>JBBBDQ010001448.1:3457500-3592233 GCA_037127315.1 Ascarosepion bandense
GTGCATTGTTGGTTGCTCTCTCTTGTCGGGGAAGAGATCTCCAATATACTCGCCCCATCTCTGAAGCGTTTTTAGTGCCATCTTTTGCTTTTTATATATCTTGTTGCTGAGCATGTCATTTGCCTTTTTAGTTGCTTTATTGTTTTTTTATGCATGTCTCTATTTCGTGTCTCTCTCTACTTCGGGATATTTGTCGTTGAGCCATCTTTCTTTGCTCCGTATTTCCTTGTGTAGTCTCTTATATTCCGTTCCTTATCTTGGCATGTCTTTCTGTCTCCTTTGCATCAGGTCAGGAATCTCTTCGTTGATCCACTCGTTTTATTTTTTTGTTTTTTGTTTTTGTATTCTGGCGTAATTTTTCCTTAAGAATGATGTCGTTCGCCAATGTCACTGAGCTGTTCTGAGTCCGTTCCATTTTGAGATTCCATTTCCAAACTGTCCTTCGTATATCATTTCCACGCTCTCTGTATACATTCCCTGCATGTTCGGGTCATTCACGAGTCTATTGTACTGCAGTCTTACAGCCGTGTTAGGGATCTTTAATCTCCTTAGTTTTATGCTTAGTTTGCAGGTGGTCGCTTCCACAGTCTTCACTTGGGTAGGCTTTGCAGTGAAGGACCGCGTTTCTGAATCTCTTTTTGACAGTAATGTAGTAAATTTGGTTTTCAGTTTCTCCTCCTGGACTTCTACATGTCCATAGTCTTCTTGTGTGTTCTTGGAACCAGGTGTTGGTTATTATCTGATCATTAGCGGTGCACCATCGGACTCATTTCTCATCACGGCTATTGGGGTGTCCTAGCCCAAAGTTGCTGTTCGTTTCACCTTCTATTCTTTGGCTAACTTTGGCATTCAGATCTCCCATGATAATTCTGATTTTTTGTGATTTGAACCGTGTCTTGGTATAATCTAGCATGGAGTAGAAGGCCTCGATTTCTTCTTCTGTACATTGTGATGTTGGTGCGTAAACCACTATTACCAATATATTGATAGGCTTTCCTTTCATTTTATCTACTAGAATTCTCTTAGATATCTTGCCGTATCCCATGACGCATTTCTGCCGGTCTCAAAAGAATTACCTGCTTTCCGTGCATTAGGAATGTTCACACAATAATCTCATTGAATGTCGTAGTTTTCAGAAAAAATATCCACCTTCTAACAACTGTTTAAAAATTCACGCTATCTCTTCTAGTAAAGAAGGCGTTTAACGAATTATAACGAGGCATAGTGAAAGCTGCCATTCCTACACCTGATCATACAATACTTCTGGTAGCAGAGACAGAGGCCTCAGAATGTGCCATAGTCCTCTCTTTATAACAGTCTGGTAGGCCCATCGCATGTGAGAAAGGAACATAATTGTGATTTTCCTAATCCTTGGATTTATCTAAGTCAGTACAGAGACTGCGATAAATCACTTGAACATTTCAAATGCAATACATGTTGTTCAAAACAGCCGATGTTTAACCGTGAGGTGAACTCAGGCAATGTACATTTCAACAAAAAATAACAGTTTGGTACAACATTACAATAACAAAACAATGAGGAAGTGTTCCTGCCTTCGATCAAATCAAAATGAAATAGATTACTCATTTAGTTTCTCCTAATTTAGAAGTTCGCAGTGTACGACTAAAATGGATTTTTTTAAGCGGTCGCTTGTAGTGATTTCAATCGTTCATGTTAGTCGCTGGTCGCGTCCTGGAGTTGGTCGCTCACTAAGGGTCAATTAACAACGAATCGTCCGTGCATAGAAAAATGGTCGTTAACAACAGGTGGTCGCTTTCATGAATAAATTTTGTTTTAAATATGTGTACTAATAGACTATCATGCCACATTCCACTCGGGTGGATGTGAGGTTATACATCTAATAACAAAATAAAAGAATAATGGTGTTTTAATATTGACCCTGGAACACTAACCATCAATTAAAGTTACACCACTACTAACCATGGGTATATGACACCCGATTTTGAAAATATAAAAAAAATATTAAATATAAATCTTTATTTGAAATATTTTACATGCAGGCACTTCAAAACTTGTACTTTGCGTTAACATTAATAGGAACTGAAAAATCTATTATTTAGGTAAGAAAATCAGGTACTGAAAATTTATTTAAATTGTAATTATAATGTCGTCATTTGCACTGAGTATGTGGTGATACCGAACAAGCGAGGGACCAGATGTTTGCCCTCAGAGGTCCAGATAGCAAATGACCAAAACTGGTCTTTGCGCATCTGGGCTCCACGCAGATGTTCCGGTGGAAAACCATAAATAAATAAATAACAAATTCCTTTTACCGACCCTTTTTGCGAGCCGACATGAATTTTGTTTATCGTCCAATGGGAAGCCCAGAATTAAATCTGGGTATGAATTCCCAGATGACTTTTTCGGAGCACCGAAGACGAAATAAAAGGACGACACAGGAAACAATCATCAGTTGAAAAAATACGAGCATAATTAACACGTTCTTTGACATACGTCAAGAGATTGTATTATTTTGCCTTTCTTTTCTCTCTCTTCTTCTTCTTCTTCTTCTTCTTCTTCTTCTTCTTCACTGTTCACTGAGCCACATACCAACTGACCGGTACCCGAGGGATCGAGCGGAGACTTCAAAGACACTCCTAACAAACGAACGCACACACATACATAAGCACAAACTCTTTTCGGCAATTGCTGCTATGAACATTTTTAACGACCTTTGTACCAACCAAAAGACATTACTTTTATTTGTAAAAACCTGAATTGATATATATTATTTGTAAAAGACCTGAATTGATATATATATATATATATATATATATATATATATATATATATATATGTTGTTTCTATACACAATTTGATTTTCTTGTTTTATACCCCACTTATAGTGGGCTATCTACTAACAAGGCCAAATTCAGTTAATCTGTTTCAACACACAAATATACTTCACTAACGGATAACCCACTATAAGATTTAAAATTCCTTTACAAATTGCCAGAACAATCTAGCATTAGGGACTTCTTCTTTTTCTCTTCTTTGTGCCGTGTCCCTTCAGGAGGTAAACGATTATGGCTCTCCACCTCTCCCTATCCCTAGTCGCTCTTAAGCTTTCTCACGCTTTCTTTTGCTTCCCCACCCAAACCTCGCTCTACCATCTATTTGCTCAAGCCCATCAAGAATATTATGCGTTACTTTCCCCTGTCTCTCCTTCGCTCTATCTGAACTGTGGGTGTCAAATTCTCCAACCCCTCCTTCCTCATGATATGTCTCAAGAACTCCAGCTATCTTTTTCTGGTGTTAAATATTAGTTTTCTTTACGTTTCTATCCTCTCAAGAGCCTTATTGTTGCTCCCATGTTCGGTCTATGGTATCCTCAGCATCCTTCTGTAGAACCGAATTTATGTTGCTTTAAGTCTCTCCTTCATCTTTGATGAGATTTTCCAGCATTCGCTGCCACAGAAAGACATCACATAGCAATCCAGTAATCTTTTCTAGCGAAATTTTCCTGTCTCTCAAACACTGCTTACCTTCTGGAAGGTAACCTTGGCCATCTTAGTGTCGCACTTCCCGTCTTCTGTTATATATATATATGTTGTTTCTACACATAATTTGATTTTCTTGTTTTATGCCCCTCTTATAGTGGGCTATCTACTAACAAGGCCAAATCAAGTTAATCTGTTCCAACACATAAATACACTTCACTATAACGGATAACCCACTATAAGTACCATATACCCATTGTTAGTGTTCTCGGGTTAAGAGAATTTGTAAACTGTAAATATTTGCTGCAAATAAACGATGTTAAATCTATATATATATATATATAAAAGGCAACCTGTGAGTCTGTGTGTGACAGTAATCTATGCACACCTACATTTTTTAAGCTACGTCATTCAAACTTTCTAGGGACACATATCTACAGGGAAGCCAGGTCGACACATACTTTTAGAGTTTAAGTTCAGCAATTTTTACCTTTCGCACTTTTTGGCCAATGGAGCCGATCGTTTACACTTGCTCCGTGAAACATCTAAGATGGTTGCTAGATTACGTCAAAGAAATCAAATTACTGTGTGTCAAACGCGACTAAAAAATGAGCCTTTATATTTAATTTCAATTCCAACGTATTAAAAATTCATTGGTCAAAAAAAAAATGTGAAAATTTTTCCCAGTAATTTTGAAACAAAAGAAATATTTAAAAAAAAGTGTTTTTTCAAACAAAAACAAAATATGTAAAAAAAAAAGTGCCAATGGTTAATTTAATTATTAAGTCTTTTTTTTCAGATTTAATATTTCATACTTCAGAAATTAAAATTAAGAAAAAATAAAGCATTAATGTAATTTTTCCTCTAAAATTAAATGTCTACATTATGAAATATTCTTCGAAAATTTCTGAACTGAGAGCGTAAAAGTTTTTATATTTCTACATTTTTAAATATTCTTCGAAAATTTCTGAACTGAGAGCGTAATAGTTTTTATATTTCTAATTTCAGTAAAACAAAATAAATAATTTTTATTTTTATGTTAAATTCATTTAGTCAACAAAAAATGTAAATATTTTCCCCTGTAATTTTGAAACAAAAACAAACGCAATGTTGTTTACCGTGTCGCATAAAACATCAATTCACGTTTACGCAAAATAAAAGAAAATAGATTTTTAATGAAATGTTTTAACAATTTTTAAACAACAATTTTTTATATAATTAATTCTTTATATAACCGAGTCCTACTACTAAAATGTTCTGAGTTACACGGGCAACGCCGAGTTATGATGCTAGTATAATATAAAATGAACTGCAGATGCAGAGGAAAAAAGCTCGATACACAACCGATGCAGTTACTACTGAGGAACACATCAAAATGATGCTAATAAAATACGAAATAAAACTTTGAATAAATAATCTAGGATTTTTATATGAGCAATAAACTTGTCATGCGTGAAAGATTTGGTTTTGCAACTTTTATGCTTTATTTAATTTACAAATATCCGAAGAAAACTCACGCAGATGTAAAGAAATAAAAAGCAATGCTTTCCCACTACTCATTAATTATATATTCCATTGTTATTGATACACGAAACATGCTATTAAATAGCAACGAATAGAGCCTCTTTTTATCATAACGACAATGTATGTTTAAGTTATAAAACTGGCAGATAGAAAAGTATAAAAATAGATTTTTATATTAAAAATACCAGCAATATATTCTTAAAAAATATTATCAGCAATACAACTTTAAAAAGACCCCAAAAAACTTACCAACAATACCATTTTGTTTAATAGATTTAATGTTTCCTTAAATGTTATGAAAAAAAAAATCACCAACAATGCATTTAATATATATATATATATATATATATATATATATATATATATTAGCTACATATATCAGCATGCAGTGTGGATAAAGAAGAATCCAAAAGTGTATCCTGTATATACAGTGGTAGGATAACTCTCTAAGAGAGCTCTAAATATATATGTATATAAATACATATAGAGTAAATATAAGAAAAATTAAGGCAGACACGTTATTTCATGGTAAATCGGAAATATAGGGCTATTTCAGGCAAACCATCATCAGCTTCCGTCTTTATTTTACAAAGGATTTTATGGTTCGCCTGAAATAGGCCTATACTTCCAATTTACCATGAAATAACGTGTCTGCCTTAAATTTTCTTATATATTAGCTACAATATTTTTAAAAATATAAGTTTAGCAAAAATACATTTTTAAAAAAATTACCGTGAATACATTTTGACAAAGAAAATATTACCAGCAATTTCTATTTGACCAAAGAAAATTACCAACAATGCATTTTGAAAAAAAAAAAATGAAGAGCAATAACTTTTGAAAAAGTACTACCAGCAAAAAAATATTATCGTACATTTTTGAAAAAAAAAAGAAGAATATTAGCAGTTATACATCTGACTCTCGACAAAAACTCTTTTTACAAAAACTCTTTTTACAAAATCCCGTCAACGAAACCTGATCTACAAAACTGATTTCTGAAAAAGAATACATATTCTATTCCTACAAACCTATACAGAACTTTTCGTTGTCATTACCTAATCCATTGATGTTGATATACCGTAAAACAAAACAAAACAAACTATAGATTTCACATTCTTTTTATTAATGTTTGTTACTATTATAGAATAAGTTCGGTTAAAGTCCAATTAAATATTTTTGTTATGATTTTGACTTATTTATTGATTTTCTTTATTTTGAAATATTCATGGGTGAAAGTTTAAATAAAACTTGTCAAATATCTGAGCATTACTGTCTTTTAACATCGCTTATTCACAGTAGATTTCTACAGCTTACAGATTCTCATAATATTAAAACACCATTATTCATTATTTTTTGTGTTATTAGATATAAATAACCTCCACTCGAGTGTGATGTGGCCCAAGATCGAGTTTAAAGAGATATGATTGTCTATTAGCACGCAAACTGGAAACAACATTTATTCATAAAAGTAAGTATGTTTTTTATATTCATTTTGCGTGCGAAAACAATCTAAACTTATTTATAAATGGAACTTTGTCTGTGTGTGTGTGTCTGTGTGTGTGTGTCTGTGTGTCCGTTACCTATAGACTCCGAAACGGCTGAACGCATTTTCTTGAAAATTTACACAGTTGTTCTATAAGCATCTGCGAGTGTTCTTAGGTTTTGTGTCGAGGTATCCTCGATAAATATCGAAAATCGATAATCGAAAAAATCGGGTTATAAGAAGTGGTCCGACTTTAATCAAATTTGATACATTCATAAAGAAAGACATAAGAAACGATAATCAGAAGTTTCAAGGTTGCAGTTCTTACAATAGTGCAGAAAATTGATAATATATATATATATATATATATATATATATATATATATATACAGGACGCATTACAGAAGCTAAGTGAAGTATTAACAGAGAGGAAACTTTCACTAGAAAAGAGTGCTGGATTGCTATATGATGTCAGTTCTTCGATATGGCAGTGAATGCTGGAAAATATCATCAAAGGTGAAGGAAAAACTTGAAGCAACTGAAATGTGTTCTACAGAAGGATGCTGTGGATATCATGGACCGAGCGTGTGAGCAATGATGACGTTTTGAAAAGATGGGAAACAAAAAGGAAATTAATATTGAGTATCAGGATAAAAGAACTAAAGTTCCTGGGACATGCAATGAGGAAGGAGAGAACCTGATACTAACAGACCAGATAGAGGGGAAAAGAGACAGGGGAAAGCAGCGGATAACATATTTGAAGGGTGAATGACAGAACGGTGGTTGCGTGCTATAACAGGAGAAAGCGTGCTAAGAGCCACCAGGGATAGGGTGACGTGGAAAGCCATGATCATCTACGTCTAAGGCATATAGAATAAGAACTACACAAGAGAAACCGAGAAACTTGTATCAAGATTATAAAGTTTTCTACTTGTTTCCCATTGTTTTCTTCTTCAGAAGAAGTGAATCCGTCCTATAAGTCTTTTTGTTTAATATTTACTTAATCCTTCTTTTTTATCAGAGTCTTGGGCTTACGGTTTCGATCACCGAAGATAAGCAACGTTGAGCCTGATCAGTACTTGGATGGCTGACCGCTTGGGAATACCAGGTCCTGTAAGCATATAGTTACGGATGTGCGTTGTGGTGAGGTAGATATTGTCTCGGAAAGAGAAATCGGTGAGCCGAATTCGAATTCCAGATGAATATCCAGCATTCACTTAAGCACTGGTACTCTTGGGAAAGATATTAATCCGTCCCTTCCTTCCAGTTATGGGTTAAATAACAAGGGTAGAACTGGGGACCCTGCCCTTAAAAACAAATCCCAATCAATCTTGATACTCGAAAAAATGTATTATTAGACACAAAAACTTATATAAACAACAATAAATTGTTAAAAAAAAGGTATTACCAGCAATAAATAAATAAAGTTTAGTTGGCAATAAATGACCCGCCGAGATTGATTTGCCATAAAAGCAAAACAAGCAACATATTATCAGAGTCTTACAGAAAAGATAAGCAGCCCGTGTGATTTTCAAGATGAAAGAGATTTTATTTATAATCAGACCAGGAATGCTAATTAAAAAATTTTACTAGAACACAACGATAAAAAAAACACTCTTAGAATCATGATTAAATTATAACTGATAATCTTAATCAAGACTTATGTAGGACTGCAGCTTTTAGTTCTTGTTATTCCAGATAAATTTTCTCAACATTAATATTTAATAAGTCGCGTCGTATATCAATAAACAGAAAATTATCTTCAATGCTCCAGAACTCTACACAGTATTTTATCAGACTTGAATAATTTTACGTCTTAGCTTGTTTCAATTTCCCCTGAGTTTTTGACATCCATCCAGGAAATGTTCCAAGCACTCGAAAAATAGCCCACATAGGATATCTGTTGATGTGTCCTCCGTATCACAACTCTGATAACGCCTAGCCATCAAAAGAACACTAGGTTTACTCTTCGTCAACGGCGGTATCACATTGCTATAGACAGAACCGGCCTCAAGAAAGAAAAACATTTCGCGCAACATACGAACCATAATATTTTCAATAAACTTGCACAACGGCACGACGACCCTGCAACGTAAGAATTTGTAACCAGGGTACCCAGTGCCTAATCACAGTGAAAGCAGTTTGGAGAATTTTCCAAGGCCGCCTAAAAAAGGTGCCTTTGATCAAAGATCCCTTTGAATCATCAGCTAGGTGAGTGCTGACGCATTATTATTGATGCAGTTCAGCCCGAGTGTGACGGGTTATATTAAGTGAACCTCCTAATCTAGAAGAAAGGGTTCGTCTATTAGATTATCTTGAATAGTACCCCTAACTAACACGTAATATAGGACAACGCCTGCACATTGGAGAGTTCATTGCTCGTAAGAAGGGGTTTCAGACTGGGATCCCTGGCAAACAGATCCTAAAAATGAGCCCTTCGTTTGGAGTCACAGTCTGATTATCCGGCACATGTCGATGGGACGCATTCCTAACTTCCTCTGCCCGCAATTCAGAAGCCATATTCGTCGTCTTGGAACTCATTCTTTTTAAACTAACCCTAACTATCAGAGGGGCACCTCGGCGTGGTGTCATGGTTAGCAAGCTCGTCTCACTTGAACCATTATAAGTGAGTAGTGAGTTCGATCCACTTGACTCCAGTCCTTTCTACATCACCCCGTATATTTTGTTTTTTACCTTTGAAACTGTCTTCACACCTGTGTTCCCATCCTTCTCTTGCCCTCTCTCTGACACCCTCTGCAAATAATTCCTCTTTCTCTTCATTCTCCTTCTGTCTAAAGTTTTACTCTTATGCAGCCCCTGCGCATCAGTAGCGGTACCACCTTGACTGGAGCGAAATGATTTAAAAGAAAATACCATTACCGGTAGAATCAATCACAGCTGTCATCTAAAATTGTCAAAAAAAAAACACATACGAAAAACCAGATGCCATTTTTAATCGAGTCGAGTTTCGAGTTGAGATTTAAAATCCGTCTTAATGTCATTTCTTACTTCTGTTTTCGAAATATAAACGACGAAAATGGAAACTGAGACCTGATACATTATATAAATCGAGTTCATGTATTATATTACATAAACGCGACATTTTGATGCAGAGTGGAATTCCGAAGCATTGTGACAAGAATAATCGGCGAAAATTGGTCTTAAATTACTTGTATTCATGACTGAACGTATGTTTACAGACTATGAAAACCTAATCCGTTATATTACGAAACTCTGGGTATTGTAATAGTCGAAAAGTCTTTTATTTGGATCTATAAAATCTATTTGCCTATTCGGCAGACTCACCAATTTCAAAAACGTAGTGCTAGAAAAGATATTTAGCAGACAATGTTCATCTGGTTAGTTGTGAGCGTCGAAAGAAACATATAAATTGTCCCCAACGAATGAAGGAATTACCAAGATATTGACAGACACGGATGAGTCTCGGCACTACTTAGATTTTCTTTTTGTTATGAATATTAACAGGAAATTAATTTTAAGAAAGAGACATTGGATAGAAACGGTTTAACGGTTGACAAAGGAGACATGTTGAAGCAATAGTTAACGACTCAGACTGAGAAATCGGAGAGCCGAGTTCGAATTCTCGCTTAGTTCTCTAAACTCGCTTACATGCTAATATCTCTCATTCTTTCTCTCTCTAGCTATAAGTAAAATACAAGGACAAAGAAGAAAGTAGAAGAAAGTTCTGAATTCAAACAATCTTCTGCCTTGTGTGACCTGCATTCTTAGGCAAAGGCGAAAAAAAGGTAACTTCAAAACCAATTCCGTCTCTGTGAAGAGGATCAAGTCAATTCAACATCTCATGTGCAAAAAGTACCAGAAAACCACTGCATTATTTTGTTCTTACTCTCACTATAAATCACAGTTGTGAGATGGAGGGGTAACACACAGCGGCGGGGTAAAAAATGCGCTAACTTAATAAAATGAATGGATATTGTTATGGTGCCTTCCTGAGAGGAATGAGCTCTTTCTCTTGCTACATATGTGATTACCTGCG
Source organism: Ascarosepion bandense (assembly GCA_037127315.1). Taxonomy (NCBI): domain Eukaryota; kingdom Metazoa; phylum Mollusca; class Cephalopoda; order Sepiida; family Sepiidae; genus Ascarosepion; species Ascarosepion bandense. Next base: position 3,467,987 of record JBBBDQ010001448.1, read on the forward strand.
TGACTTCTATGAAGCAGTCAACTATAGCAGGTGGCTGTCTTGCGCATTGTCTACCTCTGCCTTTGGGCGAAGAGTAATGACCCAGTTGAGGCTCCGACGAAGGGTAGAGTCTCATCTGGGGAAAATTAGACAGAAATTTTTGCCCAGACTATATGGCCCACATTAAAAAGGCACTGTACCACATTTTTTTTTTTTTTAAGTGGGAAGACAAACAAATACCGCAGTCAACTAGAGCAGTTACGAGCAGTGAAGACAGCTACAAATCAGGCAGCGTAATAATACCTTCGGACTTACTTATTTCCACATTACTTATTATTAACACGTCTTTTGGATATCTTGATTTCTTGGTATACTAATACACTATTTTGAACCTACCTTCTTGTTCCGTGTCTTACTTCCGGCACAAACCGGTCACTAGAATTTCGCGGTGAAGTTTGGCCATAACTCCACAGCAGATGTCTAAAAGAAAATAACGTTTTTTAAATGAAAAAAAAAAATCAAGCAAAATATGAGATGTCTGCAAAAACCGCTTTTTAAATGTGCATTTAGTCTCTAGATTTTACAAGACAGTAGAAACAATTCTCGATTTCACTAATTACGAAAGCACATGTTAAAATCAAATATCATCATCATCATTTATCCATCACACCCAGATGGTGCATAGGGTAGCAAATTTTGTTGCTGTTTCTGTAACAAAATGTTTTTTTACGGGGCAGGGTTGTTAGTCCTGCACCCAACCCCCAAATCCTAGAGGACCGGTGGATCATTCTTTGTCCTTACGTTTACAGCACCGCGTATTCTCAAATGGTCACCCACTTAAGTACTGCCCAGGTTCGGTATTGCTTAACTTCGGTGATCGGACGGGAACCGGTGTATTCAACACGATATAGCCGTAGACAAAACGAAATATAGCTGAAAGAAAAAGGGCCAAAAAATCTTTCATTAACTATTCGTTTATATATCCACATAAAAGCGGATAGCGGTGACAGTCTGTTTCAGGCATGAACGCAATCATCAGGCCACGTGTACTGTGTTCTGGGACAACTATCTTTTAATTTATAATTACTTTTTGATTGATTCCTTTTCTGCGGCGCTCAAACATTTTAGTATTTGTCTTTATTTCTGAGATGAGGTAGTATTTATAGTATTTACATTATTCGGACTATTGTCCTCATCTTTGTTGCCATTTGTACGAAATTTCGACCGTTGTACGCTCCGGCCTTCTTCAGGTGTTAAGAATGTCGAACCGATACTTTTATTACAATCACTCGGGTATATCATCCTCATTCCTTGCGTAAAGCCTTGATTGGAAGTCATGAGTTATCTCCCTCTAACCCTGCAAGTTACTTGTTCACCGCTGCTGTAGCCTGGTATTGAACTTACGACTCTAAGAGTCAAGTCAAGAACTAGCCAACGTCTATATCCACTGGGTCATGTGTCTTAGAGTTGGTTAGTTCCTGACTCTTTGTGCCTGACTCTTTTCTTGCTTAACCACCATAATAGCAATATTTATACGCAGACTAACGGAGTAAATATGGGAAACCTTCTCGGTCCGTTTTTTATTTATTTTGAATATTCCATGTAGAAAACACGACTTTCAAAACAGTTAGCAAAACGAAAATATATGTTTGCCATGTAGATGATAGTCTCATTTTAGCTGGGAACGGAAACGAAATCGATAATCTTAAAACTACATTCGAAAAAGATTCCTTCCTCAAATTCACATATGAGTTTAGCCAAAAAAAGAAACACACATTCTTGGATGTTCTCGTGGAGTCTCGTAATAATATATTTACTACTTCACTTTATAAAAAAAAAACACCAGTAAAAATTATTTTCACCTTATTTTTACTAGCCAATGTTCTCTTAGATATAAGATTGTTATTAAAAATTTCCTTCCGAGAGCGTAGAAGAATTAATTTTACAAGCTTTTTCTTCAAATAACACCATAACTTGAAACAAACGCATTTGAAAAACGGCTTCCCAAACCATCTTATTAACCACCATATTATTTTTTTTTCTTTCTAATATGGATAAGAACAACCACAAAAAAAAATAACATTAATGTTACCTAAAAAAATCCAAATGCATATCAATGATACACAGGAAGAATCTTCACTTCGAGACATTATTCGAAAATACGCAATTCCCGTTGACTTAAATTAATTATCCAATTTTTTTTAATCATTTCACCCCAAGCAAGGCAGAACTGCCCCTGGTGCGCAGGGAATTACATAAGAGGTGAGTGACGAGAAAGAGGAACAAGTTATTTCGGTGTCACAGAATGAGTAAGAGAAGAATGAGAACACTGGTGTGAAGGAAGAAGAACATGTTAAATGGTTTGTCAGGGAAAGGATGCGAGTCAAGTTCAATTTAATCTCGGTTAAATACACGGCGAGGCATACTAAACTCTATTCATGACATACTTGTTGATAATATGAAAGTAATGCAAAAAAAGACTAAAAATAATGGTAATATTATTAATAAAAATGAAAAACACAGCACTTAATATTATCAATTATGAACACAGCCATAACATGCTTACCGTATTTGGAATATAACATACACACACATGAAGCTACATACATACGTAAGTATTAAACATAGTCAATCACAGGTAAAATAAAATTCATTCTCGATATTGACTTCAAGTATAAAAGATTTAAATATAATAGTTCGTTTATAACTTTTAATGAAATTTCTCTCTCTCTCTCTCTCTCTCTCTCTCTCTCTCTCTCTTCATTGCTAGCAGTATAGCCCGGCGTTGCTCGGGTATAATGAAAGCTTTAAAACTGAACCATGGTCCTGGAGCTCAGACTCTTTGGACGTTGGCACGAAAGACTAAAAAGCAATAGTTGTTTCCAGTTAAAGCGAAACCGTAGACTAAAAGAAAAATGAATGGATGTAAGCCAAATTTTGATTTCTTGGTATCGACATCGAATAAGTTTTTTTTTATGTCGTAAACTTAATTTTGAAGGCTAAATAAGTTCTCTGAGTAAATGGTATCATGGCTGAGACAAAGAACTACAATTATACATACTTAGGACCAAACCCGAAGCAAAAACTAAAATAAAAGAGCTGAAAAAATACAGATATACAGGCAGATAAACAGACACACACACACATCATGCCTTATATATATATATATATGTATATTATCGATTTTTTGCACTTAAGAACTGCAACCTTGAAACTTCTGAATATCGTTTCTTATTTCTTTATCTATGAGTGTATCAAATTTGATTAAAATCGGACCACTCCTTCTATAACCCAATTTTTTCCATTATCGATTCCCGATATTTGTCGGAGGTACCTCGACACAAAATCTAGCTAAGAACACTCGCAGACGCTTATAGTACAGCTGTGTACATTTTCAAGAAAATCGGTTCAGCCGTTTCGGAGTCTATAAATAACGGAAACATACACACACGCAGACACACACACACACACATACACACATTGACAAAGTTCCATTTATAAATAAGTTTATATATATATATATATATATATATATATATATATATATAATATATATATATATATATATATATATATAAAGGTGTACAAACAGATATATTTAAAAGAAGGTGTATAAACAGATATATTTACAAAAAGTACACACACGATTTCTTGGAATACTAAGTAAATTTATTCAATATGATCACCATTGGTTTAAACGACGGCTTCCAGATGACTTCGAAATCATCAACAAATTTTCTTGACAGTCTTGTTTAAGTTGGTGAATGCTGCCCTAATCCTTTCCATAAGTCAATCTTTGGTGTTTGGTCTCTCGATCAACTCCGCCTCACTAATGATAATATAGAGGGTTGCAGTCTGGAGTGTCCAGTGGTTAGATGAAAGATTTGATGTGGTCGCAGAAATTGTCTGACAACAATGACTAGGTTCTCCTGCTTCTTTGATACGATGCAGAGTTCTGTTGCCAGACATAGTGTCTTCTAGCAGCCACCTTCTTGAGTTAAGGCATCACTACCTCTTCAAAGCACTCGATGTACACTACCGGTCATAATTATTAGGCGACCCTAGTGTTTAAAAACAAATGATGTATTTCATACTATTTTTTTATTCATTGCCAAATGAATAATTGTGAGTGAAAATTGAATGGTTCTTTTGATAATATTGCACAATATCATGTGCATCAAATGAATTTATAAATATTTAATAATTATCTGTAATGCAGTTTCATCAATGAACGAACGAAGAAAATTTAGGGTGATTCAAAAAAGTTCATCTTTGCTTCCTTGTCTTGTAAAATTTTGCAAAGTAATAATAACAAAAAAAAAAACATTATGTTTTCATTTGGCAATAAATACTAAAAATAGTATGAAATACAAAATTTATAAAAAGAAAACTGGGGTTGCCTAATAATTATGTCCGGTAGTGTATATATATATTCATTCCGAAGTAATCAGCATTGAATGATGTAAAAAGAAAAAAAATTATATATATATATATATGTGTGCGTGTGTGTGTGTGTGTGATGGGCACCTCGATCAACACAAAACGGCGACAGTTATGGATGGTTTTGCATTGAATATCTTGTTTTATGTTTTCGACAAGTATTTTACATACTGAAGTTAGTCAGTCAGTTAAGTGCCATACGTGAAACACGCTTGGGCGATCATGTCTCAAAAGAGACATGACTGACTAGGCAGAAGATTATCCTGCAGTAAGTTGCCATTGCTTTCTGCGGTAGACTGGTTGCCAGCCAAGGATATAGAACCGAATCTGTCCTCTTATTTAACCCATAAATGGAAGGAAGATGCGCATATACCCTTTCCTAAGGGCATATGCGCGTAAGTGAATGCAATGAATTCGGCTGGAATTCGAACTCGGCGCCCCGATTAATCGTTCCGAGCCGATATCCACTGCACCACAACGTTTCCATATTGATATAAATGGGCTATTATGGAGTGATGATACGAAATATATAAGGTCAGACATTTTGTATCTGTTGAACATCTTCAGAGCACATTATATATACACACGCCTTTTCTCCGGTATTGAGCAAATTTACCAATAAAAATAACACCCTAAATTCTTAAAACCTCTACATAGCCCACCTGTGATTTAAACTGAAACAATGCTGAGTTGACTTTATTAAAAATTTCTAGGAGTGACTGCAAAATCTGCCATGATCATCAGTTTGAAAAAGGCCAGTCCGATCTAAAACTCAGTCACGATGACTTGTGAATTTGTGCTAACGCAACCATTGACAGGTTCTGCACAGTTCCGTCTACCCAATTACAACGATATAAGGAATCACCTAGATAATTAAATCATGTCGCCATTTCATGTACGTTTCGGTCTCGGCTTTTACACAGGTATTAAATAAGTTACTGTTTCGTCTTTACAAATTCAGTACAACGTCGGAAATGCCTTTGTCGATATAGGCTTTAGTCAATTATTATTATTATTATTATTATTATTATTTTTAGCAACTGACATAACTGATGATTATCACTGTTGATTGAGTGACAGCGAATCATTTGAGATCTTGCAATTGCCTTCGTAATCTCACCAGCCACTACGCTTTTTTTGTTGTTGTTGGCTGAAGAGATTACGGTTTTCAGTGGATCGATGTCTGTCTGTAACGCCAAGCAGATTGTTAGAATGTCAACGAGATGAAAGAGACTGTCTTCATTATTGAACAAAGACTATAAATTATCTGTTATGAAGAGCTTATGTATCAGGAAAACTGAATCCCGACTAAGTAATATCACAATTTCCATCAGTTCACTTGAAAACGTTTATTTATTAAATACTAGCTAAGTCTTTTCAGCGACATTATCCGGAACAAATCACTGAAGATCAAGTGACAGCACGACAGCTTTAACATGAGAGTTAATATTCTGGTATTGTTTTACGCATGCAGTCGTCTGGGTTGTTTCGATGCAGCCTATATTTTTCAGTTCATTGTGTATTCAGTCAGTTAAGTGCCATACGTGATACACGCTTGGGCGATCATGTCTCGAAAGAGACATGACTGACTGGGCAGAAGATTATCCCGTAGTAGGTTGCCATTGCTTTCTGCAGTAGACTGGTTGCCGACCAAGGTTATAGAACACAATCTGCCCTGCTATTTAACCCATAACCGGAAGGAAGAGACGGATTAATACCTTTCCCAAGGGTATTTGCGCGTAAGTGAATACAATGGATTCAACTGGAATTCGAACTCGGCTCCTCGGTTTCTCGTTCCGAGCCGATATCCACTGCACCACAACGAACATCTTAATATATTAAGCAGCTATCTTTTGATAGAATTTTTTTTACAGTATTTATACTATTCGGACTACTGTCCTCATCTTTGTTGCCATTTGTACGACGTTTCGGCTTTTGTACTTTCCGGACTTCTTCAGGTGCTAGGAATTTCGAACCGAAGCTATTATCACAATCGCTGGCGTATATCATCCTCATTCCTTGCGTAAAGCCTCGATTGAAATTCATGAGTTATCTACCTCTAAACCTGCAAGTTACTTGTTCACCACTGCTCTAATAAAGAGTTCGGTTCGAAATTCATAGCACCTGAAGAAGGCCGGAGCGTACAACGGCCGAAACGTCGTACAAATGATATCAAAGATGAGGACAATAGTCCGATTAATGTAAATACTGTAAATACTATCTCATCTCAGAAATATAGAAAAATACTAGATCTTTTTTTCTTCCAGGGGCATGAATGATGCTAACATTCTCTAATCCTGGCCATGACAATAAACTGCATCCGGCAGTAAAGCCTCTGATCGGGATATTCGAGGTTCTGAGGAGAGTAGAACCTTCGCTTAATTGCTATTTCTTGGCATGACGATAAACTACATCCGGCAGTAAGGGCTCTGATTGGGAAATCGGAGGTTTTGAGGAGGGTGGAACCACACCTTACTAACTGTTTCGTGATAGTACATGTTAACGTTCAAGCCAAGGGAAAATAGTGCTTTAATTATTGCTTAGTAAAAAAAAGTATAATACACTGTGGCAAAAATAAAAGCAATATGTTCATTTAAAAAAAATAACCAGTAGTAATATATTTTATAGTAAAATGGCAAACAATGAAGTACTAAAGTATAAAAATATATTTTCATAGTAAACTTACCAGAAGTACATTTTATCCTTTACAAACTAGTGTCCTTGACGATATCTAGAAAATGCAAGGCACGTGTAACTAGAGAAGTGTAACTGTTGTGGATTCTGGGTGAGGAACAGCAAAATATAATAAACAAAAACAGATATGGCGATAGAAAATGTAAGTTATATTGAACGTAATATACAAACTGGAACACTGGTTAGTCAATTTAGGAATACTATTAGTAGAAATAAATATATACAGTCTTGAAGTGAAGTATGTCCGGGTAACTGATTCTATCTGAGTGGAGCTCAGAGTAACTGTGATTCTAGATCCAACAAATTAAACTCTCACAAACTAAACAGGTGCCGTTCTCATTATAGGCAGGATTATCTCTACACTCAGTCGAGTCCATTTCTCCATACAAAAAGGGGAGATCCCACAACAGTAACCCAGTAGACAAAATAAAGGTTTCGATTCGAAATTTCCACGTACATCACCTGAAGAAGACTAGAGTGTACAACGACCGAAAGATCTTTAACCCGAGAACACTAATCATGGGCATATAATCCCCAGCGCAAATGACGCCATTTTAATTACACTTACATTAAATTTTAAGTACCTGATTTTCTTACCTTTTTCAGTTCTTATTAATGTTAACTCAAAGTACAAATTTTAAAGAGTCTTCATGTTGAATATTTGAAATAAAGATTTATATTTAATAATTTTTTGATATTTTCAAATTCGGGTATGATATACCTGTGAACGGACGCTCGCCGCCTGGTCGTTGATGGCTTCGATTCAGCAGCTGGTCTGTAAGTCGACTAGTACAACGGTGTTCTTCCCCGCCCACGTTGTGAATGTTGATCTCAAGAAAATCACGCTGAAATCTTGCTAGCTGACTCTTCATCAACTTGAACCAGACCGGTCGAGCGCGCACATTTGAGTTAATGAAAACGGCACCAAAATTAAATCGAATGACGCCCGAATAAGATGCGGAAAAAGTCTTTATATGCATAAAAAAGAAACACAAAAAAAGTATATAACAATCGCCAATCCCTTATCTCTACTTAGCCGATGACGGAGCGGAAGTTTCGTCCAAGAGAAGTGTTTGTCTTCTTAACATTAATTAGAGTTTTTTGTTGGTAATTTTGGTTTTTAGACTGCTACGTGATGTCAGTTCTTCAATACGGCTGTGAATGCTGGACAATATCATCGAAAATGAGGACAAAACTGGAAGCGGCCGAAATGTGGTTCTACAGAAGGATGCTACGGATATCGTGGACTGAGCATACAAGCAACGACGAAGTGTTAGAAAGAATGGCAACAAAAAGGAAATTGATGCTGAGCATCAGGAAGAGACAACTGAAGTTTTTGGGACATGCAATGAGGAAGGAGAGCCTGGAGAACCTGATACTGACTGGATAGATAGAAGGAAGGAGAGACAGAGGAAGGCAGCGGATAACATATTTGCAGGGTCTGATCAGGTGGATGACGGAACGGGGGTTGCCAGGAGCAACAGGAGCAAACATACTAAGAGCCACAAGGGATAGGGAGACGTGGAGATCCATGATCGCCTACGTCCTGAAGGGACAGGGCACATAAAATAAGACGAAGAATGTCAGTTTACTCTAATCAGAGTTTTCAAGTTTGTGTTCGCTTTTCTCTGAAGCTTTACGGAATCTGCCGAAGGTTTGGCTTTGTGCGCATGCTGGGCAACGGCGGTAGTGATGATTTGTCTTGTCTTCAGCTCGGCGCAACTCCTACTACAAATGTCAGTGTCCCCATCGGGGCTCCGTATTTATGCTTGTCTCAAATTCACTGGTGGGAGGATGATGAACATGCAAATCTAATCTCTGGCCAATGAAATCACTCTCGCCACCTTTCTCTCTGCTCTTTTCCTTCGGTTCAACCAGTGAAGCAGATTCTTGGTTGGTGACATCATTTCTTTCAGCTTTTTCTTTTAAAGCCGAAAAATAATTTAGCTTTTATGTGCATAATTCTTTTCCTACTAAATTTAAATTCTATTTTATTTTACATTTACGAAATTTAACCTTTTTGCTTTTATCAAATATTTCCTTTTATTTGGGACAATTCTTTCTGAATTCAAAACTATGTTTTGTTTAAAAAAAATTCTTTTAACTCAGGCTTGGAAATTTTGATTCCACTTATCAAATATTTCTTTTTGTTGCTGACAATCCTTTCTGACAAGTAAAAATTGTTTTTCTTTTTTTTTTTTACTTTTATCTGCGGTGTCTTTATTCTGACATCAAACTATTTCCAATTGTCCATAATAACCTCCTTTGACTCGGCTGTTTATCAAACGACACACCCGCAAAATAGAATTTCGTTCATATCTCTCAGCTTTGGGTTTTGCGACCCCTTGCCTTCCTCTGCCCATAATAAATTTTATTACCGGCGTTAATATTAGAACAAACAACTTTTTTTTAGTGGTTCTTTCCAATTTATAAAAATTAACAATACGGGCCAACAGTTTCTTACGTCTTATTTGCAACAATTGATAATACCACTGATTTAATTACTCCTGTCCGGCCAGGCTAAAATAGTGTTACATACCCATGGTTGGTTGTGGCATCACTTTAATTGATGGTTAGTGTTCCAGGGTCAAGATGACAATAGAGGTTAGAGGAACAATCAGAACAATGTAAATAGTTAAATACCTCATCTCAAAAATATAAGCAGATACTGAAATAAATAAACAACTAGATTCCAGTAACTCTGTAAAAGCCAGGGATCAATTTGTCAGTGTGTTGATATTTTAAAGAAGACCCATTTCGATAAAAAAAAATACATTTTTTTCATATTGAAAATTACCGTGGCTTACAGAAGGTCTGAAATATGCTAATCTAAAAACATAATTTCTAAACATTTTCCTCTTTTTTACAAGCAAACCAGAGTCTATTTAAGATTCTAAAAACTGACCAGAGTCTACTTAAGCTTTTTTTGAAATTTTTGTTTGGTGTTTCACTAGAAAAATATAAAAAATACATTACATTAAAAATATAGTAAAAAAATGTTAGGTAGTATTAGGTGTAAAAATTACCAGTAGTAATACATTTTTATAGCAAACTGGCACTTAATAGAGCACTAAAGTATAAAAATACATTTTCAGAGTAAAATTACCAGCTATATATAATACAGGGCGGAAGTTTGGTCCTGTGCATGACGGTAAACTGCATCTGGCAGCAAGATCGACCGGTTCACCATCCACCCACGTCTACTGAACAGGTGAAGAGGCTCATCCCTTGTTCCCTGCTTAGGATGTGGTTTCCGGCTTTCTCTTTTCCAATCCTTTTACTCTTAAGTAGCCCCCTGCGCATCAGTGGTGTTACCGCCTTGCTCGGGGCGATATGATTAAAAAAAAGACCTCTGATTGGTAGGTTGTGAGTAGCAAGGAACTAGTTCTTAATTGCTGATGTTCTCAGGTTCACTCTAACCAGGAGTGATAGCTCCTGTTAGTGTCCCAGCTATGGATAAATAGTTAACATCCCAAACTGGAATCAAAACACTCTGAAAGTATAAAAATACACTTTTATAGAAATATATACATAAATATAGACTTTTATAGAAAGATATACATTTTTGAAAGAAAAATATTAGCAAAAATACATTTTTGAAGAAAAAACCATTATCATAACACATTTTTGAAGGAAAACAATTCTCAGCAAAATTTTTGAATACAAAACTAGAAGACACTTTCAGTTTTTTAAAATAAAAAAGAATAAAAACCAAACATTTTTATAAAAATTTGACTAAATTAATCTTCTCACTATAACCGAAAATTTAAAAAAGTACCTTAAACCCCACCTTTTTGGCATTAAATGACCCACAGATGTTGATGTGCCGTTAAACAAAATTCAAACAAGGCTGTATTTAGACAAATATTAGATTTCGCTGACAGCCCTGATTTGTAAAATTCAATAAATATTAATCCTGTTTCCAATACATGGACATTTCAATTTTCTTTATAACACCACCTATAGTGTGAATTTTTAAATATCTATCCGAATAACTGCATTGTCAACCATTTAGAAAATTTTGTTAAGGTCAAGTACAGATTTCTCTCTTTCACATGGTTAACGGATTTCTCTCTTTCACATGGTTATCATAAATTCTCTGAGTGTAAAATTCAACAAATATTCATTTCTGTTTACCATTTATGAGCATTTTAATTTTTTATTTTAACACTTATTATGATTTAAATTGTGATTTTTAAAAAGTCTATCCAAATATCTGTATTGTCATCCATTTAGATAAATTTGTTAACGTCATGTGCAGATTTATTTATTTATCTTGTATATTATATATTCTCTGAGTGTAAAATTCAACAAATATTTATTTCTGTTTATCATTCGTGAGCATTTCGATTAATTTTGTAATCCCCAATAAATTGTGGCTTTTTTAGCATCTATCCGAATATTAGTTTTGTCATCCATTTTGAAAATCTTGCTGAGGTCAACTGGGGATTTCTTTCTTTCACCTGTATATTATATATTCCCTGAATGTAAAATTCAACAAATATTCATTTATGTTTACAATTTACTGGCATTTCAATTTTCGTTTTTAATCACTGCTAAATTGTGATTTTTAAATATTTATCCGAATATCGGTTTTGTCATCTATTTAGAAAATCTTGTTAACGTCAGGTGCTGTTTTCTTTCTTTCCAATGTATACTATATATTCTCTGATTGTAAAATTCAATACATATTAATCCTACTTACCATTTATAGGCATTTCAGTTCCCTTTTTATCACTTCCTAAATCGTGACAGGACAATTTCACTAGAAACAAAGAAGAAAACACTGGATTACTATGTAATGTCGGTTCTTCAATATGGCGGTGAATGTTGTACAATATCTTCAAAGAGGAAGGAAAAATTTGAAGCGGCTGAAATGTGGTTCTACAGAAGGATGCTGTGGATATCATGGGCGGAGCATGTGATCAATGACGATGTTTTGGAAAGGATGGAGACGAAAAGAAAATTAATACTGAGCATCAGGAAGAGACAGCTGAAGTTCCTGGGACATGCAATGAGGAAGGAGGGCTTGGAGAACCTGTTACTAACAGGCCAGATAGAGGTAAAAAGAGAAAGAGGAAAGCGGATAACATATTTGAAGGACCTGATCAGGTGGATGACGGAACGAGGGTTGCATGGTACAACAGGAGAAAGCGTGCTAAGAGCCACCAGGGACAGGGAGATATAGAAAGCCATGATCGCCTACGTCCTGAAAGGACTTGGCACTTAAAAGAAGAAGAAGAATGCGTGACTATTTTAATATATATACGAATAAGTGCATTATCATACAATAAGGAAATCTTTTAAGGTCATGTGCGTATTTTATATTTCACAAGTTTAGTATCAATTCTCTGAGTGTAAAATCCAACAAATATTTATAACTATTTATCATTCAGGGGCATATTAAGTTTTGTTCCTAACCCTTACTCAAGTGTGATTTTTTAATATCTATCATCTATTGCTATCCATTTAGAAAAAATTGTTAAGGTCAAATGCATTTTTTTCTTTCACATTTATAATATATACTCTCCGTTTGTAAAATTTAATAAATATTAAACCTTTTTACAATACATGGGCATTTCAATTTTTTTAACACTTCCAAAATTTACTTTTTTTTATATCTATCCGAATAAATACATTGTCAAACATTTAGAAAATTATGTTAAAGTCAAGTGCAGATGTTTTTCTTTCACAAGATTAATATATATTCTCTGAGTGTAAAATTCAACAAATATTAATTTCTGTTTACCGTTCATGAGCATTTAAATTTTAGGTTTTAACCCTTTAACCCTTAATAAATTGGGAATTTTTGAAAGTCTGTCTGTATATTTGTATTGTCATCCATTTAAATAATCTTGTTAACGTCCGGTGCGGATTTCTTTCTTTCATGTGCATATTATATATTTTCTGTGTGTAAAATTCAACAAATATACATTTCTGTTTATCATTCGTGGGCATCTCGATTGCTGTGTGTAGCATCTGAAGAAGGGCGGAGCGTACAACAACCGAAACATCATACAAATTGCAACAAAAATTAGGACAATAGTCCGAACAATTTAAATCCCGAAAGATATTGAAAAAGTAACAATTTAGTAAGTGTTACAAACAAAAATTGAAATGCCCATAAATGGTAAACAAGAATGAATATTAACTGGATTTTAAGAAGTCTTAAAAAAGAAAATTGAAATGCCATGTATTGTAAACAGGACTAATATTTATTGAATATTACAATCAGAGAATATATGATATCAGTCAGTTAAGTGCCATACGTGATACACGCTTGGGCGATCATGTCTCGAAAGAGACATGACTGACTGGGCAGAAGATTATCCCGCAGTAGATTGCCATTGCTTTCTGCGGTAGACTGATTGCCGACCAAGGCTATAGAACCCAATCTGTCCTGCTATTTAACCCATAACTGGAAGGAAGAGACGGATTAATACCTTTCCCAAGGGTATTTGCGCGTAAGTGAATACAATGGATTCAACTGGAATTCGAACTCGGTTCCCCGGTTTCACGTTCCGAGCCGATATCCACTGTACTACAACGCACATACATATATGATATATATGTTAAATAAATAAATCTGCACTTGACTATAACAAGATTTTCTAAATAGATGAGAATACAAATATTCAGATAGATATTTAAAAAATCACAATTTAGCACGGTTTACAAACGGAAATTGAACTGTCCATGAATGGTAAACAGGAATGAATGCTTGTTGAATTTTACACTCAGTAAATATATAATATACATGTGAAAGAAAGAAATTCGCTCTCGGCCTTAACCAAATTTTCTAAGTGGATAACGATATAGATATTCGGATACGTATTGAAAAAGTCACACTTGTGTAAAGTTTAAAACCAAAAAACTGAAATGCTTATGAATGACATACAGAAATAAATGTTTTCTTTTATTTTACGATTAGAGAATTCATGATATACATGTGATAGAAAGAACTCCTCACTTGACCTTAACCATATTGTTCTAAACGGATGACAGTACAGATATTCGGGTAGATATTATAAAAATCACGCGTTAGTAAATGTTATGAGGACTTATCCATATGACACTTGAACTCGTTTTAACTGTGTATAAAACGCAGTTCTTCTTTTGTAGAAGCAGAGTAAGAGCAAGAGAGTTGAGAAAATGAAAGCAGATGACTCTGACAGCCGGATTAACAGTCACTCTAATAATCGCTCATTGGTATATGTTTGTACGACTGTCTTTGTAATATATTTGTTTAAAACTATTCCGTCTTTGTGTTTTCATTTCTCGCTCCAACAGAACCACATTAACTTGGTGACGAGGTCAAAACAGTAAAGTTTACAAACAGATATTGAAATGCCCATCAGTGGTAAACGGGAATAAATATTTGTTCGAATTTTTACACTAAGAAATTATATAATATACATTGTGAAGGAAAGAAATTCGCAGATTGTCTAAATGGATGACAATACAGATAATCGGATAGATATTTAAAATGTCACATTTTAGTTAGGGTTACAAACAAAAATTGATATGACCATGAATGCTAAACAGGAATGAATATTTATTGAAGTTCACGATCAGAGAATATATAATATATATGAAAAAGAAAGAAATCCCCACTACTTGACATTAACAAGATTTTCTTAATGGTTGCAGTTATTCGGATAAATATTAAAAAATTCACACTTTAGGAAGTATTAAAAAATTGAAATGCCCATGAATGGTAAACAGGAGTAAAATATATCGAATTTTAATATTATAAAATATATATAATATACGTATGAAAGAAAAAAATCCACACTTGGCCTTAACAAAAATTTCTTAATTTGGATGCTGAAGGCACAACTCTCGCAACTTCAATAGCAGACTACAAAAGTGGTGAACAAATAACTTAGAAAAGTTAAGTTAAAGGGAGATAACTCTAGCTATCAGAAGTGGCATCGCACAGGGAGTGAGAATGATATACCCCAGTGATTATAATAAAGTGTTCAGTTCAAAATTTCTAGCATCTGAAGAAGACCCAAGCGTACAACGACAGAAACGTCGTAAACATGGGAGCAAAGATTTGGACAATAGTCCGAATAATGTAAATAGTGTAAATACTACTTCATCTTAGGTCCTGGGCATGACGGTAAAGTGCATCCGGCAGCAAGGCCTCTGATTAGGAGATTGTGAGAAGCATGGAACCACCTCTTAATTACTGTTGTTCCCGGGTCCACCCTGACCCGGAGTGGTAGCACCTGTTAGGGTTCCAGCTATGGGTAAATAGTTAACACCCACCTAATTGGGGTCAAAACACTGTGAAATTATAAAAATACACTTTTATAGAAATACACTTTTATAAAAATATACTTTTATAGAAAAATGTACATTTTTGAGGGAAAAATATGACCAACAATACATTTTTGAAGAAAAAATTATTACCATAACATATTTTTGAAGGAAAAAAAATTATTCTCAGCAAAACATTTTTGAATACAAAAAAAGAAGACATTTTCAGTTTTTCAAAATAAAAAAAGAATAAAAACAAAAAAAATTTAATTAAAATCTGACGAAATCAATCTTTTCACTATAATCTGACCTTAAAAAAGAATACCTTAAAACCCCACCTTTTTGGCATTAAATAACCCACAGAGGTTGATATGCCGTTAAACAAAACTCAAACTCAAACTGACTTAATCAGCCTTCTCACTCTAATCGAACATTAAAAAATACCTTAAAACCCTACCTTTTTGGCATTAAATAACCCACAGAGGTTGATATGCCGTTAAACAAAACTCAAACTCAAACTTCACCTTAGCTCTTACAACAGACCTCAAGTAGAATGACTGTATAGAATCTATAGCTAAATCCACTGCTAAGAAAGTCGATTCTCTGTGTAGGGCCAGGAAGTTTTATTCCGCCTGAAACAAGCCTGTACATATATAAATCTACCTTCCGCCCGTACATTGAATACTGCTGCCATATCTGGTCAGGTGCTACTGCTATCCACCTAGGGGTCTGTGACAAAATCCAACGGAGAAGCTGCAATGTAATAGATCCCGACTTGGTAGCGCAGATACAGTCACTTTCTCACCAGCGCAATGCCACTTCCTTGTGTCTCTTCTACAAATACTTTCAAGGCTTCTGGTCCGATGAACTTAGCTCACTGGTACCTCCTATATATAAATTTACTTAAGCAACAAGATTAGCAACTAGGTCCCACCCTTTTACTGTGAAACCAATAAATTGTAAACGCAAATTCTACTCCACAGCTTCTTTTCTCGCACTTCCCGCCTGTGGAATTCCTTTCCATTTACTTGCTTTCCCGACAGCTACAACCTCCAAGAATTTAAATGTAAAGTCAATAATCATCTCCTATGCACTCTTCTCCATTCACTCCACTCTCATCAGTATTCTCATCCTTCTCTTACCCACTTCCTGACACCCCCTATAACCTATCACTCTTTCTTATAACTTTCCTCCTATGTAACGCCCTGCAAAAAAGTGGCAGTAAAATGCCTTGCTTGGGGCGATATGATTATAAAACATTCTATATTATGATAATGTGGATACAAAGTGCGGGATCAATTCTACATCGCAATCAATAAATAAATTGATCCCTCACTTTGTGGCCACACTCATTCTTCTCTTACCCACTTTCTGACACCCTCTATAACCTGTCACTCTTTCTTATAACTTTCCTCCTATGTAACCCCCTGCAAAACAGTGGCACTAAATTGCCTTGCTTGGCGCGATATGATTATAAAACATTCTATATTATTATAATGTTGATACAAAGTGGGGGATCAATTCTACATCACAATCAATATATAAATTGATCCCTCACTTTATGGCCACATTCATCCTATGATTATAAAAAAATGAAAAAAATTGTCACATGTAAAGACAAATATTTTCATCGTTCAAAGCGTACTCAGCTTCACCCAGAAAAAAGGGCCAAAGCTGAACATTTTTTTTTGTGGTAACTCACTATATTTTTTTTATAAAATTAATTCAGATTTATTTGTGCGCAGGTGAATACCATACGAAGTTGAGAAGTATGCGATAAATGTAAAACTGGACAAAATTGAGGACTGTGCGGTCATAAAGTACCTGCAAAAGAAAGTTATGACACCCAAGGAATCCATGAGGCCATGGTACAGACAGTTGCTGAAGGCTCACGTTACTATGCAAGTGGGAAGCTACGGAATTCAAACAATGAAAGGACAACACAGAAAGATGACCCTAGGGCACGTCGTTCATAAACCTCAATAACTGATCCGCAAATCGATGTCATTCATCGTACGGTTTTTGATAACATAGATCTTACTCTCAAGCAGATAGCTAAATTCATAGACATTTGTTCTGGTTGAGTCCATTCTGTTTTAAACTGAGATATTGGGGATGAGCAAGACATCTGCAAGATTGGTGTAAAAGAATATTGACACCGGGATAGAACAGTATTTGCATTATTCGGACTATTGTCCTCATCTTTGTTGTCACTTGTACGACGTTTAGGCCGTTATACGCTCCAGCCTTCTTCAGGTGCTAGGAATTTCGAACTAAACCCTTTATTACGACAACTGGGGAATATGAATTCCATTCTCTAGACTTTCTAAGAACTCCTAAGAACTTCCCAAGAACTTCTCGAGTTAACTTCTTGTTAACTTTTATTAATATAGGAGGGAGAGTACATTATCTGAGGAATATGTGTGTTTCACCATAACACCTTTTTTTCAGGCTTGCGTAGATGTGTGCATCTTACGTCAATTGGTAAATTAACTGCACCTGAGGTTGCAGCCGGTCGCCTGTTCTTCCTTCCACGTGTGATCGAAGGTGTTAATGAACTGTCGAATCCCTCACTCACCCTGCGACGTTGTGATTTCTGATCTCAAGTTGAGCTGAAGACTTGGAGAACGGTCGTCTTGTGTCGTAGTCGGTAATGAAGAGGCGGGGTGGGTGCACAATTCAGGAATAGGGTAAGTACAAACAAAAAATAAAGAAACAGCAGCAAAAACCAGTCTATGTGAACTAATGATTATATTCGTAGCTCTTTGTACAGCGACAGAGAAAAAAGAATTAATAAAAATTTTAAAAAACACAATAGAACCTTTTCTACAAGTCCACAAATTACTGCCTGCTACTAGGTGTAGTTGTCACAAGAGGTAAGACAGTCACTAACTCCTTATGTTAACCGTTCCATTTCTCTCTGATTAGCAACGGTGGACGTGCCTGTCTTGCGTGGAGAGGGGATTTTCACGTCTTAACGTTCTCGGCTGAACCTTTCTCCACCGCGTCTCGAGCGGATCTCACTTTTTTCAAATCTGCTCTGCCTTTTTGTTAAAAATCTTTCGATATTGCGCTGGGCTGGCTTGGAATCGAGGTGTTTTTCCCCAGAAGTCTAATATCAATTTCGTGTATCTGGTTTTAATCACCCGTTACGATTTCTCACTGATGTTTGCCAATCTGAAGCCTTGGAGGTTGTTGATTTTGTACATTTGCATGCCAACGTTAATGATAATTCCTCTCATCATGTGGGTGGTACTTTTCAAAGCCAACCGATAAGTAAACCTAAGTTGGTCTTTATCGCTTCCCTGAGGAGAAAAGGGAGAGAAAAGAAAAACAAACAGGAGAAATAATTCTTTCTCTTTGGCGAGGCGTTTTTTTTCATTTGGTTTATGTTTATTTGCCGTCATATATATCAGTATCATTTCGTGAGTGCCTTGTGTCTCGCATTCTCTTTGCCATCCACTCCACCCAGTGCCTATTCCTTTCCCTTCCTCTTTCCTAGTTCTTCCAAATAAAAAGAGTAAAAAATGTTCACATATCGAGATATTCTTCAAATATCTATTTCAAGATTGAATCCATGATCCGTCGATATTATTTTAACGTGGGTGCACAAGGAACGCTTACAGTGTTACACTATCACACTCTGTGAACCCCTGCGTCTTAGTCGCCATATTGCCTTACTTGGTGCGAATTAATTTAAAAAAAATAAAATACCACCATGAAGCCTGTGTCTAAATTTGATACCTACAATAATAGGTCTTTACTCGCCTTTTAATTTTTCTTGAAAATATTTAGCAGTTATTGTACCAGAAGTATCGCATTACAAATCTCTAAAATGAGGCAATTCGCTCCTCCAAAAAAGTCATTTATATTCTGGACATACCTGAATTAGGTCGATCCAGGATGTTTTTTCCACCTGAATCCATCCTGCATATATACAAGTCCACCATCCGTCCGTGCATGGAGTACTGCTGCCATTTATGGTCAGGTGCCCCTGCCGTTCTCCTCAGTGTTCTTGACAAGCTCCAAAGGAGAGTCTGTAATGTGATAGGTACTGATCTGGTGGCTCGACTGCAGCCACTTCCCCATCGTCGAAATGTGGCCTCCCTTTGTCTGTTCTATAAATACTTTCATGGCTTCTGCTCGGACGAGCTTAAGTCACTGATGCCTCCTCAACAAGTGTTTACTCGTGCAACCAGACTGGCAACTGGGTCCCACCCATTCACAGTCAGGTTAGCCAAATGCAGACGACAATTCTACTCCTGCAGCTTCCTCTCTCGCACTTCCCGCCTGTTTAACTCGCTCCCGTATTCTTGCTTTCCTGGCGGCTACAACCTCCAGAAATTTAAATGCAAAGTTAATACTCATCTACTAACCACTGGACTCTAGCTCTCTCCCCTCCCCTGTATAACCTTCCCTTTCTCTCTACCTATGTATCTGTCATCGCACCTGCTTTCTCAGCTTTCTATTGTTCCTTACTAACTAGTTTGTACTCCTCACTCTTTTCTAATTAATCTTTTTACATTTATGTAACCCCCTGCACATCAGTGGCGTTTCCGCCTTGCTCGGGGTGAAGTGATTAAAAAAAATAATAAAATAATAACCCGAATATATTTTCTAAAGAATAAACCGTTTGTCTGTGTAGAAAATATTTTGTTTTTCTGATAATTTCGAATGAAGAATTTAATTCTGGTTAAATAACGTCTGCTTTTTCAACACCAGGAAGATTTCTTTGATTGGCGTATTCGTTTTTTTTTTTTTTTTTTTTTTGTTTTTCTGTTATCTTCTTTTAGATATAAGGTATACAGTTGCTTTTAAATCTGTTCTCTCTTTGTTTTTGGTTGGATTGCAGAAATAAACATGCGCGAAAATTTCCGTTATATTTCTGCCATAAAGTGTTTCTCACAAAGGTATGAACGAAAACGACAAATTTAAGTCCCGCGATCATTAGATATATCTGCAACTATCTTCCAGAAAAAAGGAGACAAAATCAACTCAAAACAAACACGGCTTCACTTTTCTAGATGTACATTGAAAAGAAGCAGACAACCAGCATTTCTTTATTTTACCTTATTTCATTTTTTCCTCCTTGCATTTTTTTCTTTTTATTCTTACAAGAAATTATAAGATAGTAGATGTTATTGCCTTTATAACAAAGTCCTCTTCCTATCAATTTTAATCATTTTTAAAGATTATAATATATTAATAATTAAATAAATTTTAAATAAATTTACTAATCATTATATTTTATCAAATTAAACCTTATTTGTAATGGCTATTCCTATTTAATTAGAGGCTCAGTTTATGTATTAAACAGTATATTTATTTATTTCTTTGTTTATTACCGTGAATATTCGAGAAAAAATATCAACGAAAATATGCGTTCTCCGCCAGTATTTGAACTGTTTGATAGTGTTTAAGAAATAAAAGGAGCGTCTTCTCAAATATGAGTATCCACTAAATGATCTGCGTTGTGGTGCAGTGGATATCGGCTTGGAACTAGGAAACGGGAGGAGCCGAGTTTAAATACCGGTTGAATTCCTTGCATTCACTTACGCGCAAATACCCTTGGGAAAGGTATTAATCCGTCTCTTCCCTCCAGTTATGGGTTAAATTATAGTACAGATTGGGTTCCATAGCCTTGGTTGGCAACCAGTCCACAGCAGAAAGCAATGGCAACCTAGTGTGGGATAATCTTCTACCCAGTCAGTCATCTACCTTTCGAAACATGATCGCCCAAGCGTGTACCACGTATGGCACTTAACTGACTGAATAGTTGAAAGTATAATCAAAGTTTCTACTAGGTATAAAGTGGGGGATCGGTTTTCTATTGTCATGAAGTAGTAACTTCATTCCCCACTAATTACTACTTATTAATATAATATAACCCACCTCTTCTCCCTCCAGCTATGGGTTGAATATCAGGACAGATTGGGTTCTATAGACTTGGCTGGCAACCGGTCTACCGCAGAAAGCAATGATAATCTAGTTTGGAATAATTTTCTACCCAGTGAGTCATCTCTCTTTCGAGACATGATCGCCCAAGTGTGTATCACGTATGGCACTTAACTGACTGAATCAACAAAAGAAAATCCATTATTTATTTAGAAATTACTTTATATACGTATTTAATATTGATAGGTATTTTGTTCCATCCTCATTTTTTTACGAAAATGTATATAATAATAAAAAAGTATTTGTCACATTTTATTTTAAAAGTATTAGAATTCCTTGCTGTTTTTTTTTTTCGTTATCAAACTTAAATGTCTCTCAAATAAGGGTAAGAATTTATGAAATTACTTTTCTTTTCCTTTCTATAGACATCTTCCAGAATGGCGCCCCACCGACCTCTGCACACATGTAGAAAATAAAAGAATTGTCATAGAAAATCTGTTTTTGGAAGGTGAAACTTAGAACCATTCACAGGAGGTTAGTATTGTCTTGATAGAGTTAATGTCAATCCTCAAATAAACAAAAAAAACTGACTGGTTACTGCTTCCGACTGGTAGTTAGGAGCCCTACCTCTTGCGTATCGTCAAGAGCAGCTGCTCTGATCAACAGTTGCATACTATCGGGGTTCTTGCAGTGCCATGACGCGCATGGATAGGTGTCCCTGCGAGCGCTTTCGGTGGGCAACCCCGAGGTCACACTTTGCTGCAGCTCGCGCCAGTTCTCTTCTAGTGCATGTGGCAGCTAATGACTGTTTGCCTCCTCTACTTGAGGTCTTTCTACAACAACAACATTCAACACGAACACACATATCTCCGCTAAAAAAGCTAAACGAGGCAAATTAAAATCACCTAAAGTCCTTAACATTTTCTTTACTAACATCCGCGGTATCCGAACCAATTTCAGTAGCGTTAAGTCTTTTTTCCATCAAAAGTCCCCTGACATCTTAGCTCTACTCTCTTCCCTCTCTTACTCTTTCCCTGACACCCCCTGCAACCTCTCACTCCTCATAACATTCCTCCTCGTCCAACCCACTCTCATCAGTAATCTTTTCCCTCTCCTACTCTATTCCTGACACCTCCTGCAACCTCTCACTCTTCATAACATTCCTCCTATGTAACCCCCTGCACAACAGTGGCAGTAAAATGCCTTGCATGAGGTGACTCGATTATAAAAAAATAACTTCGTCGGAGGTGTATGCCAGATTCTTCTGCCAGTAAGTATAAGGTCAAACTAGCCAATGCTATGACAAACCTCTGTGAACTATGTTAATGACAGGTTTACGTGGACAGTAATTACATAGAATGGTCTATTTAGAATAAAAGAGGAAACTTTTTAAATAATTTATGTACATTAATAACTTTTACAGCCTTGAAATGTTTTGATTCAGGATCGGAAAATATTAATTTTTAGATTCAGAAGTAGAATACTGTTTATAACAGTAAATTCCCAGACAGGGAGAAATTTCGCCATGAGTCGAAATTTGAACCTAACAGAGGGAAAATAATTACACTACCTACTAAATAAAAAATCCCAGAGAGAGAGAGAGAGAGAGAGAAAGAAAGAGAGAGAGAGAAAGAGAGAGAGAGAGAGAGAGACAGAGAAAGAAAGAGAGAGAGAGAAAGAGAGAGAGAGAGAGAGAGAGAGAGCCAGTCGGTTCCACTTACAAACAATTCTGAGTCAATATGCGTAGAGTATACCCACAACTAAGCAACAAAGCATTGAAAATCTTCATCCTGTTTTCTACGACCATGTCTACTTTACCCACAATCAAGGCCAAAGCACGAAACCGAATGGAGGTGGAATATGACATACGCTGGACGCTTGCCAAAACTAACCCTGACATTGATATACTGGTGCACAAGAAGTAGCATCACCCTTCTCACTAATTTAATTCTGAAGTAGAAGAGCAAACAAAAGTCCGTTTATTTGTTACTAACTGCTCTCTATCCACTTTACTCTGTAACTATAAGTTTATCAATATACTGACAGTATAGAGCGGAGTTGCTCGGGTGTAATGAAAGCTTTAAAACTAATCCATGGTTCTGGAGCTCAGACACTTTGGACGTTGGCACGAAAGACTAAAAAGCAATAGTTGTTTTCAGTTTAAGCAAAACCGTAGACTGAAAGAAAAATAAATGGATGTAAGTCAAATTTTGATTTTCTGGTATCGATATCAAATAAGTTTTTTTCGTCGTAAACTGAATTTTGAAGGCTAAATAAGTCCTCTGAGTAAATGATATCATGGCTGAGACTAAGAACTACAATTATACCCACTTCGAGTCAAACCCGAAGTAAAAACTAAAATAAAAGGGCTTAAAAAAATATAGACATACAGGCAGATAAACAAACATACACACAAACATCTTGCTTTTTATATGTATTTATTATCGATTTTCTGCACTATTGTAAGAACTGCAACCTTGAAACTTCTGAATATCGTTTCTTACATCTTTGTTTATGAGTATATCAAGTTTGATTAAAATCTGACCACTTCTTCTATAACCCGATTTTCTCGATTATCGATTTTCGATATTTATCTGGGGTACCTCAACACAAGGCCTAGCTAAGAACACTCGCAGACGCTTACAGGACAACTGTCTAAATTTTGAAGAAAATCGGTTCAGAAAAAAGTTTGTGAACCACTGGTTTATAACATCAAGAGTATTAAAATTAATCTCTGGTTATTAAAAAGTTATCAGACGTTTTGAGGCGGTTTAGTTACAAAAAGATTTATTTTAATACAGAGCAAACGGATATTTTCTTTAACGTTTTACACCAATCAAGTCGAGAATGTCACTAGTACGCAGTGGGTTACAGGGAATGAAAGTGAAAGAGAAAATTGAAAATCTGGAGGATTACTGAAAAGACAAAAGAAGGGCATTCAAGAAGGCAGAAGATGTCGTTTGATGTTTCATTTAAATTGGCCAAGAGCCACACACTTGCCTCGCTCAAAGATATAGTTAACCATTGATCTTAGATTGCATACAGTCGACATTTGACTTTAAATATGTTTCATTATTCTTACAATTATGTCTATGACGCTTTTACTCATATACTTATTATGTTCGAGATTTAGTAAGTACACACACCATATAAATGGATACTTGTTAAACAGAGAGTTATTCTGTAGTAAATTGGAAATTAAGAATTAAAATCAACTCTTCTTTCACTTTTACAAGAATTCACAATGACGTGTGAAATCCTGGTTTTTCCCAAATAGAAAAAGGATTGACCATGTGCTTAAAGAAAAAAGTCGAAACCGAATTTCGCAAATAGAGTTAAATTGATTTTCTGACCAATGGAAGCGATTTGCAAGACCATAAGGACTTCGCGATGCAGTGCGAAAAGTCTAAATACTATAAAAGGCACCGGTCAGCATCAGTCAGACGTTCAAATGGGAGCATCGAGATAGAGACATAACTAAAATGTAACGGGAGAAACTTCAATCACGAACCGGTCATAGGTCGCGTCGCACATCGTTCTCTTTCTTCTTCTTTCTCGTTACTAACTGTTCTTACTTCTTCTCCATTCAAAGACATTCCTACCAAACAAAGTCTAATACATACATACGTACGTACGCACATATCCTTTTAACAAATTACTACTAAGAACATTTCTTGATACCCTTAACTTTCTCACTGAACATTAACTGCTACGAATTCTTGTTATTCTTTCCTTTTAATAAATTTCTATTTTAACATGAAAAATGTATATTTTTTTCCTTTAAGTCCTCCACACTCTTCCATACAAGTCCACTCATTCCAATCTGATGAAAACCTTCTGATGATGATAACCTTCTGATAATTCTGGATAACACTTGTAATCTATAGGGTGTTCGTCTACGGCTTTATCGTGTTGAATGCACCGGTTCCCGTCCGATCACCGAAGTTAAGCAACATCGAGCCTGGTCAGTACTTAAATGGGTAACCGTTTGGGAATACTAGGTGCTGTAAACGTAAGGACCAAGAATGGTCCACCTATCCTCCAGGTTTGGGGGTTGAGTGCAGGGCTGACAAACCTGCCCCGTAAAAAACAGTTTGTTACAGAAACAGCAACAAAAAGTTGCTGACCTATGCACCATCTGGGTGTGATGGATAAAGGATCATGATCATGATGATCATGATGATGATGATGATGATAAAGAGTTCGGTTATGTATGACACAAGGCCGAATTACATAAGCATTAACCATCTCCCTATATCTTCAATTCTATTGTCGTATATGTTGAGTGAGGAAATGATGGTTTAGTTCTTGTGGGGAAAGAAGTACTCACCTGCCACGTTTTGCGGTGGGTGGGGATCCAAATCATTTCTCAGTTGCGTCTCTGTCCTCGAAGACAGTGCGGCTCAGATGTATCTCTGTCCGAGGACAGGCCTGCCCGTTCTCAGAGAACAGTGTCCCGACGCCGCGCCACCCCATAGCACCAGATAGGTGCACCGGCGGTTTGCTGGGACTGGGCAATTTTTGTGCCTTGTCCGCTCGTACGCGTTCGGGCTCCCCAAATTAAACCTTGACTTTGTGTCGCATCCACATCCTAGTGGGTGGGGGGAAGAGGTAAATACACTTGTGGGGAATGAAGAAATGAGTGATTGGGTCGTTTATCTGATTAGCGTGGTCTAGAATAGTAATTGTTGACCAGTGTCACTCCACTTCCCTTTCCGCCTTATGTCATAATTATTATATCATTTACAATAATAAATATTAATTACTGGAGAGATTGCAAACGATAAAAACATAAAAAAAACCAGCACCATCACTATCAGGATCACTAATAATGATAACAATAATGAAGCTTTAACATAATTAGTCTTTTGTTCCATCCAAATCGGAAAGTCCTGTGTATGACAATAAACTGCATCCGGAAGCAAGGCCTCTGATTGGGAGTTTGTAAGGAAAATGGAACCACCTCTTAATTGCCGTTGTTTCCAGGTGAACCCTGACCTGGAGTGGTAGCACCTGTTAGTGTCACAGCTATGGGAAAATAGTTAACCCCTAAACTGGAGTCAAAACACTATAAAAATATAAAAATACTCTTTTATAGAAATATATACTTTAAAATAGACTTTTATAAAAAAAATATACATTTTTAAAAGAACAATACTACCAAAATTACATTTTTGAAGGAAAATGTTATTACCATGAAACATTTTTGAAGGAAAAAAAATTATTGCCATAATACATTTTTGAAGGAAAAAAATTATTGCCATAATACATTTTTGAAGGAAATAAAATATTGCCATAACACATTTTTTAAGGAAAAAAATTGCCATAACACATTTTTGAAGGAAAAAGTTATTGCCATAATACATTTTTTAAGGAAAAAAATTCAATGCCATAATACATTTTTGAAGGAAAAAATCTTGCCATGACACATTCTTGAAGGAAAAAAATTATTGCCATAATACATTTTTGAAGAAAAAAAATATTGCCATAATACATTTTTGAAGGAAAAAATTATTGCCATAATACATTTTTGAAGGAAAAAATTATTGCCATAATACATTTTTGAAGGAAATAATATTGCTATAACACATTTTGAAGGAAAAAAAATTATTGGCATAATACATTTTTGAAAGAAAAATATATTTGCATAACACATTTTTGAAAGAAAAAAATAATTACCGTAACACATTTTTGAAGGAAAAAATTATTACCAGCAATACATTTGTGAATATAAAACTAAAAAAATCTTTATTTTTCTAAAATAAAAAAATTAAAGAAACATTTTTCATCAAAATCTTATTAAATCTACCGTCTCACTATAACCAAATATTAAAAAAACAACAACTTAAAAACTTACCTTTTTGGCATTAAATAATCCACAGAGATTAATATGCCGTTAAACAAAACATAAACTCAAACCATCCAAATCGGATACCATTTAGCCGCATTTCAGTACGAGCGTGCTCAAGTACCCGGCGTCATCATTGATAGCGTTTTAGTGAAATTTGTCACTTTGAGATCAAGTTAAAAAGGTACTTTAGCAAACTAAATAAAGTACAACAAATAATTTCAACATAAGAGATGAAATTTCATGACATAGAAATAAGAATGATTCCATCTTCATAATTAATTTAGAATTTTAAAAAATATAATAAAATATTTCCCTAATGCAATTACTAATTTCTTCATCTTTATAATGAATGTTTTGGCGTCAGATTTTTCCATAAAATGATATGAATTAATTCAATAATTAATAATATTGGTCTATTGAATTTCCGAGTTAATAATCAGATTCTAATTGCCCTCAGCTTGTTATTTTCTCGATATTTCTGTTGATATTGATAAAAAAAAGTACAAACATATTTTTTTTAATTTCTAGTTTTCCCTATGAATAAATTATTACTAGTTTTACGTCATTATTTTATTTTCATGAAACATTTTCTGTAGAATCTTGTCTTATTATGCTTGTGAAGAAATTTGTTAGTACAAGTTCTACGCCTACTTTCTCATTGTAAATTTTTTAGTTAAGCATTTTAACTCATCTTTATTGCCATATTTAAGATGTTTTGGCCGTTGTACGATCCGAACTTCTTCAGGTGATAGGAATTTTGAAGCGAACCCTTAATTTCGATTACTGGTGTAGATTGTTCTCTTTCCACGCCATTTCCAGTTGCTTTAATCGTCTCCATTGAACTTGAAGTG
Source organism: Ascarosepion bandense (assembly GCA_037127315.1). Taxonomy (NCBI): domain Eukaryota; kingdom Metazoa; phylum Mollusca; class Cephalopoda; order Sepiida; family Sepiidae; genus Ascarosepion; species Ascarosepion bandense. Next base: position 3,495,962 of record JBBBDQ010001448.1, read on the forward strand.
TAGGGAGCTGGTTAATGTTTCTTTTGTTCGGCCTTGTGTCAGATTTAACCGAACTTCCTACAGCTTACAAGTTTTATGCAGAATTTATCATCATAAGGTTTTCATCAGAAGGTTGGTTGTCGGCAGCTGGAATGTGTGAATTAGTGTAGAAGAGTGGAACAAAAAAATATACATTTTGAATGTTAAAATAAAAAATTTATTAAGGAGAAAGACTAACATAAGCTGTAGGAGTTAATGTACAATGAGAAACATCATGAAAAAGTTATGAGTAGAGTTCGTGTTCAATGATAAAATTGAGGTATTAAGAGTTCGTGCAAAATGTTTGTAGCAGTAATTGTTGAAGGAGCTAAGGAGAAAGAGAACAAGGCGCGACCTGACCTTATCTCCGGGTCGACTTGAAGTTGCCGTTACATTTTAGATGTGCGTCAGCAACCCTCCTCCTCTGAATGACCACCGTGACCGGTTAGAGAACATTCTTAAATATTCAATCTAGTCACGTGAGGTGACTCAAAGAACGATTTTTTCTTTAACTGCGGAAAAACCGATTCTCTGACGTATTTTGAATTTTGGAATTGATGACCAATCAGAATCCAGAGATCCGCTACAGGTCCGTAAAAGGAATTTGATATATATTTATTTTTGGTTTACTTCCGGAACTTCTGCGTGGAGCCCAGATGCGCAAAGACTAGTTTTGGTGATTTACTTTCTGAAACTTTGAAGGCAAACATCCGGTCCCACGCTTGCTCGATGTCACCACAAACTGAAATTTCTAGTTTTTAGTTCCCACAGCTATCGGTAGGCATTGAAATCACAACTCACTGGGTCAAGTCAATTGATTCAGCCAACGCTTTTATCAACTAAGACATGGAAGGACGGAGCGTACAAAACGGAAATATGGATATAAGGATGAGAACAACACTCCACACAATGTAAATGCCTCATTTCAGAAATATAATCACATTATAGCATTTTTAGTGTGGTTATTATGAAAAGACTAGTTAAAATCTAATTATTCTTTTTTTCAACGTATTCATATTCCTTTTGAGAAGCATTGTTGAATTATTTGGTTATTTGTTGATTGTTGTCGAGCCCTTAACTGTCAGTGAGGTTGTGCACAAATTTTCGTCGTTCTATGTCCTTAACAGTCAGTGAGGTTGTGAACAAATTTTCGTCGCTCTATGACCTTAACTGTCAGTGAGGTTGTGAACAAATTTTCGTCGCTTTATGCCCTTAACTCTCAGTGAGGTTGTGAACAAATTTTCGTCGCTCTATTCCCTTAACTGTCATTGGGGTTGTGAACAAATTTTCGTCGTTCTATTCCTTTAACTGTCAGTGGGGTTGTGAACAAATTTTCGTCGTTCTATTCCCTTAAATGTCAGTGGGGTTGTGAACAAATTTTCGTTGCTCTATACCCTTAAGTGTCAGTAGGGTTGTGAACAAATTTTCTCGCTCTATTCCCTTAACTGTCATTGGGGTTGTGAACAAATTTTCGTCGTTCTATTCCTTTAACTGTCAGTGGGGTTGTGAACAAATTTTCGTCGCTCTATTCCCTTAACTGTCAGTGGGGTTGTGAACAAATTTTCGTCGCTCTATGCCCTTAAGTGTCAGTAGGGTTGTGAACAAATTTTCTCGCTCTATTCCCTTACCTGTCAGTGGGGTTGTGAACAAATTTTCGTCGCTCTATTCCCTTAACTGTCAGTGGGGTTGTGAACAAATTTTCGTCGCTCTATGCCCTTAAGTGTCAGTGGGGTTGTGAACAAATTTTCTCGCTCTATTCCCTTACCTGTCAGTGGGGTTGTGAACAAATTTTCGTCGCTCTATTCCCTTAACTGTCAGTGGGGTTGTGAATAAATTTTCGTCGCTCTACGCCCTCGTCAGGTTGATGAGTGAAGTTCTCAGGTGATACTCCACCTTTTTTCGCCGACGATGCGTTTTCTTCATTTCGAAGTGCGTCTTCTAAATGTTTTGTTTTTGCTTTTGTTTACGTTGCCAGGGATATTTTCCTTCTTTTTTTTTTCCTTTCCTCTCTTCCTTCTCTTGGTGGGCTGACTGGAGGGTGTCAGAAGGACTCCCTCCAGTCAGCTCACCACGAGAAACAAAATACAATTATTTCCACTCCTCTACACCTGGAAGAGGAGAGAGTAGGGAGAGAAAAGGAAAAAATATATTTGTATATATAACTATTATAATGTATATATGGAATCTATATTATAATTCTGCTTGTTCCTTCTTTAGTTAGTTACTTAGTTTCTCCGTCCGTTACACTACACTCTCTACACGAGTTTTCCTTCCCCTCTATCTTTTTACTCACCTCAACTTTTCTCTCACATTTGCCAAACAAAAGGGTAGTAAAGAGTGAGAGAGTAGGAGGAGTGAGCCTATAACATTTTCGTTTCAGTAGCAGCTTAAGCTGGTGGTTGTAACAGTAATTGTATGTGTGTATATATACAATATAGTAAAAATAGGTAGGTTTGTTATCGTATTCTGCGACCTAATAATGAAACTTATGGCCTCTACACTCTTGGCCATTACTCAGTTGATCTTTTCTGTTTACAATGGACACAGGAGCCTTTAAAGTAACTTTAATTATTTTTAAAAAAATTTTTAATCCCTTTTAACATTTTCGAAATTTTGTCAGAAAATTTTGTTTTGATTTGAGTTAGCAGCTAAAGAAAAGTTACAACTATTTTACAATGGAAACGTAATGATTGCATCACCAACTTTTTTTTCGATGACAAACACATTAATTTGAAAATTCTCGCAAAAATCATATAATTGTCGGATTTTAATGAAACTATCAGTACTCATTCACAAATAAAATTATTTTTGAAATTATTATTTTTTAAAATCTTGATAAAAATGTTTACAATGGACACAGGATCCATATTTTTTTAGTAATAAAAAAACATTTTCTCTTTCAAAATCTATCACAGTAAAGTAGCTTCTATGGGCATTACTTTTATAGATATTTTAATAAAATTACACTCTGTGTTATGGTTATTTTATTATTCAATTCTTTTTGGTTTGAAGACGTTACTATCATTTGAAATATGACAAAGTAAAATTTCCCCAGAAAATCATAATTATCCTTCACTGACAGACACACACAGAGACAAAGTTCTATTTATAAATAAGTTTAGATCATTTGTTCATGAATTGAATATTGCTATCACATATGGTCTATTGCGCTAGTATGAATAAATGTATATAGATGATCCCCCCTTCCAAAAGAAGAAGAAAGGAAGAAGGAGGAAGAAAGAAGGAGGAAAGGAAAGGAAAGGAACAAAATATCCCTGGAAACGTAAACAAAAACAAAACTGAGAACCTTAGTCATCAACCTGACGAGGGCGTAGAGCACCGAAAATTCGCTCGCAACTTCACTGACAGCTAAGAGCTCGACAACAATCGATGAATAACCAAATAATTATTCTTTTAATTAAAAGATTGTCTTAATAATATATATTTTCACTAGTTTTAGAAAATCATTTTATTATACAGTAGCAGTACAGCCCGGTGTTGCTCGGGTGTAATGAAAGCTTTAAAACTAATCCATGGTCCTGGAACTCAGACTCATTGGACGTTGCCGCGAAAGACTAAAAAGATTAAATTGTTAAGATCGACAAGTGACAGGTCAAGTAGAAGATCAAGATCACCTACGTTCTGAACGAAGAATGCTTGTGTCGCTCGACTTCATTTCGTACATCTACTAATATATTATATTTTTCGCAGAAAGCAATGGCAGCCTAGTGCAGGATACACTTCTGCCCTGTCACTCTTCTCTCGACATGATCTTCCAAAGCGTGTATCACGTATGGCACTTAACTGACTGACTAATATATTATGTATACGTTTACTCATTACTAGCATTATAGCCCGGCGCTGCTCGGGTGTAATGAAAGCTTTAAGACTAATCCATGGTCCTGGAGCTCACACTTTTTGTACGTTGGCACGAAAGACGAAAAAGCAATAGTTGTTTCCACTTAAAGCGAAACCGTAGACTGAAAGAAAAATGAATGGATGTAAGTCAAATTTTGATTTCCTGGTATCGATATCAAACAAGGTTTTTCGTCGTAAACTGATTTTTGAAGGTTAAATAAATCCTCTGAGTAAATGATATCATGGCTGAGAGTAAGAACTACAATTATACATACTTAGAGCAAAACCCGAAGCACAAACTAAAAAGGGCTGAAAAAATACAGACATACAGGCAGGTAAACAGACAAACACACAAACATCTTGCCTTTTATATATATATATATTATCGATTTTCTGCACTATTGTAAGAACTGCAACCTTGAAACTTCTGAATATCGTTTCTTATGTATTTGTCCGTGAGTGTATCAATTTTGATTAAAATCGGACCACTCCTTCTATAACCCGATTTTTTCGATTATCGGTATTTATCGGGGTACCTCGACACAAAACCTAGCTAAGAACACTCGCAGACGCTTATAGTACAACTGTATAAATTTTCAAGAAAATAGGTTCAGCCGTTTCGGAGTCTATAGGTAATGGACACACACACACACACACTGTTCCATTTATAAATAGGTTTAGATAGATTAGATTTAGATAGATAATATATCTAAATATAATGACGTCATATTGACCGCAAAATATGACAGATTTATTAGCACCGTGATATTCATTACGGGGTTAGTCGAGTTGGCACCTTTCTCCGAAAATTTGAAAATGTTTTGAAACGGAAATTAGAATAAAACTGACAATCGCTAAATATGCGGCTCCTTTTTATTCTTTTACGGACCAGAAATGAGTTCAGCAAAGACAGTTCATCTTATAAACCGTTGTATTTAATTTGATTCTCATTTGATTTCTCATACTTGTGCCATACTAAGATATGGTTATTAAATACGCCTCTCTTTCCAATGGTTTATATTCGTTTTCGTTAGTTTCTATCATTTTTTTTTATCGTTTATAATCTCGCTTGTCTGTTTTGACTCGAGGTTAGACAAATAAAAAGAAACCTTAGCATATTAAATTAGCGGCAGGCTCCCGACGGCGATATTTTTTGTTTGTATATTTTTTCCTAATGAGTTGAGAAGCTAAAAAAAAAAAAAAAAAAGACAAATATGAACAAGAAAAAGAGATAAAAAGCAGTTAATGAATCCAAAATTGATCTTAATGTATTTGCAAAACGCATTATTTTGATGATAATTTTGACTTCTAAGAAGATCTGACAAAAAGATGGCAAATTTTGTTTTCCGACATCTAATTATACGGATTTTTTTTTCTTTAAATGTTTTTAATGTGTGGAGTCTTTTAAAATCTCACAAGAAACAAGACTCGGTTGGATCGATCAGTTTAGAAACGTGGGCCGATATTTGTATTTTTTGTTTAATATTATTTTTTTAAATATTTTGCATTATTAGAATTAACAACTGAACATGTTTCTAAAAAAAGTTTTCTTGATATTTTCTTTTTAGTTTTGATGGGAACTTGTCTAGTCTGATATCTAAATAAAAGTTGAAGTACGCATGGATATCTCTGACTTTCAAATTCTTCCGTTTTCTGTACCCCTACTAAGTATTTTGAAATTCTTGATGAAGTTCAATGAAAAATGTGCACTCTTCAGTCAGTCAAGTGTCATACGTGATACACGCTTGAGCGATCATGTCTTGAAAGAGACATGACTGACTGGGTAGAAGATTATCGCGCAGTAGGTTGCCATTGCTTGCTGCGGTAGACTGGTTGCCGACCAAGTCTATAGAACCTAATCTATTCTGTTATTTGTCTCATAGCTAGAGGGAGAAAAGATGTATTATATTATTACGTAGTAATTAATGGAGGATCATTTTATTACTTCTTAACAATAGAAAATCGACCCCCCCCACATTATGACCAGTAGAAGCCTTAATCATGATTTCAACAGTTATATTCAGTCAGTCAGTTCAGTACCATACATGATACACGCTTGAGCGATCATGTCTCTTTAGAGGCATGACTGACTGGGCAGAAGATTATCCCGCAGTAGGTTGCCATTGCTTTCTGCGGTAAACTGGTTGCCGACCAAGTCTATAGAACCTAATCTATTCTGTTATTTGTCTCATAGCTAGAGGGAGAAAAGATATATTATATTATGACGTAGTAATTAAAGGGGGATTATTTTATTACTTCATAACAATAGTAAATCGTTCCCCCACTATATGACCAGTAGAAATCTTAATCATGATTCCATTTATTATAGTCAGTCAGTCAGTCAGTCAAGTGTCAGACGTGATAACGCTTGAGCGATCATGTCTTGAAAGAGACATGACTGACTGGGCTGAAGATTATCCCTCAGTAGGTTGCCATTACTTTCTGCGGTAGACTGGTTGACGAACAAGGCTGTAGAACCCAGTCTGTCCTGTTATTTAACCCATAACTGGAGGGAAGAGACGGATTAATACCTTTCTCAAAGGTATTTTTGCGTAAGTGAATGCAAGGAATTCAACTGGAATTCGAACTCGGCTCCCTGGTTTCTCGTTCAAAGTAAATATCCACTACACCACAACGCACATTCTATGTAATGTTATTAGTCTAAATCTGATATTTCGTTTTTCCTATATTCTTGCGGTAATTGTTCTGATGAAGTTTCCTCAGATGTTCTGCCGAATGGTCGATGTTCCAGGATCCAAGCAAAATTTCAAGTGAACAAAGGATCGACGCCAGTATTTAAGTCAAAATGTAGTGTACCGTTCGCAGCTTTATATCAACGAAGAATTTAACAGACTTGAAAAAATGAGTGTAATTGAAAAAAAAATGACGATTCAAATTGGGCAGTATCATCAGTGTAAGTAAAAAGAATATATAAAATCCGTGGGTAAATTTTTGATTTGTTCCCCGAAGGTCTTTACCCCTTCAAATCTTTCAAAAACATCCTTATTTCCGTGCAAATGTATATGCTGAACTCAAATCGATAATTGTTTATTGAAGAAACCTACCTTTTTTTCATGCTATTGACCAGAAAAATATGGAACTTCTTGTCGCTGTTTATCTTACTCCCTAACCACGCTTCAAAAATGTTATTCACTGCAGAATGCCTTCACGCGTATTTTGCAGATTTTTCGGCCTAATTACTTCCTTTGTGCAATTACTACACGGAAATTGATTTCCGAAACAAAACTAATCGCGTAGTAATTGCAAAAAGGAAGTAATTAGGCCGAAATAAGTATCCTATGCCTCAAGTCATTCAGTGGTGAATCAGATATGAGAACGGTGTTAAGGGGTGAGATATAGTCCGATTTTTTTTTCTGGTCGATAAGATGAGAAAAGGTACGTTTCTTCAATAAACAATTATCGATTTGAGTTCAGCATATACTTTTGCACCGAATTAAGAATGTTTTCGAAAGATTTGACGGGATAAAGGCCTTCAGGGAACAAATCAAAAATTTACCAATTCGTGTTTGGGCTGATTTTTCGACTGGATTAAACAAATAATTAAAATCACATAACTCCATTACCAAGTCTAGAGGAAAATTTTTGCGAAATAAAACGGTGGAAAACATTTTCAAAGCTGGATTTTTTGAGGCGTATTTGCAAATGCAGGTTGAAGAATAATGTAAAAGAAGTAAGAAGGAAGGATAAAACGAACAAAAAATACGGTGAAAGGTAAAAACCGGAACATAAAAAGCACCTGAATCAGTGAAAGAAAAGTTGTCTTTTTTTTTTTATAGAAAAGCCCCTAAAGAAAGGAAGAACTTATGCAAGATCTATATGATATCTTTGACTTACCAAGAATTCGTTGAACGTACAAATATGAGTATTTGAAAAAGAAAAGTTAAGGAAATAAAAAAAAACTAACGGCTGACACAAAACAAAAGAAATAAAAATTCAGTACGTGGCGAAATCAACAGATGGAGGAGGTGAATGCTAAGAAAAAATTAAAATATTTAAGAAAATAAAAGTCTACAAACGGGTAATGTTGCAAGAACTAAGCAAGACGTTTTAAATATAAGACTCACTGAGTTAAGATAGAGTGTGCATTAGAACAAGTATAAACTCTATCCTAGTTGAATTCTCTGCATTCTGCCGGAGGATAATTCAGACGATACTATGCCGAAAGAAAAAGTCTCAACTGGGAAAGAACAGACCGGATTTCGATCCCGCCTGATGCAAGGTCTCCGGGAAAATTTTTACAGAGTTTGTCTTGTGATAAATAGACAAGAGTTCATTCCCGTAAATACGAGGTCTACAAAGTTTCTTTTGTACAAGTTTAAGCACTCAGTTTCCTCCAATAAAATCAATCTTGTGCCACAACCTGCCCTTGTGGGGAGATAAACACCGAATGTTTGTTAGAGTACCGTTTAAGTCAACCGTGTCATAATATTATAATTGTTATGAGAGTGTTATCAGTAAAAAGGGCAGCCCAATATGCCAAATACAAGTCGGAGATACTAGGATCAAGCAGGTACAAAAATTTAAATACCTGGGAAGTGTTATAACAGAAGGCGGAAAGTGCAACACAGAGATCCGAAGGCGAACTGGCATGGCAAACGAAACATTCCAGAAGTTGAGTAAAGTATTAAGAAACAGGAAGTTTCTCTAAAAACAAAGAATAGAGTACTGGATTGCTATGTGTTGTCAGCTCTTCAATATAGCAGTGAATCCTAGACAATATCATCAAAGATGAAGGAAAAACGTGAAGCAACTGAAATGTGGTCCTACAGAAGGATGCTGCGAATATCTTGGATCGAGCATGTGAGCAATGCTGAGGTTTTGGAAATGATTGAAACGAAAAGGAAATTAATACTGAGCATCAGAAAGAGACAGCTGACATGCAATGAGGACAAAGGGCTTGGGAAACCTGATACCAACAGGTCAGATAGAGGAAAAAAGAGACAGGGGAAAGCAACGGATAACATATTTGAAAGACCTAATCAGGGGATGATGGAACGAGGGTTGCATGTTGCAACAGGAGAAGGTGTACTAAGAGCCACCAGGATAGAGAGACGTGGAAAGCCATAATCGCCAAGTCCTAAAAGGACAGGCTACATATGTCCTCATTTTCCATGATATTGTCCAGCATTCACAGCCGTATTGAAGAACTGACATCACATAGCAATCCAGCACTCTTTTCTTTGTTTCTAGTGAAATTTTCCTGACCACACATATTTTGATATCAGAGTTTGCCGTCTCTGGTATGAAGGCTGATGGCTTGGGAGCAACCATGATGATTGCTCAGGAGTCATAAAGCCCTTACACATGTACACACATAATCAATCTTCTTCATTATCATCAATCTTTTTAATATTCTTCATCCCAATCTCCTTCTTCTCCATCATCAGTTTTCTTCTTCCTTCTTCTCCTCATCAATCTTCTTATTCTTCTTCATCATCACCAATCTTCTTCTTCATCTTTTTCTTCATCATAAAACTTCGCCATCATCATTCTTCTTTATCTTTTTCTTTATAATCAATCTATTCATCATCAATCTTTTTCATCCTCAATCAACTTTTTCTTCATCATCAATTGTTTTTTCTTCTGCATCATCAATCTTCTTTATCATTCTTCTCCATCATAAATTTTCTTTCTGCTCATCATCCATCTTCCGCTTTTTCACCATCAACCTTCTTCTTCTTCTTCATTATTAATATTTCTTCTTCTTCTTCTTCATTTTCTTTATCATCAATCTTTTTCATAAATTTTCTTCTTTCTCATCATCAATCTTCTTCTTCTTAATCATCAATATTTTTCTTCTTCTTTTTCTTCTTTGTTATCATCAATCTTTTTCATAAATCTTCTTCTTCATCATCAATTTTTCGCTTCTTCACCATCGACCTTCTTTTTCTTCATTATCAATATGTTCTTCTTTTTCTTCTTCTTCTTTTTCTTCTTCGTCTTCTTTATCATCAATATTTTCATAAATTTTCTTCTTTCTCATTATCAATCTTCCTCTTCTTCATCATCAACCTTCTTCTTCTTCTTGTTCTTCTTCTTCTTAATCATCAATATTTTTTCTTCTTCGTTATCATCAATCGTTTTCATAAATTTTCTTCTTCATCATCAATCTTTCGCTTCTTCACCATCAACCTTCTTCTTCATTATCAATATGTTTCTTCTTCTTCTTCTTCTTCTTCTTCTTCTTCTTCTTTATCATCAATCTTTTTCATAAATTTTCTTCTTTCTCATCATCAGTCATACTCTTCTTCATCATCAACCTTTTTTTCTTCATCATAAATATTTTTCTTCTTCTTCTTCTTTATCATCTATCTTCATCTTCATAAATTTTCTTCTTGCTCATCATCAATCTTCTCTTCTTCATCAGTTTTCTTCTTCTTCATCATCAATATTTTTCTTCTTTTTCTTCTTAGTCATCCCTCAGCTTCATAAATTTTTTTTGCTCATCTTCAATCTATCTCTTCTTCATCAACCTTCTTCTTCATTATCAATATTTCTTCTTTTTCTTTTTCTTCATTATAATCAATCTTTATAAATTTACTTCTTGCTCATCATAAATCTTTCTCTCCTTCTTCATCAATATTTTTCTTTTTCTTCTTTATTATCAATCTTCTTCATCTTCCCAATCTTCTTTTCCTCCCTATTTTCATTTTACAAAGGTCGGGCTCCTTAGTCCTTCTGTCTGTTCCCAATTAGGAGCAGACATATAATTTCGATTTTCTGCCCAATTCATTCCGCATTTTTTATTTTATTTTATGTTTTTTTGCTCATTTATTTACAAGAATGATTTCCAGATTATAAAGAGAAAAAACACAACCACACACACCCGAACGAAATCTCTGACTGTCCATCTTATTCAATAAAACCCTGTATTGAATGCTATAGTTAGTCACTTAATAAAAAAAACAGATTCATCAGCATTGAGCTTAAACCCTTCATTAGCATTAGTGTTGATTGTTCTCTTCTGAAAAACACATTCCTAAATCGCATGCATGAAGAAAATTTACAGACAATAGAACATCGATTTATATCATATAAAATAGTCTTCTTAGTAACAGAAACGCCCACAACAAAATCAAATGGATATAACTCAGAAGTAATAGAAACAAGATTGTGCTGCGTTAATTAACACGGGCTACGACTAGAGCCATCCTTTCGTAGGATTTAGCAATGTTATGCGGTTTTTGCTCGGTCTCGGAAATTGAGGCTTTAACCCCTTTCTTTACATGGCGTGTCTTTTTAGGACGTAGGCAACCATGAAGTTCCCCCCTTGCCTCTGTCTCGTGTCGTTCTTAAATATTTTTACTCTTGGTATCTCTCCTAAAACCCGTTCCATCATCCACTTGTTCTAGCCCATCAAGTATTTCTCAGGCTGCTTTCCCATGTCTCTTTTACCTTGTATCTGTCCTGTGATTATTAGTTTCTCCAAGCCCTTTCTCCTCATTCAGTTAGTTAATTGCTATACGTGATACACGCTTGAGCGATCATGTCTCGAAAGACACATGACTGACTGGGCAGATGATTATCCCGCAGTAGGTTGCCATTACTTACTGCGATTATGTCTCGAAAGAGACATGACTGACTGGGCCGAACATTATCCCTCAGTAGGTTGCCATTGCTTTCTGCGGTAGACTGGTTGCCGACCAAGGCTATAGAACCCAATCTGTCCTGCTATTTAACCCATAACTGGAAGGAAGAAACGGATTAATACCTTTCCCAAGGATATTTGCGCGTAAGTGAATAAAAGGGATTCAACTGGAATTCGAACTCGGCTCCCCGGTTTCGCGTTCCGAGCCGATATCTACTGTATCTCTCCTAAAACCCGTTCCATCATCCACTTGTTCTAGCCCATCAAGTATTTCTCACACTGCTTTCCCATGTCTCTTTTACTTTGTATCCGTCCTGTGAGTATTCGTTTCTCCAAACCCTTTCTCCTCATTCAGTCAGTTGAGTGCCATACGTGATACACGCTTGAGCGATCATGTCTCGAAAGACACATGACTGACTGGGCAGATGATTATCCCTCAGTAGGTTGCCATTACTTACTGCGGTAGCCAAGGCTGTAGAACCCAATCTATCCTGTTATTTAACCCAAACTGGAGGGAAGAGACGGATTAATACCTTTCCCAAGTGTAACGCGTAAGTGTTATACAAAGAATTTAACTGGAATTCGAACTCGGCTCTCCGAGTCTGCGTTCCGAGTCGCTATCCACTGCACCACATAGCACTTCTCATTACATGTCCCAGAAATTTCAGCTGTCTCTTCCTGATGTTTATAAATTTCCTTTTCGTTCACATTCTCTCCAAAACCATGTCGTTGTTTACGTGTTCGGCACATGGTATCCTCACTATTTTTCCTGAGTAGATTTGTTTTTTAAGCCCTCTTTCCTCTTTCTTTTTTCAATATTGTCGTTTATGTTCGAGATTGTATCTGGATAAGGGTTTCTCGTTTTGGCAAGTGTTGTGGGGTTCTTCATTTTTCATAAAGATAGACTCGTCCAGAGTATACTTATACTACTGTTATAGAAGCGAGACGGTGGAATACAGCCAGTGAGCAATCACTCGCAGTAACTCCCATTTTTACTGTCAGCTCTCTGCTTTCGGGCGGAGAGCATTAACCCAGTCGTGGCTCCGCCGAAGGGTAGAGTCATGACTGGGAAAAATTAGACATATTTTTTTGCTGGGCTATATGGCCCGGAGAACCCACGTAAAAAAGCCTTATGCCACATTTTGCCTTAGTGGGAGGGTAAATAAATCCCGAATACCGCCGGTAGCCCATAGTAGCTCTGTGCTCTATTCATCGAGAAGATTACGCCGGACCCGTCAACTTCCGACGCGGACATACTCAATATACTACAGCTTCCCTTCCAAAGACGTGTACATATATATCTGAAAATCTTTCAGTACCCCTTTCTACTATTAATAGAGTTATCGTACAATTCATCAGAGAGGTTGAGACAAAATAGGATCAATAAACTTCCATGGCCAAGTCAGTCCCCGGATATTAACCAAAAGAGCATCAGACCTATCCGAAATTAAGCGAGGACGTATCGTGGGCCAACATGAAGGTGGTCTTAGTCAAAGAAAAATATCTGAAAATCTTTCAATATCCCTTTCTACTGTTAATAGACTGATCGTACAATTCACCAGAGAGGTTGAGACAAAATGGAATCAATAAGCTTTCATGGCCAAGTCAGTCCCCGGATCTTAACCCTATTGTACACCTTTGGGGCATATTAGATCGAAAACTCCGCAAAAAGAACAGGAAGACATCTTCTAAGCCCGACCTTTTAGGATTATTGCGTGAAACATGGCAAGAAATCCCTCAAGATGATATTCGTGAACTCATCGCTAGCATGCCTAGAAGGGTCCTTGCATTAAAAAAAGCAAAGGGGATGTCAAGCAAGTATTAGTTATAAAGTTTATGACCTCTTATAATTACTTCATTTGTATAAATTACATGTTTAATAAAATAATTACTTGTTTAATAAAATAAACGGTTTCTGTGAGTGTCTATTCAATTTTGTCATGTCGGTGTATATATGTATATATATATATATATATGTACACACACACATATCCCTCACACACACAGACATATGTATATACACACATATCCCTCTCACACATATATATGTATATATACAAATATATATATGTGTGTTTGTGTGTGTGTCTGAGAGAGAGAGGGGGGAGAGAGGGGGGAGAGAGAAATAGCTTCTGTGTGTATTTTCAGACATTTAGACGCAAATTACAGACATCGATCTTCTTATACAGGTAATACAGGTGTTTGGTGAAAGGTTAATCACCTGCCGAATCTTTTTCTTAGAACATCTTAGAACAATACAAGTACTAAAGTTGGTATCACTTGAAGATATATTGAATATATATATATATATATATATATAGTGGGTGTCAAAAGTATTTAACTCACTGTTTTTTTTTTAATTTAAAATAAAAGTTGCGCAATTTGAATGATACTTCAAATATTTTAATGAACATAGTCTAACTCAATGTAGAGATAACTTGGAAAACATTATTTTGATGTAATTTTAATGTCAATTTTTTAATTTGACAGTGTGCAACAGTATTTAACACCTATACAAATAATACGGTAAAAAGGGTATTTTAAACTATTTTCAGTGTTTTTATATAGTTAATACTTCATCCAATGACAAGTTATCTTTAATATATGTATCAAAAAAGCATGTCATTCAATCAGTAAATAGAGACAACAGATCTGATACACAACAGACTGTTCTGTTATCTAAACTTATTATAATTGTTAAAACAAAAGAAAATGTCAAATGATATTTGACAGAAGATTAAAAAGCTGCACAAAGATGGTAAGAAATATTGAAAAATTGCTCAAGATTTAAATTTGCTCGTGTGTACACTGAGTACTGTTGTTTCAAAGTGGAAAAAATATCATACACATTTTTTTCACTTTTGAACAAAAGCACTCATTGTACACAGGAACAAATTTAAATCTTGCACAATTTTTCAATAACCTGCAGCGTATGGAGCTGGTTAATTTTTCTTGTATTCGGCCTCGTGTCTTACTTAAACAAACTCGCTACATCATACAGGTTTATCATCATCAGAGTTATAATCAAAAGGTTTTCGTCAGGTTTGTTGTCGGCAGGTTGGAATATGTGGAATTGTGTGGAAGAGTGGAATAATGAAATATACATTTTGAATGTTAAAACAGAAATTTATAATAAAAAAAGATTAACATAAATTGTAGGAATTAATGTTCAATTAGAAACATTTTTAAACAGTTAAGCGTAGAGTTCGTGTTCAACAATAAAGTTGAGTTAAAGGTATCAAGGTTTGAAAAAAATTTTCGTTGTCGTAATTGTTGAAAGAGATGAGAATAAAGAGAACAATGCGCCACCTGATTTTATCTCCGGGTCGATTTGAAGTTGGTTACATTTTAGATGTGTGTCAGCCAACCGCCTTCCGTAAAATTACAACCGTAACCGGTTAGATGCCATCCTTAAATATTGAATCTAGTCACGTGGAGTGGCTCCCAGAATTATTTTTTTTAATGTGGAAAATCCGTTTCTCTTACATATTTTGAATTTCTCGATTTGTTAACCAATCAGGATTAAGAATATGATTTTTCACACGTCATTGTGAATGTTTGTTAAAGTGAAGAACAGAGTTGATTTAATTAATTTCTTATCCACTACAAACCCTTACCATCTTTGTGCGGCTTTATAAAATCTTCCGTCGCATATCATTTGAAAATTCTTTTGTTTATACCATTTTTTAATCTTAAAACAAACATATCAAGCACGTGTTTACATTTCACTATTAAAAATTGATTGTCTGATGCTCGGTTCATGACACTGGAGGTGTGAATGCTGCGTGTTCTTTTACAATAAATAGAATTTTGCTTTACTGTGAGGCTCTCCGTAGCCGAGTGGTTTAAAACACGTCGAAACAGACGATGCGTTCCTTCTATGAAAGGGAGAAATCGAATGAAAATATTCAAAGGAGTGGCTGTCCGAGTAAATTAAACGAGGCTACTGAACAATATATAGCCTATAATGTTAAGAAACAACCATTTTTGACTCAGAGAAATTCAGAACGATCTGAAAAATACCGGTATTGAAGTATGTAGATATACAGTTAATAGATCACTAAATCATACAGGCATTTATTCTAGATCACCAAGAATGATGCCGCTATGAAAACGCAAACAAGACCATTTGAAATTCGTTAAAAAGTATTAACTGGAATCAGAAGAATTCCGGAAGAAAGTTGTTGTTGTGGAGTCCGGGTGAGGAACCGCACAGAATAATGAACAACAAAACAGATATTTGAGATAGAAGAAAAAGAATACGATTAGTAACGAATATATATATATATATATATATATATATATATATATATATATATATATATATATATATATATGGCCGTATCTGACTACCGGGCACACTGGGCCGATCCGTGCAACCATAGTGAAAATCCGGGCAAGGAAAAATGTCTTCGTCAGAAATCCAACTAAACAATTCACAAAGAAAGAAAGAAAGAAAGAAAGAAAGAAAGAAAGAAAGAAAGAAAAACGAAGAAAACATCCGAATCAGCGCAGTAAAAATCTGTTTGTTTATTTATTAATTTTGGGAGAAAAAAATGGTTATACTCAGAAAGTCCGAACCCGTTCTGTGCCTAATTTCCATTGGAATAGCCAAAGAAATCCGCAAAAAATCATAGTTTCTGGAAATGGATGACACTGATGACGTCATCACATTGTCAACTAATAAATCCGGGCAATTTTCTCTGTGCCCGGTGTTTTTTATAGCATCAGCTACGGCCCTGTATATATACAAGTCTTGAAGTGAAACCGTGCTATGATTAGTATGTTCGTGTAATACTATCCCTGCTGAGTGGAGCTCAGAGCTACTATGACTACTGACGCGGTATTCTCTGTGTAACTTCGGTATTGTTCGGTAACTTACGGATCAGACACTGATCACATACGGTACTCTTACTATTCTCTACGATGTCTCACTATATCAGGAGTATATGTATACTCAAGTCTAGTCCATAATCATAGAAAAAGAAGAGATCCCACAACACTCCCCTCCCTAGCTTCTTTTTGCGGAGGAGGTTTTTTTTTTCCTTTTGTGGTCTATGATTAGCTGTTCCGTTCGTTTCATTCCTATTCTTCTAATTTCTGTGGCTTCAATCTTCGAAAATACCTTACCGCCGTTAAGCTTGGTATATATTTCCTCCAGGCTTTGCAATGCATGGTGGTAATCTTTTATTGCTTTTGTTTAATCCAGTCGAGAATTCTATTTTTGAAATGATCCCGGTTTGTTCTAGTCTATCAAGCTCTTTATCTATTTTCTCCACAACAGTTATTTGGTTAGATGAAACTATATTTGAGTTTTTCGGGAGAAACATGAGCACCGAAGTATGGAGAAAAGATAAAAACTGAAGCCAACCCTCTAAGCACCATCACAAAAGTCAAATATGGAGGTGGAAGTGTAATGATTTGGGATGGTTTTTCACATAACGGTGTGGGAGAAATGGAAGTCATTAATAAAAGAATAGATGAAATAAAATTAAAGGAAATCTTACGAAAACTGTTGAAATGTGCAACAGCTTTAAGGCTTGAACGAGATTTTGTTTTCCGACAGTACAACAATACAAAGCATAGAACTAAAATAACTCAACACTGGTTCAATGAAAATAGAATTGTTATTCTGAAATACCCTATTCAATCACCAGATCTCAATCCAATAGAATATTTATAAAAAAAAATAACTTGAAGTTGAGGGTACTCACAAGAGATCCAAAAGATATCAAGAAACAGAAGAAAGTCTGAAAATAATGAGTAAAATTGCCAAAATCTTCATGCAAGAATCTCGTTGAAAACTAAAGAAAACAACTAGAGGCTGAAAGACAGAACAGAGGATGTGCTATAAAATCTTAGCAATTCTCGTTAAATACTTTTGCACACAAACTCGAAAATTGGCAGTAAAATACATAAAAAAACAATGTTTCTCAATTTAAATGTATGTTTAGTCAGACAATATTCATTAAAATATTTGAAGTATCATTCAAACTGAACGCTTATTTTGGGAAAATTATAAAGAACCGATGTGTAGCTACCAAGTATATATATATATATATATATATATATATATATAAGAAAAATTAAGGCATACACGTTATTTCATGGTAAATCGGAAGTATGGGCCTATTTCAAGCTAACCATCATCAGCTTCCGTCTTTATTTTACAAAGGATTTTACACGAATAGTTCGCCTGAAATAGGCCCATACTTCCGATTTATCATGAAATAACGTGTGTGCCTTAATTTTTCTTATATTTGCTCTATATGTATTTACATATATATAAATTTAGAGCTCTCTTAGAAAATTATCCTATCACTGTATGTACAGAATACTCCTTTGGATTCTTCTCTACCCACACTGCATGCTGATATATATATATATATATATATATATATATATATATATATATATATATATATATATATATATATTACGGAAATTAACGAAGATTAACGAAACTTGTTTATAAACAACAGACAATTTGAAATGATTCGTTTGAACATTATTTTTGATTGATACTCGTATTTAAGTAGACATTCTGCATATAATCAAACAGTACTATGTATTTATTTTTTACCGGCCTGATTATTTACGAGAAATCTTTGTTACGAAAATATGTGTCATTCGGCAGGATTCGAACCTGCGAACCCTATCCACAAAGGGGAAGCCACCAATTAATCTGGTGTGTCTTAAATCTCTCGACGACGAATGATGAGCAGCCTAAACGAAGTCAAATTAAGCCTATAACACAATCTTCGAATTCATCATAACAACCATCTCTGCTCTGAAATGTATCGTAATGTCAGCACATGTTACGGAAATTAACGAAGATTAAAGAAACTGGTTATAAACAACCGACAATTCGAAATGATTTTTTTAAAACTTATTTTTGATCGATACTCGTATTCAAGTAGATATTTTGTATATAATCAAACATTATTATATATTCATTTCTACCAGCCTGATTATTTACGATAATATTTTGTTAGGAAAATGTGTGTCATCCTGTTGAATGACACACATTTTCTCCACAATTTCCTTTCCGTTGTGTATCTTAGTAATTGACTTTTTGCTATATTTGTTAATCCCTGTTCTGCCAACCATATAAAGCAGTTCGTTAGATAGGTTATGCCTTGCTTTCCTTTGTCCCTCGTGCCTTCAATAAGTCTTATGAGTAGGGATTTCAAAAGCCTATTTCTAGGGTTAAGTATAATTGTCTTTTATCTTTCCATTTGTTTTTAAAAATTTGTCATTCTCACATGTACAGTCTGTGGTATTATTAGGATCCTTCCGCAGAGCCACATTTCAATGTCTATGAACCATGGTCATGAGGAATGATTCCTGAATTATAACGACACACATAACCATTTAAGTCGATGGCAGAAATGTATAGAAGTTCAGCGTTTCTATTTTGACTGATTTAAACACCGTTTAAATGCATTAATTTCTTTTATAATTATTTCACCCCAAGCGAGACAGGAACGCCAAAGTACACAGAATGACGAAGAAAAGATAAAAAAATTAATGGGAATCAAGTAGATAGAAGATGGCAATTGACATTGCATTTAAACTTTTGGGATCCGTAGCTATCAGGGAAGGAACCAAACTGTAAGTGCGACAAAAGAAACTGTTAGAGTAGAAGAGACGTCTACAGTTAGGAATTATGACGGTAAAAGTTTGGTACCTAGACGCCAATGTAGTGGCACGAGTAAATACATGTGGTTGGGAACCAAAAAAAAGTTGTTAGAGCAGTTGTCATTTAGGATACAAATCCTATCTAATCCATCAACCAACTAAAAACCCAAAATAAATTGCACACCCTCAAAATCGTATTCAAACGACTAAAAGCATTTGGGAAAACCTCAAAGTTAAATTGCACACCCGCAAAAGTGGATTCAAACGACTTTGGAAAAACCCAAATACAAAAAAATTCACAAGTCAGTGCGAAAATTAAATCCTGAATCCTGATAGGATTAAAAACAGCAAATTCATATATGACGTAATTTCACGATTAGATGTGAAAAGGTTTGCTGGAGCCGGCATCATAAAATGAGATAGTTTCACGACGCTAACCTGTCAAAGGTCAGTCCGATATGGGAGCGGTTAGCTGACGACCTCGTGGCAATGTAACGAAAAAAAAAATTCAAGAAACCAACCCGGATGCAGACCACGTCACAGTTTCATTCGACCACTTCTTCCAATTTTCTTTTCTTCTTTTTCACTCTAGGCCAACCGGGACGTAGGATACGCCACAGTTTCATTCGACCTCCTCTTCCAACGTCCTTTTCTTCATTTTCACCCCACACCGCCAAAGAGGACAACAACAACAACAACAAAACGAAAGCGTTATTTACAACTCCTTTATTTGTTTGGCCTTCTCCACCTGTCGCGACATACTAAAAAGAGGAAGGAACAAAGCCTTTACAATCCGCTGCTACAAAACCATGAACTATAAGGATGTCTGAGGACATTTCAAATACCTACATTACTACTACGAACGATTTTAACGACCTAACTGCATGCATTTTCTCAATGAACATTTTTCTTTTCGCAAATATATTATAGTGTTCAGTTAACAAAATTTCACTTATATTTTCCTTCTTACACTTTTGTCATTCTGTAAATAAATCTTTGCTTTGGTGTACACACGAGGTATTTTGTCCTGTCACATTTCAACCTTCACTCTTCTGAAATTTAAATTGTGGGAACTTTGGACGTGTTTGGCACAAGGCCAATTAACCAAGCATCACCGAGGCCCCTTATAGTCATGAAAATACTTGTAGAAAAGATAGAGGGAAGCCTCATCACGTCGGTGAGAAAGTGAATGAAGACGATCTGCTAAGGGCGATTCTGTTATATTTCAGATCATCATTTGGATTTTGTCGAGAACCTGAGGACGAATAGCGGGAACACCCGACCACATATGGCAACAGTTTTCAATGCGCGGACGAATGGTAGATTTATAAATGTACAAAGTGCATCCTGACGAGAAAAATCTTCCTGTCTCGACACAGTGATCCAACATTCCTACTAGTAGATGCAGATATGGATTCAATACAGTCTTTCTATTTGAGATCATTTGAGGGCCGACCTGAAGGAGACGACCACGACCTTTAAATTTGTTGTTTTTCATTGTTTTCACTTTTTTCAGTGCAATCTTAACGATTACACCCTAAATTTTCCGACTGATAAAAATAATTTAGAAACATTTCAATATCGCAACAATTTTAGTGGGTGCTCGGTTTTTCATACAACATTATAGTAAATCGATCCTCCATTTTCGAACCACTCGCCGGTACGATATTACCATCACCTGTAAATTGGTTGATTATCAATTTTTTTGTTTTACTTTTTTCAGTGCAATCTTATCGATTAAACTCTAAAGTATCCGATTGACTAAAAAATTTGTAAAAAATTCAACAAAAAAACAAACAAAGTGACCTTAACGGAAGTGGTTCCAAAATGGAGGATCGATTTTCTATAATGTTGTATGAGAAAGTGATTCCCCCTAAAACTGTTTAAATAATGAAATTTTTTCATTTTTTTTTTTTTGATAATCGGAAACTTTATGTAATAATCGATAAGACTGCGCCGAAGAAAGTAAAAAAAAAATGAAAAACAACAAATTTAAAGTTAGTGTTAGTCTCCTTCGTCCATTTGAGAGACCAAGGCCAAGGATCCGAAGTGTTTTCTCTCTCTAAGAGATTAGCGTCATCCATTCTGATGATAGGCAAGACAGTGTCTCTGAAATGGTAAAACGAGGGCAACTTCGTTTTGGAGGCATTAAATTTTTAGCAGCAATCTCCTACTCCATTCAATCACAAATTGGAGGCCCTTTTAAAGGACAACAACCACGTTTACTTTGTTAGCATTGGAAGACTTTTTATTCAACAATAAAAGTCAATTCTAAAATCGGACATTATTTGCCGAAAAACCTAATCAAATTGTGTAATTATGAAGAAAAGTTTCTATCAATTTCAAATGTATAATTCAGATTTTTTTTAATGTTTTGGCACCAATTCAAAATCTTATCTTTTATCTTTTGATATAAATTCATATTCTCAGACAGTCTATTATTTGAAACATAATTACAAAAATATTGATTACTAAAAAAAGAATTATAGGGATTTTTCAATATTTATTTCAACAGTTCAGCCTAATCTGGTCTAGACCCAGTTGCAAACATATATAACGCTTTGAAAATCTGAAATTTTACCAGAGCTTGTTGTGCGACCACACACACATATATATATATGTAATGAATTATTTCGAACATTATTTTTACCGATACTCGTATTGAAGTAGATATTCTGTTTTTAATTAAACAGCATTTTTATATTTATATCTACCGGCCTGATTATTTACGATAAATTTTTATTACGAAAATGTGTGGTATCGAGAAGGATTCGAACCTGCGACCCCTATTACATAGGGGAAGCATACCATTTGATCTGGTACCGTCTTGACCACTCGACCATGAATAGCCTCTTGATCAGACGAGGTTTTTATCATGCTCATATAACACAATTTTCAATTTCACCGCAAACAAACATATCTGCTGTGAAATGTATCGTAATGTCAACAAATGTAAACATGTTACGGAAATTAACGAATAACGTAATAAAAATTTATCGTAAATAATCAGGCCGGTAGATATAAATATAAAAATACTGTTTAATTAAAAACAGAATATCTACTTAATTACGAGTATCGGCAAAAATAATGTTCAAAATAATTCATTACAAATTGTCGGTTGCTTATAACCAAGTTTCGTTAAATTTCGTTAATTTCCGTAACATGTTTACATGTGTTGACATTACGATACATTTCACAGCAGATATGTTTGTTTGCGGTGAAATCGAAAATTGTGTTATATGAGCATAATAAAAACCTCGTCTGATCAAGAGGCTATTCATGGTCGAGTGGTCAAGACGGTACCAGATCAAATGGTATGCTTCCCCTATGTAATAGGGGTCGCAGGTTCGAATCCTTCTCGATACCACACATTTTCGTAATAAAAATTTATCGTAAATAATCAGGCCGGTAGATATAAATATAAAAATACTGTTTAATTAAAAACAGAATATCTACTTCAATACGAGTATCGGTAAAAATAATGTTCAAAACAATTCATTACAAATTGTCGGTTGCTTATAACCAAGTTTCGTTAAAATTCGTTAATTTCCGTAACATGTTTATATATATATATATATATATATATATATATATGTGTGTGTGTGTGTGTGTGTGTGTGTGTGTGTGTGTGTGTGTACTAAAAACGAAATGTTCACCACTTAATTGAATCGTGGTGAACACATTGCTGGTTCCTTTGATTGTGCATTTACCACTTTTTAAATAACCATCTATTGGTTTAATCAGTTCCTGATCACACACACACACACACACACACACACACACACACACACACACACATATATATATATATATATATATATATACGAGTAACCTAAAACGTAGATAGATAGATAGATAGGGAACGAAGTAAATATTAACAACGTTCAAAATGTATAAAAACTTAACGTTAATATAGAAATCGAGCTATGAATATTTATTATAAATTATAATTTAGAACATGTTCAAATTACAATCTACTGCGAAATGTTTTTTTTTTTTTTCAAGATTGACAGGACAATGTCTCATCAGGTAGCAAACACTGTCCTTTGAAGTGAGATGAAAAATTCGCTCCTTATATTGGTAAACGTTTGTGTTCTAGGTAAAGGGGGTAGGGAAAACGAGAAAGAAAATAACGAACAGGAAGAGGAGAAAGGGAGAGAAAGAGAAAGAACTAAAAGAGGCATCACGAAATCTACAAAGAAAGACGCCAGGTTTAAAAATAGAAAGAAAGGTATAGTCATATCCAACCTTTAATGAGCGGGCTTTTGGGTTTAGCAAAGGTGAGAGGAAGTAGAAGTAGACTTAAATTGCTTTAATATGGGATTAGTTGAATCTCTTCCTTCCCATTTAATCATTATGATAATTTTAATTATATTTGTTAGAATTTAATTTTGTACACGTGATAACGCTTATGTTCATTCTGCCTTCCCTGCACTTCTATGAACTAAGTGAGTGCTACTAATTCACTCTCTACCCTATCTTTGGATCTTTTCTTTTCTAAATTAACCATTATTTCAAGTTACATTTGTGTTCATTTATTATACGTCCAGCCGGGGTTCAGGAAGGAGGATCTGAGAGTCTATAGAAATGGCAATTCCTCGAGTGTAAAATATTGAATTTACATATGAAATACAGCAAAATGACTATATATATATATATATATGTGTGTGTGTGTGTGTGTGTGTGTGTGTAGTCATCCGCAGAGCGATCTGTTTCGCTGTATCACAGCTCATCAGTACGGTTAGACTCCGATTGCTTTTAACCCAGGATTGAAACCCGACCGAATTGCCGCCAGTCGGCGATTCTACCACCGGGCTATGGCGCTCAGTAGAAGAAGGCAGACTTTTTAGCGTATACATTATCATTATGCCGGCCCAATATCCAGAGTGCTCTAATTCATTACGGAATGATAGATAGATAGATAGATAGATAGATAGATAGATAGATAGATAGGTATGAACAGACTTAGATAGATAGATAGATAGATAGATAGATAGATAGATAGATAGTCATCAGCAGACAGATCTGTTTCGCTGTATCACAGCTCATCAGTACGGTTAGATTCCGATTTTTCAAACCCAGGATTATATAGATAGATAGATAGATAGATAGAGAGAGAGAGAGAGAGAGAGAGAGAGAGAGAGAGCAAGCTTTCTTCCATCGAGCGCCCATAGCTGAGAGGTAGAATCGCCGACTAATATCAATTCGGTCAGGTTTCAATCCTCGGCTAGGAGCAATGGTATGTCTAACCGGACTGAGAGCTGTGATAAAGAGAAACAGATCTGTCTGCGGATGACTCTCTCTCTCTCTCTCTCTCTCTCTCTCTCTCTCTCCATATATATATATATATAGTCATCCGCAGACAGATCTGTTTTGCTGTATCACAGCTTATCAGTACGGTTAGAAAGTCGATTGCTTTTTACCCAGGATTGAAACCCGACCGAATATATATATATATATATATATATATATATATATATATATATATATAAGCCAATATAAATATATAAACAAATAAAACATATATAAACAAATCTATGCATAGATTTGTTTATATATTTTGTACTGCTGAATTTGAATATGAGTTTGAAATGACGGAATACATTCTTTTAATGTGTCCTTTCCAGCACAATATTTACTTAAAAAGATTCATGGAGCGACAATAAGCAAAACGGAGAATCGAAAACGGTAAACACAGAGGTGAGAAATAAGGAGACACAAATAAAATAAATTTACTGCTAAAAACAAATAAATCAGTGTAAATAAGACCCCGGTGATGATAAAACATAAAATAAATTACCTAGGACACACCCATGAGACACAGGGAACGATGAACATTCTCTATCTTCCTACACATAGTCGATCCAAGATACCGACAATGTTAATTTTCAGAATCTTTGAAGATTAATCGAATATGTTAGTTCCCTTGGGGATCTAGGGCGAACTTGAATTTAACAAACATTTAATAAAGGTAGCCTCATTCCCAATACGACCATCAAGGACGGACAAAGTTATACGGGGAAAAACAAACATGTCGTAGTGCATTAAAGTACTGGTTAAAAGCAGCTGCCCTCGCATATGAGAGTTCAATCCCTGTGTCTGATAGTGCTGAAAATTCACATTCTGATTTGAAGATTAAAAAAATGATTTATTCAGACAATGGGGAGGGAATTGATGAGTATCAACGGATATGACGTGTCTCCTAAACTTTGAAATCTGAATGAAAACAGACCACACGCGAACTCAGAATAAAGTTGGTTTTTATACGAAATTCCAACAAAGTCACCGAGTATGAACATAAAGATCTGAAGAAGGTCGCAAGGTTTAATGGCACCACTTCCCGCCAAAAAATAAAGGTCTCTTTAAAGTTGATAATGTTGTTAAGCTCAATGCAGTGGATTGCACGGGTGTAATGAAAGCTTTAAAACTAACCTATGGTCCTGGAGCTCAGACTCAGCCTAAAGACTATTTGTGTAAAGTTTGGTGAGAATCGAATAAAAATTGTGGATTTGTATAAAGGGCATACAAACAGATAAACAGACACACACATAAACATCTTGCCTTTTATACATATATATATACATATTATCGATTTTCTGCACTATTGTAAGAACTGCAACCTTGAAACTTCTGAATATCGTTTCTTATGTCTTTGTCTATGAGTGTATCAAATTTGATTAAAATTGGACCATTCTTTCTATAACCCAATTTTTTCGATTATCGATTTTCGATATTTATCGGGGGTACCTCGACACAGAACCTAGCTAAGAACACTCGCAGACGTTTATAGTACAACTGTGTAAATTTTAAAGAAAATCGGTTCAGCCGTTTCGGAGTCTATAGGTAACGGACACACACACACAAAGACACATACACACACACAAAGTTCCATTTATAAATAAGTTTAGATAGATTCTTGGAGAGTAGACATTTGTAAAATTGTGCGTAGAAAACAGATGAGAATAAGTTAAGATGAACGATTCAGAGTCATTGGATTAAAAATGTTTGCTCCGTAAATTCTGTGTGGGCCCTTTTCTGAAAAATCTGGTTTATAACGGTGGTAATGTTTCAGCTTTGTGTATTCTGGTGCTGTAGATAGCAACTCGAAACGACAAATCGAGGTGCCGAGTTCGAATTCTAGTTAAATTTTCTTGCATTCAGTTACGCATAAATACTCTTGGGAAAAATTATTAAACCTTCTCTTTCTTTCAGTTATGTGTTAAATAATAGGACTGATTGGGTTCTATAGCCTTGGCTGGCAACCAGTCTACCGCAGAAAGCAATGGTAACCTACAGCGAGATAATCTTTAGCCCAGTCAGTCATGTCGCTTTCGAGACATGATCTCCCAAAGCGTGTACCAGGTATGTTACTTATCTGACTGAATGTATTAGCGAGAAGAAAGGAATGAGCATAAACTTCAAGAAAATTCAATGTATAATTATCAGCAAAAAGAAGACCCAGAAATAGTTAAGTTATTATTAGGTTATTAAAATATCTATAATCAAAATATTACGGTTAAATCAAAGGAATGAATTGCTTAGCGAATGTCATCATAGAAGTAGATTTAAATTCGCTTAATTGGAGATAACTTAAATCCCTTCCTTATCATTTAGTCGTTATATTAAGTTGTAAGCTAAGTTTATTGATACTCGTTAGAATTTAATTTTATACACGTATAACCCTTACGTTTATTCTACCTGCTCTTCACTTCTATCAACTTCTTCTATGTGCCTTGTCCCCTCAGGACGTAGGCAATCATGGCCTTCCTCTTTTCCCTATCCCTGGTGGCTCTGGGCACGCCTTCTCCTGTTACACCATGCAATCCTCGTTCCGTCATCCACCTGATTAGGTCCTTCAAATATGCTATCCGTTGCTTTCCTCTGTCTCATTTTCCTTCAATCTGGCCTGTTAGCATCAGATTCTCCAAGCTCTCCTTCCTCATTGCCTGTCCCAGGAACTTCAGCTGTCTCTTCCTGATGCTCAGTAATAATTTTCTTTTTGTTTCCATCATTTTCAAGACCTCATCATGCTCGATCCATGATATTTACAGCATCCTTCTGTAGAACCACATTTCAGTTGCTTCAAGTTTTTCCTTCATCTTTGATGATATTGTCCAGCATTCACTGCCATATTGAAGGTCGGACATCACGTAGCAATCCAGTACTCTCTTCCTAGTTTCTTAATACTTTACTCAACTTCTGGAATGCTTCCTTCGCCATGCCAATTCGCATTCGGATCTCTGTGTCGCACTCTTCGTCTTCTGTTATAACGCTTCCCAGGTACTAATTCACTCTCTACCCTATCTTTGGCGCTTTTCTTTTTTTTAAACTAACCTTCTACACTACATGAAGGAGAAAATAAAATAAAATAAGCAAAAATATATATATATATATGTCAAGCATTCTGATATAATATGGACAGTGCGACTCTGAGATCCTAAAATGCATTTTCATGGCCAAGGACGCACTTCCAAATCTAACCAGAGTACTGAGAGACAGGAAAGTCTTATTGGAAACAAAGAAAAGAGTAATGAATGTGAACTGCTATGTCATTGTGTCTCCTTATTTCTCACCTCAGTGTTTATCGTTTTCGATTCTCCGTTTTGCTTATTGTCGCTCCATGAATCTTTTAAAGTAAATATTGTACTGGAAAGGACACATTAAAAGAATGTATTCCGTCATTTCAAACTCATATTCAAATTCAACGGTACAAAATATATAAACAAATGATAATTATTTTTATTTTTATTTTATTTCCATTTTGAAATATGTACCGTTGCTGAGGAGACGTGAAATCTCTCTTAGGGATTTCATGTTGAAATGTTCATTCAACAATTTTGAATATTGAAAATTTATTTTATATTATATTATTTTATATATATATATATATATATATATATATATATATATATATATATATTAAAAGGTATCTTTAATTAGATTAACTTTATTTAAATCTTATATCTACATTTTATTATATATATATATATATATAATAAAATAATATATATTAAATATATATTTTAATATATATTAAAAGGCATCTTTAATTAGATTAACTTTATTTAAATCTTATATCTACATTTTATTATATATATATATATATATATATATATATATATATATATATATATATATAATAAAATGTAGATATAAGATTTAAATAAAGTTAATCTAATTAAAGATACCTCTTGGTATAGACAAACTAAATAAAAATAAGAATAAAGTTTAAAGAAAATTATAAAATTTTTCCTAAAAATTAATTAAAAAATGTTTTTAATAAAAATGTATAAAAATGATGATGTGAAAAAGATATATATACTAGCGGAGGAAATCGGGGGTTAAAATAGTAAAGGATGTTGAAATGTTCATTCAATAATTTTGAAAATTGAAAATTTATTTTATTTTATATTAGCTCTGTAATTTTAATTACATTGAGCTCTTCTCATGTATCATTTTTTTAATATTAAAATTTAATGTTAATTAGGATCAGGTTTTTGGGATTTACCTTCCTACTTTTCCGTTTGGATTAAAGTATTTTAATAATACATATATATATATATGTGTGTGTGTGTGTGTGTGTGTGTGTGTGTGTGTGTGTGTGTGTGTGTGTGTGTGCCTGAAAAGAAACGAGATCTATATCACAAACAATTTTAAAATACAAATTACATGGTCGCCCCTTCAAAATAACACCCACGAGTCTATTTCTCCTCTTTCCTTCTCTGTTACGCTTCTACAGAATATTAGAAGAATTTTTCTTGGATGCACCAAAGATTCATCGTTACGGCCCTTTTTAATGACCGCCACGCCGTCAGAACCTGTTCCTTTGATGATCACATTGAGCTTGGGGAAAAGAGGAAAATCACACGGAACAAGATCACGTAAAAAAGGAGGTTATTCCAGTACGGTAATGTTCTTCTCGACCGGCAACTGCTTAGGACTTTGTGGGCAAGTACATTGTCCTGGAGGAACAACCACAAAAAGCATGTGAAATAAATGCAATAGTCGCAGGAAGTTAAAATTACAGTTGTAAACTTTCCAGACGTGCGTTGTGGTTTAATGGATATCAGCTCATTTCATTTACTTACGCACAAATACCAGCAGGAAAGGTATTAATCCATCTCTTCTCCCTCTCGCTATGGGCTGAATAGCAGGTCAGATTAGGTTCTATAGCCTTGGATGACAACCAGTCAACTGCAGAAAATAATGTAATATATTGTCTTGAACGTTAGAAATAATAAACAGGTACATCCGGCCATAAATGTGGTCAACAAAAAGTGACAACCGGATTGAAAGGGGATGGCCCGGCAATGATATGGTTGACAGATACATCCGGTCTTAAATAAAAATAAACAAAGGACAAGGGTAGTTGACATATATATCGGCCGTAGATGATATCAACAAACTGCAACGAAAAAAAAGTGACAACCAGCTTTAAATGTAATGTACCACCGGATGTGATTGACAGATACATCCAGTCGGTGGTAATGTCAACACAGTGACAATCCGATAAAAAAAAAATTGCGTGGGAATTTTAAGACCATATAAAATCTAGAACATTTGTCTGAAGAAAGAGACTGGCTAACTACTCTCGGCGGCTTCTTCCTATGTTCGATCGCTTTTCGCCTGCCCTTCTGCTCCACAAGTGTCACAGACGAAGAATAAAAGTATAAGATTTTATTTTATATATACGTATCTGTGGGGAAAATTGTGAAAACGGCTTACATCGGAAACGCTAACGAGTTTGTGCGTCGTGTAAAATCCAGCTGCTCCGTGGTAAAAAGAACCAAAATGGCGGCGCCCATGTTTTATACTAGGCGATCTCGGACAGTTAACGCGAAATCTCGTTGTCTCGTCATTTACATGCAAATTATGGTCGGTCCTCGACTGTATAAAGCAAGCCGTTTTTTTTTTTGTTTTTTTTTTTAGAACCGGAGAGCGCTTTTTTTTTCTGCGGACCATGCTTGAGTTGTTCGAGAGAAGAAGAAGAAGAAGAAGAAGAAGAAGAAGAAGAAGAAGAAGAAGAAGAAGAAGAAGAAGAAGAAACAAAAGAGACGACTCTTGTTTTTTTTTTTTTGCTTTTTATTTTGTCATTTTTACCAGATTAACACTTCATTGTTTCTCCAAATCCAGTGGCAGTATTTAACAGTAATGGCAAACTACTGCAAGAAAATCTTCTGCCTATTCAAACATGTCCCGAAAGAGATATGATCACCCAAGTGTGTATCACGTATGAAAATTAACTGACTGACTTTGAAGATATCATTTTAGACGATAACAAAATCTACTTATACTACTTTCACATATAGTAGTCCTGGGTATGACAATAAAATGTATCCGGCAGCAACGCCTCTGATTGAGAGGTTGTGAGGAGCATGGAAGCACCTCTTAATTGCTGTTATTCTCAGGTCCACTCTGACCCGGAGTGGTATCAACTGTTAGGGTCCCAGCTATGGGCAAATAGTTAACCACTAAAATGGGGTCAAAACACTATGAAAGTATAAAAATAGACTTTTATAGAAATATATACATGAAAATAGACTTTTATAAAAAGTATACATTTTTGAAGAAAAGATATTACCAACAATCCATTTTTGAAGGAAAAAAATATTGCTATAATGCATTTTTAAATACAAAACTAAAGGACATCTTCAGTTTTCCAAAATAAAAAACAATAATACTAATCTAAACTTATTTATAAATGAAACTGTCTGTGTGTGTGTGTGTGTGTGTGTGTGTGTGTGTGTGTGTGTGTGTGTCCGTTACCTATAGACTCCGAAACGGCTGAGCCGATTTTCTTGAAAATTTACACAGATGTACTATAAGCGTCTGCGAGTGTTCTTAGCTAGGTTTTGTGTCAAGGCAACCCCGATAAATATCGAAAATCGATAATCGAAAAAATCGGGTTATAAAAGGAGTGGTCCGATTTTAATCAAATTTGATACACTCATAGACAAAGATATAGGAAAAGATGTTAGGAAGCCTCAAGGTTGCAGTTCTTACAATAGTGCAGAAAATTGATTATATATATATATATATATATATATATATATATATATAAGGCAAGATGTTTGTGTGTATGTCTGTTTATCTGTCTGTATGTCCTTTATACAAATCCACAATTTTTATCCGATTCTCACCAAATTTCAAAATTTGACTTACATCCATTTATTTTTCTTTCAGTCTAAGGTTTCGCTTTAGCTGGAAACAACTATTGCTTTTTAGTGTTTCGTGCCAACATCCAAAGAGTCTGAGCTGCATGACCAAGGATTAGTTTTAAAACTGTCATTACACCCGAGCAACGCCGGGCTATACTGCAAGTAAAAAAATACATTAAAACCCCATCGTTTTGGCACTAACACAGAGGTTGATATTACGTTAAATAAAACTCAAACTCAATTCACCTCTAGCTCACACAGCGCACTCAGTCCAGTTGTTCTTCTGTCAGGCCTCCTATTGTTTCAGTTCTGAAAGCTTTACTAACCTCCGTTCTTTAATACCAAATTCATTGTGAAAAAATTATTTGTGTATTTAAATCGTATTTGTTTGCATAGAAGAAAATGTTTATAACGTTTGTCTAAAAGAAGAAATTTACCACTGTTTTTAAATATTCGCATTTCAGTATTGCGAACATAATTCGGCTATAGCAGCTATAGCCAATGTTTATTTGAAATGTTGCTTGTCTTATTTTTGTAATTTCATTTTAGTTTTTTACAAGTGTCTTAGGAATTGATAAAATTACAGCAGATGTCAGGAAGGCAAACTTTAACTGTCTAGGCAGTTCCATTTTTCAAGCAAATATTGTGTTTCTTAATGTTTTGGTGTGTGTTCATTAGATATTCAGTAGTTGTCAGGTAAAATTAAACTCACAGAATAATTGTCACATACATAAATTCCAATTTGAGCAAAATACGTTCAACTTTATACACAATTTTGCGCACAAACAGGAATATGTGTGCATGTGTTCTTGGTTTTTTAAAAAAATTCACTAAAAACAGAAATATGTGACATATATCTATATAAACATATTAAGATAGATAGATAGATAGATAGACAGATATCAACAGACTGAGACTTACACAGATATAAACAGAACATACTTATAGATAGTCAGTCAGTGAACTGCCATACGTGATCCACGCTTGGGCGATCATGTCTGGAAAGAGATATGACTGATTTGGCAGAAACTTTTCCTGTAGTAGGTTTCCATTATGTTCTGCGTTAGACTGGTTTTTAATGAATGCTATGCCCTGTTATTTGACCCATAGCTGAAAGGTAAAGCAACAGATTAATACATTTTGCCAAAGGGTATTTGCGCGTAAGTGAATGCAACGAATTCAATCTGAATTCGAACTCCGCTGTTCGAATTCTCGTTCCAAGCCGATATCCACTGCACCATATCCATTCCGCCGCAACGAAGGTAGAAAAAAATCTGGAAAAAATTAAATATAATGCATATAGTATACAGATTCATTTCTACCAGGGTTTTGATAAAAGACAACCGCTTTAATTGTTTAAGTCTTTTTCTGTGTTTATTTTGCGAGACGTAAATAAAAAAAAGTTTCTAAACAATTAATCCTCTCTTTTAACCACTACAGATAAACTTTCCTACCTTCCATTAGTATAGATGTCACTAGTTTCCCAGACAGCAATAAACTGAACCTTCTCGGCCTCATTCTCTCAGCCGATCTCAAGTAGAACGACTACATCGAAACAATAGTTATATCTACCGCTATAAATGTTGACTTACTGTGTCGGGCCAGAAAGTTCGGAATTCATCTTGCACATTTATAAGTCTATCATTCGACCGTGCATTGAATAGTGTTGTCATATCTGTTCGGGTGGTCCTGCTATTAACCTGCGGGTTCTGGACAAAATCCAAAGGAGGATCTACAACGTAATCAATCGCGATTTGGCAGCTCGACTTTCTCACCAACGGGATGTGGCTTTCCTCTAGCGAGGAGCTTCTTTCCCTGGTATCTCGCCCCACATGAATATACGCGTCCTGCAACCAGATTAACATTTACGTCCCACCGTTTTACCGTCAATATAGTCAATTTCTAACCGTCATTTCTACTCTAGCAGATTTTATTCCTGCATTTCCCACTTGTGGAACTCGCTTCTCTATATTGCTTCCCTGATAGCTACAATCTCAAAAAAGTTCAAGTGCAACATCAATTGCCATCTTCTGTGTTCTTGATTTCCATCCCTCTTTTATCCTTACTTCGACATCCGCTCTACCTTTATTTTTTTTCTATTTCTATATCTATAACTTCCCGCACATCACTGGTGGTCATGCCTTGCTTTGGGTCAGTTAGTTAAGTGCCATGCGTGAAACAAGCTTGGGCGATCATGTCTAGAAAGAGACATGACTGACTGGGCAGAAGATTATCCCGCAGTAGGTTGTCATTGCTTTCTGCAGTAGACTGGTTGCCAGCCAAGGTTATAGAACCCAATCTGTTCTATTATTTAACTCATAACTGGAAAGAATAGACGGATTAATATATTTTCTTAAGGTATTTGCGCGTAAGCGAATGCAAAGAATTCAACTGGAATTTGAACTTGGGATGAAAAAGATTAAAAAAACAAAAAAACAAAATATACTTCAATATATATATATATATATATATATATATATATATATATATATATAGTACTCATCAGTACGTTTAGACATCCGATTGCTTTTTTTTAATTGAAACCCAACGGAATTAACGTCAGTCGGCCATTCTACCTCAGAGCTATGGGCGCTCGGTAGAAGGAGAAAGACTTTTAGCGTGGGATATACGCCAGTAGTGAGAGTTGTCTAATTCATTACTTAATGAACGATGCGTATAAGCTAGAGTAGCTACTGTTTTTTCAAAGTCTACTATTCTTCCAAAGTGCTCAATCAGGGTGTGATTTTATATATATATATATATTCTATTTGTAAACGAGTTATTACGCGACCCAGGTTTCTATCATGAGTGGTGTCTTCAGGTGAATTTCAATCGCCAGAAGACACCACTCATGGTAGAAACCTGGGTCTCGTAATAACTCGTTTATAAATTGAAAATATTCACAAGTTCTACAATATAATTCTATTGAACACTTTTTAATACAAATGTGCACTGGTTTAATTTTATTATGAACAAAAACTATGCAATTAAACAATCAACTAATTAATCAATCACTCAATATATATATATATATATATATATATATATATAACAAAACTAAAACAACACAACCTATTGGTACATCTTCCAAATGGAATGTTCAAAAAGAAAGGAACGGAACCTGCCGCAGTAATAACCTAAATTGCTCAATGCCTATAACAAAATAGTCCCAGATTGAGGGAAAAGGCTAACCTACAAGAAACCTAGCGTTAAAATTAGAATCTTGATTCGAACCTAATTTTTTGTTCTTTACCTTTGGTTGGCAAATAAGGATCGGAATCCAACAGAATGAGAAAATAAAGAACAAATATGTAACGTTTATCAATCTAACATGTCTCACTGTCATTAAAGCTTCATTGGAGAATGGGTTATGGAAAAAAGAATATCTAGCATTTTGGTTCTTTTCTTGATTGATTTGCTTCACGTGCATTCGACTCTTTACAGCACCGTTAGTATAACTTGTGGCATTCCGAATTCAAGGAGCAACGACTTGTCCATCAACTGTTTTAAGACATTAATACACAATAAATAATCTGTAAATATTCTCAGATATAATCTGTAGAGAGGAACAGTATGAATAAAAGAGACGAGAGGAAAACGGCATTTAGTTTTAGTCGACACGTTTTGTGCACTGATTTTATAAGGCAAAAATAAAATATGTCCTTCAACTGACGAAATGCGTCGGCTAAAACTAAATGCAGTTATCCACTTGTCTCTTTCTTTTAGTCATATTTTTCCTCACTACAGATTATATATTTGCCTTGATAAAGTCCGTCAGTAGAGGAAACGCGTTGGCTAAAACTAAATGCAGATATCCACTTGTCTCTTTCTTTTAGTCATATTTTTCCTCACTACAGATTATATATTTGCCTTGATAAAGTCCGTCAGCAGAGGAAACGCGTCGGCTAAAACTAAATGCAGTTATCCACTTGTCTCTTTCTTTTAGTCATATTTTTCCTCACTACAGATTATATATTTGCCTTGATAAAGTCCGTCAGTTGAGGAAACGCGTTGGCTAAAACGAAATACAGTTATCCACTTGTCTCTTTCTTTTAGTCATATTTTTCCTCACTACAGATTATATATTTGCCTTGATAAAGTCCGTCAGTAGAGGAAACGCGTTGGCTAAAACGAAATACAGTTATCCACTTGTCTCTTTCTTTTAGTCATATTTTTCCTCACTACAGATTATATATTTGCCTTGATAAAGTCCGTCAGTAGAGGAAACGCGTTGGCTAAAACGAAATACAGTTATCCACTTGTCTCTTCCTTTTAGTCATATTTTTCCTCACTACAGATTATATATTTGCCTTGATAAAGTCCGTCAGCAGAGGAAACGCGTTGGCTAAAACTAAATACAAAACACCATGAAAGTATCAAAATACACTTTTATAGAAATATTACATAAAAATACACTTTTATAGAAAAATAAATATATTTGAAGAAAATATTATTACCATAACACATTTTTGAAGGAAAAAAATTATTCTCAACAAAACATTTTTTAATACAAAATTAGAAGACATTTTCAGTTTTCTAAGATGAAAAAGAATAAAAACAAAAAGCTTTCATTAAATTCTGACTAAATCAACCTTCTCACTATAACCAAACATTAAAAAACAATATTTTAAACCGCCACCTTTTTGGCATTATATAACCCAGAGAGGTCGATATGCTGTTCAACAAAACAAAATTAGGCACGGCTGTTTTTCGCACCAGCCTATTTGGCGATGACTGTTCTGGCGCCAAAATGTTGTTTTATTTATAAATCTTAAGAATACTCTTTTAATTGTATAGAGAAAATGACAATATATCTTTTAATTGTATAGTGAAAATGACAATATATCTGTTATAAATTGAAAGAAGATATACATATTTAGAAAGGTAGAGATGCATATTATGAAAAGTTACTGGCCGGTCATGAACCTCCATAAAAACTAAAAATGTATAGAGAAACAGATAGAAGACAACATGAAACTGTTTTTAGATTATAGTGTGTTGTTTATCTATTTCTTTTCTAGTTGTAGTGGGAGTCCGTTCTAATGAAGGGTAGTTATATACCGTTTCAGGTTAACGGAATTTGGCCTTGTGGTAAATAGCCCACTATAAGTCATAAAATGATTATAAAATCAAGAGAAGCAAATTGAGTTGAGAATAGCATTTTTATATATAAACACATACCAATTAATGTTTTACATTTAAAGCAATACTTGAATATAGGTCCAACGTAGGTTAAAATGTTCATGGCAAATAATAAGCTGAAAGAGATTTAAGGTTTAAGAACGTGGGGAGCGTGTAATTGAGGAATGTCTTTGATGTAGTCGCTCCTTAGGTCGGTAAGTAGTTTTGAGACAAGGAAGAAGGAAGGGGAGATGAAGGGTCGAGCATAGTAGCCACTTGACTTGGTCAAGGGAGATATTAATTACTCTCGCCTGTCACCGTCGGTCTGTCTCTTGGGTGCTTTCTGTCTCGGAATTTTATATCTGCTTTTTGGATCAAAGCAGTTCGTTTGGAATTTCACACTTGTATTTGATTCTGGGCTTCCCATTGGCTTGTAAATAAAATTCGCGTAGGCTCGCGAAATGGAAATTTAATATTTGATTAATTTTTATTTTTCAACCGGAACATCTGCGCGAACCCGGATGCGCACCGTCGAGTTTTGGTCATTTGCTTTTTGGTTGTGAGGGTGAAACATCCGGTCCGGCGCTGGTCGGTATCACCACAAGATTTGAGAACTTAGATGCTGTAGAGTACTTGAGAAACCTTGTTCATAGTTACCAAATGGACTGAATGAAGCTGTGTACGGTTTTTTTTTAGTGCATGTTTTTACATTTTCATGGGTTTGTTTTATTTTTCAATAAAGGTTTTAAAACTTGTTTTTAAGATCAAATGCTCGCAAATCTCATACAAGCCAGTCAATACCCGTTACCCAGCTCCCGTTAAACATCAGATGTCATCCCCACTCCAGGGAAACATTGTTTCCATACTCTTCAGATTCATCAACGCGATTATCCATACAAGGTAATAATATTACCCAAATTTAAATAAAATAAAATAATATTGCTAGTGCTAGTAAATCCAAATTTATTGAATGGCTTTGAATTTATAAACAACCATTTCCTTTTAAAACACCCGGTTAGGGCCAAATCAGATACCGCCCAAACGGCCGGGCACAATTGTTAACTGGCGCCCAAACGGCCGGGCACAACTGTTAACCGGTGCCCAAACGGCCGGGCACAACTGTTAACCGGCGCCCAAACGGCCGGGCACAACTGTTAACCGGCGCCCAAACGGCCGGGCACAACTGTTAACCGGTGCACAAACGGCCGGCACAACTGTTAACCGGTGCCCAAACAGTCGGGCACAACTGTTAACCGGCGCCCAAACGGTCGGGCACAACTCTTAACCGGCGCCCAAACAGCCGGGCACAACTCTCAACCGGCGCCCAAACGGCCGAACTCAAACGACTGCACCAAAACGGCCGCGCACAATAGTCGAGCGAGAACCGGTGTATTCAACGTGATAGGCCGTATGCCTCAGAGAATGTAATATGGAAGAAAAAATAATAAAAAAACTCTTTTTCTCCTTCAAATTTTATTATCTGACGAAGCTTTAATAAAAGCGAAACATGTTAAATTTATAAACGTTTCCTTTTGATTATTGTTCTATAGTTATGTCGGATTCGTACCTATATTTGATCAGTATATGATCTCAATTCATATATATACTTGCAGTATAGCCCGGCGTTGCTCGGGTGTAATGAAAGCTTTAAAACTAATCCTTGGTCCTGGAGCTCAGACTCTATGGTCTTTGGCACGAAAGACTAAAAAGCAATAGTTGTTTCCAGTTAAAGCGGAACCGTAGACTGGAAGAAAAATGTAAGTCAAATTTTGATTTCCTGGTATCGATATCAAATAAGTTTTTCCCATCGTAAAGTGAATTTTGAAGGGTAAATAAGTCCTCTGGGTAAATGTATCATGGCTGAGACTAAGAACTACAATTATACCTACTTAGAGCCAAACCCGAAGCAAAAACTAAAATAATAGGGCAGAAAAAATACAGACATACAGGCAGATAAACACACACACACACACACACACACACACACACACACACACACATCTTGCCTTTTATATATATATTATCAATTTTTTGCACTATTGTAAGAACTGCAACCTTGATACATCTGAATATCGTTTCTTATGTCTGTGTCTATGAGTGTATCAAATTTGATTAAAATCGGACCACTCCTTCTGTAACCCGATTTTTTCGATTATCGATTTTCAATATTTATCGGGGGTACCTCGACACAAATCCGAACTAAGAACACTCGCAGACGCTTATAGTACAACTGTGCAAATTTTCAAGAAAATCGGTTCAGCCGTTTCGGAATCTATAGGTAACGAACACACACACACACACATACACAAAAACACACAGATAAAGTTCCATTTATGAATAAGTTTAGATGTAATTTTATTTTATAATCATATCGCCCCAAGTCACTAGTGTGCAGGGAGTTACATAGAAGTAAAGTTATGAAAAAGAGTGACAGGTTATAGGGTGTGTCAGGAAGTGGGTAATAGAAGAATGAGAATATTGATGAGAGTGGAGCGGACGGAGAAAGGATCATGAGAGAGAGAGAGAGAGAGAGAGAGAGAGAGGATGCATGTTAGAAAAGATAGGAGATGACTATTGACTTTACATTTAAATTGTTAAAGATTGTAGCTGTCGGGAAAGCAAGTAAGCGAAAGGGAATTCCACAGGCGGGAAGTGCGAGAAAAAAGCTGGTGAAGTAGAATTTGAGTTTACATTTTATTGGTTTCACCGTAAAAGGGTGGGACCTAGTTGCTAATCTTGTGGCTAGAGTAAATTCATTTATAGGGAGGCACCAGTGAGCTAAGTTTTTGGAGCAAAAGCCGTAAAAGTATTTGTAGAAGAGACACAGCGAAGCCACATTACGCCGGTGAGAAAATGACTGCCAAGTCGGGATCGATTACATAATATATATATATATATATATATTTATATATATATATATATAAATGTGTTTATAGTGATATACGAGCTAAAAAGTCTGCCTTCTTCTACCGAACGCTCGTAACCCAGAGGTAGAATCGCCGACTGACGCCAATTCGGTCGGGTTTCAATCCTGGGTTAAAAAGCAATCGGAGTCTAAATGTACTGATGAGCTGTGATACAGCGAAACAGATCTGCCTGCGGATGACTATATATATATATATATATATATATATATATATATATCTTTCTTCTAATCGACTAGCTGCAGAATAAGACAAGTGGGCCCAAATGTTCTTGCTTTATAACTAATTGTTGCAGGAAGATTAATTCGTGCCTTTTCCTTGTGTATTAGTCAATGAAACAAAATCGACCGCAATTTGAACCAGGATTGCCGATTTCAGGTTCTCTGTTGATAATCGTTGGACTAACACAAGCCATTATCTGAAGTGGCATCGGCAAGTTTCTAGTTACGATCTCCGGCCAGAAGACGTATCTGATCCCACTCATATGAGTCAGTCAGTTAAGTGCCATACGTGAAACACGCTTGGGCGATCATGTCTCGAAAGAGACATGACTGACTGGGCAGAAGATTATCCCGCAGTAGGTTGCCATTGCTTTCTGCGGTAGACTGGTTGCCAGCCAAGGCTATAGAACCCAATCTGTCCTGTTATTTAACCCATAACTGGAAGGAATAGACGGATTAATACCTTTCCTAAGAGTACTTGCGTGTAAGTGAATGCAATGAATTCAACTGGAATTCGAAATCGGCTCCCCGATTTCTCGTTCCGAGCCTATATCCAATGCACCACAATGAGATATTTTTCTTTTTTGGAGTCGGTCCTTTCGTCCATATTCTGAACGAATCTTTCGTCATTGATCGTCTGCATAGGCCGATAAATCAAATTAACATTCTCAAAAAAAAAAAAAGAAAAAAAAAGAGAATTAAAAAATATAGAACATCATACCTGTGTATAGCGTATTTTCGTGTTTATAAGACGCTGCGGCTTGGAAGACGCACCCTAATATTAGAAAGAAATTTCTAAGAAAAAAAAAACAATTCGCATACAACACATTCACCTCACCTACTGACGCCACTTATTGTTTACATTAATCACTCGTCTGGTTTTGTTTTTGATGGCAATGACATACTAGTTATTGGTTAGTAAATTGTCCAAATGTCGTTTTCATAAAAATGAATTAGAAAATTTTAAAATATGCATGTACAAATATAAAAAACATGGCAAAAATTTTATTCAATCTCAAATCCCCAAAACTTGTCACACTGGATTCATGTAAAAGCTCTAAACTATCATCTGTAGAGTCATCAAACTGTCAGTCATGTACAATAAATAATCCGCACTACCATCCATCTCATAGTGGTAACCATGGTGGTAACTGATACATTCGTCTTGGAAGACGCACACGTATTTTTCAGGGTATTGTTTAATGAAAAGTTGCGTTCTGTAATCCGGAATATACGAGATTCTAAAATAAAAATTGAAAATTGGTAAGAAATGATGTCGGATTAAAGTTTAGAAAAATCCAGTAAATCTCGAGTTGTCTGATTTTGGAAACAGAGGTTATTGATAACAGAAAGTGAGTTCACTCCCCCTCCCAGAGACTTTGTCGAAATGGACAAGTTCTTTTTCCATTTTGAGTTAGTAAAAGTTATGCAGTGAGGGAGAATTGATCTCCTTTTAACTACCCTTTACTACCGCGGTTTTTTTGTGCTTGTTTCATAAAACCAGGAACAGGTGGACAAAATTAGTTAAATGGGGGCCTGCTGCTATAAGAGATAATTTGGGAGTAGTAATTTGAATGGCGGTTTGAATAATACGACCAGACTAACGTGATGCTAAAAGACAATCCCATTTCAGAGAACATTGTTACTGAAGTATTTTTAAAATACCAACCAACTGTTGAGTGTCACCAGCTTTGACTTGCTTATTATATCTGTTTATATTATTGATATATAAATATATATTAAAAATAACTCCCCGGATTATAAGTCGTGTTATTTCTGGTGCCTGCGGCATTGCAGTGGTCTACTGACGATACACAGTATCGCGGATCGCGGTTTTAATAATATACTCGGCCCCTCGCATGTCAGGAATAATCTAGCCAGGTGATGACGGGCAATTCTACATTGGCTAGCCCGAGATCAAACAAACACAACGTGAGCGGGCTGGTAAAGAAAGCGGGAATGATTGGTCAAGGCACGACCTGGCATCGGGTTTTAAACTGACACGGTCGACCTAGCAATCGAGTACAGTGCTTAAATTCATGATGTACAAAAGAGCAACGCTTGAGCAATTGCATGAAAATTTATGGGAAATTTATTGAAAATTGATAGGAAATTTATAGAAATTTATAAAGAATGTATAGAAATTTATAAAGTATGTATAGAAATTTATAGGAAATTGAAAGGAAATTTATAAGAAATTTATATTATATTAATAGAAAATTTATAGAGATTTATAGGAAATTTATAAAGAATTTATAAACATTTATAAATAATTTATAAAAATGTGTAAAGACTTTATAGGAATTTATAGAAAATTTCAGAGAAATTTATAGGAAATTTATAAAGAGTTTATAAACTTTTATGATAAATTCATAAAAAATTATAAAGACTTTTATAGAAATTTATAGGAAATTTATAGGGAATTTATAGGCAATTTATATTAAATTTATAGGAATTTATAGAAAAGTTGCAGGGAACGTGTTTGGGCGGTATGGAAAGTGACTAAAGTCAAGATGCAAGATCAGGGCTGATATGTAAAAAAGCAAGTCGCTTATTCGTCTTTTGTAATGGATGATGTGAATACTGGGATTCAATTCATACGCTGGTGAAATAGTCGCTAAAAGGGAACATAATAATTTAGAAATAAAATAATTTCCAAGTACAAAATTAAACACATGCATCGTTTTTTTGTTTTTTTAGGTGATCATTGATTAATTAATTACAAACATCACATAGAGACGAATATAATTAGCTAATGCTACTTTGGCAAAATGAAATTAAATATGTGACACTATTCTCCCCACAAGTGACACATGCCTTGTGTTTGTTCCATATCAACATTTTTTTTAAAAAAATATTTAATCAGATTTAATTAGTAAAATGATGAAGCAGAACATTCCTCAATTAAGATAATTATCTTTGGATTGTATTTAATAACTCAGAAAAAAATTAATTCATTAAAATTCCAATTCAAATACTCCATTTCGTCAAGAGAATATACAGGATACGATAGATAAATTGTCGTCTAAATTACACAAAAATGAAAATAACACTGACATTCCATTCTGACAGAAGTATGCAAGCCGCATTCAGCCTAGTCGGGTTGAGCCAGCTTCCTCCCCGACGGAGAAAGTTTTATTGGGATTTGTTTAAGAGCACGGTCCCAAGTCACATCCTTATTATTTAGCCCGTAACTTGATGGGAGGGACGGATTAATAATCTTTCGCAAGGGTACCAGTGCGTAAGTGAATGCAGGGTATTCAACTGGAATTCGAACTCGGCTCACTGATTTCTCTTTCCGAGCCGATATCCACTGCACCACAACACACATCAATAACCGCTTACAGCAGCTGGTATTTCCAAGCGGTCACATATCTAAGCACTGACCAGGCTCAACGTTGCTTAACTTCGGTGATCGAACGAGACCCGATGTATTCAAAGTGATATAACCGTAAGCATTATAAAAGATATCTTTAACTAAATAGTAAATGTATTCGAAAGAAAGCCACACCCACTTCGAAGTTTCGTAAGGACACCGTTATGATGTCCTCACTTATCCAGCCCCGACGAATGAAGACATTATAACGGTGTCCTCAGTTAAAGTGGGAAATTCTCTACACAAATCTGTCAACCCTATATCACCACCCCGATATTGAGCACATTGAGATAAAAAAAAACGTTGCGAAAGGTATTAATCCGTGTCTTCCCTCCATTTATGGGTTAAATAACAGGATAGGCTGGGTTCTATAGTCTTGGCTGACAACCAGTCTACCGCAGAAAGTAATGGTAACCTACTGCGGGATAATCATTTGCTCGGTCAGTCATGTCTCGAAAGAGACATGATCGCCTAAGCGTGTATCACGTATGGCACTTAACTTACTGGACCTGTTGAGCATCAGTGGAAGTTCTGCCTTGCTAATGGTGAAGAGATTATAAGAAAAATTTTAAAATTATTGAAACCTTATATTATATTTTTTCTGATAACCAAAGGACGACTCGTTTAACGTATCGCTACACTAACCTGATCAAGTTGGTATCAATAACTTTTTACGGCACCATTTTTCTTGTTTTGTAATTGCTTGTAATTAAAACCATGCTTAATACTTCAACAAGGAATTCATTAATTTTGCTTTCTTCTTTTGCAATAACAAATTGTTTTTGTTTTTGTTTTTTTTTTTTTGCTTTCTGTTGACATTCAAACCCTATTCATCATCAGATGCATTAATGAATAAATGCCATCGTTAGCTAAAAGACAGGTACACACAGTGAAACGTTGTGTCCGTTTCTTAAGTGAATACTCACGTGAAACCCAAATTCAACCTTTGCAAGTTTCCCCAATTCGCTTGAGATGTTCTTACACTGTCGAAT
Organism: Ascarosepion bandense; assembly: GCA_037127315.1. Taxonomy (NCBI): domain Eukaryota; kingdom Metazoa; phylum Mollusca; class Cephalopoda; order Sepiida; family Sepiidae; genus Ascarosepion; species Ascarosepion bandense. The sequence goes on from JBBBDQ010001448.1 coordinate 3,539,880, forward strand.
ATGACATGTTTTGATCCAAATCTCTGGTGCTTTAATGCGTATCTGCTGCGCTCATCATCATCATTTATTTTACCGGGCAGGCTTGTTAGCCCTGCACCCAACCCCCAAGCCTGGAGGACCGGTGGACCATTCTTGGTCCTTACGTTTACAGCACCTGGTATTCCCAAATGGTCACCCATTTAAGTACTGACCAGGCTCGATGTTGCTTCACTTCGGTGATCGGACAGGAACCGGTGCATTCAACATGATATAGCCGTAGACACCTGCTGCACTAGTCTCCTGTAAAAGTTATTCTTTCAGAGCGAGGCTTGGCGGATGTATATGCCAATCACCATTTTATGCATTTTAAACCACGTTCGACATGTACGAACCGTTACTGTATCCATATAAACTGCAAAAATGATTTGAGCAGAAGTGACTACCCTTCTTCTTCTTCTTCTTCTTCTTCTTCTTCTTTGTATTGTGTTCCTTTAGGCGTAGGCGATCATGGTCTTCGAGATCTCTCTATCCCTTGTAGCTCTTAACAACGTGTCTCTTATTAACACTGCCAAACCCTACTTTGCTATTCATTTGCTGAAGCCCATGTCATGCATTGCTTTCTCCTGTCCCTCTTTACCTCTATCCGCCCTGTGAGTATCAGATTCTCCAATGCCTTTGTCATTTCATGTCCCAGAAACTTCAGCTATCTTTTCCTGATGCTAAATATCAGTTTCCTTTTCGTTTCCATCCCCTCCAAAACCACCTCGTTGCTCACATGCTCCTTCCATGGTATCCTTCTGTACAAACAGATTTCGGTTGCTTCAACTCTTTCCTTCGTCTTTGTCCAGCATTCGCTGCCATATTGAAAGACAGACATCATATAATAATCTAGTACTCTTTTCTTAATTTTCAACGAGATTTTCATGTCTCTTGATAATCTACTCAACTTCTGGAATGCATCTTTGTCCATGCCATTATGTCTTCAGAAATCTGTATCGCACATTACGTTTTGTGTTAGATTACTTTCCAGAAATTTAAATTTCTATTTCTGTTTGATTTTAGTATCCCCTGTAGGTGGCATTCATTGTCTTGTAGTTTATATATTGTTCTTTATTTCGGCTTTATTTAGTTACCTTCTGTAATAATTCTTGTAGTTTTCTTTCTGTGTCATCTGCGTAAATTATATTGTTCAGATTGTGGCCGCTAATGACAAATCTTGGCAGGACTTCTCAGAACTGACGCTCTCAGAATTAATACATTTTGCAATAGCAAACACCTCGATTTATATAATTATATTCCTCTATGAAGTTAAATCCTGAATTGCATTGTAAATGACACAACGCCGTATCGAAGAGACCATATGTTTTTTACTATGACTTATAGCGATGAAATATTTAATTCATATCGGTGAAATATTTAATTATTATCAGAACACAAATAAAAATATAGGCATAAATGCATATACTACAATTCGAATCCTGCCAAGCGACACACATTTTCGTAACAAAGATTTAATCAGGCCGGTAGAAAAAAATATAATACTGTTTGATTATAAACAGTATATCTACTTAGATACGAGTATCGATCAAAAATAATGTTCAAACAGATCATTTCAAATTGTCGGTTGTTTATAACCAAGTTTCGTTAATTTTCGTAAATTCCCGTAACTTGTTTACATTTGTTGACATTACGATACATTTCAGAGCAGAGATGGTTATTACGATGAATTTGAAGATTGTGTTATAGGCTTAATTTGATTTCGCTTAGACTGATCATCATTCATGGTCGAGAGGTCTAAGACGCGCCAGATCACATGGTGGCTTCCCCTATGTAGATAGGCGTCGCAGGTTCGAATCTTGCCGAATGACACACAATTTCATAACAACGATTTATCGTAAATAATCAGGCCGTTAGAAATAAATATATAATACTGTTTGATCATAAATCAAAAATAATGCTCAAACAAATCAAATACTACAATATTGATATGCATTTTACAACGTTTGGATATTTTAAATAGATGAACAGCTGAAAAGACGTACAAAAAACATATGGAGAATTTGTATATATTTTTTTTATTTTACATCCACTATCAAGGGAACAAAGAATTTCTTTCATTAGAAAATATCTTACCAGGACAGTTAACGCTGAATACGAATGTCTTTTGTAGTTGATTTTGTTTGCATACCACTGACGGTGTAGGCGTCTCGGTCATGCTTGGTTAATTGGCCTTGTGTCAAACACGTCCGAAGTCCCCACAGTTTAAATTTCAGTAGGTTGAAATGTGAAAAGTGAAAGGATAAAATATTTCGTGTGTATATTAAAGCAAATATTTTTTTTACAGAATGACAAAAATGTTGATTGTTTTGTTTTTATGGCAAATCAACCTAGGTGGGTCATTTAATGCCAATTAAATTTTGTTTATTTATTGCTGAAAATACCTTTTCTTTTTCAACAATTTACTGTTGTTTTTTATATAAGTTTTTGTGTCTGGTAATACTTTTTTCTTTTCGAGTATCACGATTCATTGGGATTTGTTTTTAAGGGCAGGGTTCTCAAGTCTTACCCTTGTTATTTAACCCATAACTGGAGGGAAGGGATGGATTAATAGTTTATCCAAGGGTACCAGTGCTTAAGTGAATGCAGGGTATTCAACTGGAATTCGAACTCGGCTCACTGATTTCTCTATCTGAGCCGATATACACTGCACTACAACGCACATATGTCACTAAACGCTTACTGCATCCTGGGATTCCCAAGCGGTCACCCATCTAAGTACTGACCAGGCTTAACGTTGCTTAACTTTGGTGATCGAGCGAGAACCGGTGTATTCAACGTGATATGGCCGTAAGCCAATAAACGCTTACAGCACCTGTTATTCCCAAGCGATCACCCTTCTAAGTACTGACCAGGCTCAACGTTGCTTAACATCGATGATCGAGCGAGAACCGGTGTATTCAACGTGATATGGCCGTAAGCCAACAAAAATGTAAGAAGGAAAATATAAGTGAAATTTCGTTAACTGAACACTATAATACATTTCCGAGGAGAAAAATATTCATAAAAAAAATGCATGCTGTTTTGTAGTAAGATTGTTCGTAGGGGAATGTAGGTATTTAAATGAAGTTTAGAGTTCATGTTTGTGTAGCAGCGGATTTTAAAAGTTTTGTTCATTCCTCTTTTTAGTAGGTCGCGACTGGTTGAGAGAAGAAGAAGGCAAAACAAATAAAGGAGTGGTCTTTAACACGTGTCCCTTTGATTGTGTGCTGTCCTATATAGCAGCGCGTTGTGAAAATAAAGAAGAAGGTGTTGAAAGTGAGGGCGAATGAAACTGACGTTGGCGTGGAGTAAAAAAAATGAAAGAAAGTTGGCCGCAAAGGCGAATCAGTTTGAGGTTTCTCCCTTACATCGTGGCGAGGTATCAGCTAACCTCTTACCCTGACTGACCGTCCCGTGACCGGTTAGAGGTGTAACACCCCAACGGACGTCCTAACAATTTCTCCGGCGGTCGTTCTCCACGCAGTGATGTTTGCCGGGAGTTTGTTGAAAATGTCGGCCGAACAGCTGGGGGTACAAGATTGACTATAAGGAACGAACTTCCACAACTTGGATGAGTTGAAAAGGATGCTTTATTCGTTTAGAGTTAGCCTTGTCGGTTGGGGCAGGCGAATGTGACACACAGCTCTAACTTTAATTAATGGAGATCAACAAATCCGAATTAACGAAACAAGACGAACGGAGATCCTTACTTCAAGCTCGCACCCGGCTGACTCTCAACTCTTCTTAACTTGTCTTAACTGACTGACTCGGAAAAATTACCTGAATTTATCCAAAATTGACCGGAAATCCGGAAATTCGGAAATGCTTTAGACCACCGGTGACAACCACCGGCGACTGTAAGTCTGAAATTTCAGTTATCTTTTTTTTTTATCTTAATAAGGCTTCCGCCGGAAAAGGCTTAATGTGTGGTCAAGATACAGTAAAGGACAGCCTTTGACCGGGTCATCGAAAACCTACCTTCTGAACTTTTATCACTGAGTCAAATATTTACCGGAGGACAATTTTCCTCATAAAAGAAAAAGCGTTTATTTATTTATTTTTTCCTCTTCTTTTTCACTTTTGTTAAATATGTTTTTAAACTATTTTCTATTCTAATCTATTTTCTATTTTAATCTATTATAATAAAATACATATATGCCTAGTTATCGTGTCACAGAGGCCATCCTTAAATATTAAATCCAGTCACGTGTGGTGGATCCGTCGAGGAATTAATTTCTTTAACTGTGGAAAAACCGTTTCTCTGATGTATTTTGAATTTTGCAATTTGATGACCAATCAGGATCTAGAGTTCCGCTTTTCACACTGATTTGTGAAGAAAGAGGGCTTTTTGCCGTTTGAATAATTTTTTCGGGTGTGCAATTTATTTTGTGTGTTTTAGTTGTTTGATGGATTATATAAGATTTGTATCATAAAATGTCCGAAATAACTTTTCATTTTTCTGTACCATTGCGAGGTATCTTAGCAAAATATTTTATCACTGGCATGTGTCAATGATTGATGAGATAAAGTAAGAGAATACTTATGTCACACACACTTTGACACCTACCTTAGTATTCAAACATTGGCCACAGTAAACATATATATCACATTCATCTTCAACCTTGACAGTTAACCAATAAAATATGTTTGTTCGTTTTGATTAATGGCCTATCAACCTCAAAAAAGGTTATACAAGGCCAGTCAAATATAAGTGCAGACGATCTTTAGGTCCTTTACGATTTATATTACGACTAGTAGTATAGTAATGAACACTCTCAGCCACTGGCGTATTAATACAAAATATATCCCACGCTAAAGGTTTACCTCCTTTTACCGAGCGCCCATAGATCAGAGGTAGAATCGCCGACTGACGCTCGAGTTTCAATCCTGGGTAAAAAGCAATCGGGTGTCTAACCGTACTAATGAGCTATGATACAGCGAAACAGATCTGTCTGCGTATATATATATATATATATATATATATATATATATATATGTGAATAGATTAAATAAAGAACAAGTGGGAAAAAGTGTCTTTGTCTAACATGTTCCTTGTTTTAAAGAGAATGAATTTAAAATTTAAAAAAGAATTGTTCACTTATTTTAATTCTAAGTTGATGTAAGACATCTGTTTTTTTAGAAAATACTAGCAGTATAGCCCGGCGTTGCTCGGGTGTAACGAAAGCTTTAAAACTAATCCATGGTCCTGTAGCTCAGACTCAGCCTAAAGAATATTTGTGTGAAGTTTGGTGAGAATCGGATAAAAATTGTGGATAAGTATAAAGGACATACAGATAGATAAACAGACACACACACACACACACAAACATCTTGCCTTATATATATATATATATATATATATATATATATATATATTATCGATTTTCTGCAGTATTGTAAGAACTGCAACCTTGAAACTTTTGAATATCGTTTCTTATGTCTTTGACTATGAGTGTATCAAATTTGATTAAATCGGACCACTCCTTTTATAACCGATTTTTTCGATTTTCGATATCTATCGGGGTGTACCTCGACACAAAACCTAGCTAAGAACACTCGCAGACGCTTATAGTACACGGTGTAAATTTTCAAGAAAATCGTTTCAGCCGTTTCGGAGTCTATAGGTAACGGACACACACAACAAACACCAGACACACACACACACACACACAGAGACTCACACACACAAAGTTCCATATATAAATAAGTTTAGATTCGTTTAATATACGATTCAAGAAAATAAAAAAACAACTCCAATTTTTAACAAATAAATAAAAGTATATTCAACAAATACAGCAGTTAACAAACAAAGTATGTAATATTAGTATACATAGAGTAGGAGGAAAAAGTTGTTCCCCTTTGACTGCTAGTTAAAGTCAATTAAATCCAGAAAGTTTTTTTCTTGCGCAGGAAAGATTTGTTATAATTGTTCGAAAGGTTTCAATAATTTTTAATGTAATTGTAAGTAACACAAATTTTGATCAATAGTTCAAAAATTCAATAGTTCAAAGGAAGTCCTTGGCGAAAATTTTCAGAGAGAAAACAAAGTACTGTGTCTGTGTGTGCGTTAAGAAATGTTTGAGTAGAACTTACATAGAGTCGTTTCGCAGCCTGGCGTCTACTGCTTAACATGCGAAAAGTATCTGTACTTAACGAGGAAATGTGGCTCAGAAACTTCTTCTTCTATGTGCCCTGTCCCTTCAGGACGTAGGCTATCATGGCCCTCCACGTCTCCCTATCCCTTGTGGCCCTTAGCATGTTTGTTCCTCTTACTCCTGACAATCCCCGTTCTGTCATCCACCCGACCAGGCCCTGCAAATATGTTATCTGCTACCTTCCCCTGTCTCTCTTTCCCTCTACCTGGCCAGTCAGTATCAGGTTCTCCAAGCTCTCCTTCCTTATTGCGTGTCCCAGGAACTTCAGTTGTCTCTTCCTGATGCTCGGTATTAATTTCCTTTTGGTTGCCATTCTTTCCAACACCTCCTCGTTGCTTGCATGTTCAGTCCACGATATCCGCAGCATCCTTCTGTAGAACCACATTTCCGCTGCTTCCAGTTTTGTCCTCATTTTCGATGATATTGTCCAGCACTCACTGCCGTATTGAAGAACTGACATCACATAGCAATCCAGCACTCTTTTCTTTGTTTCTAGTGAAATTTTCCTGTGTGTTAGTACTTTACTCAGCTTCTGGAACGCGTCCTTTGTCATGCCAATTCGCCTTCGGATCTCTGTGTCGCACTTTCCATCTCCTGTTAGAACACTTCCTAGATATTTAAATTTTTGCACCTGCTTTATTCTGGTATCCCTCACCTGTATTTTGCATTTTGGGTTGCACCTTTTGCTGATGACCATGCATTCAGTTTTCTTAAAGTTTATTTGTAGTCCTTTTTTGTCACTCGCCACCGCTACCTTCTGTAGGAGGTCCTGCAGTTTCCTTTCCGTGTCTGCAATCAGCACTGTATCATCTGCATACCTTATGTTGTTCAAGTTGTGGCCTCCAATAGCAAATCCTGACGTGTCGTCTAGGGTCCTCAAAATATTCGCGCTGTACAGGTTGAACAAATCCGCTGAAAAGACATCCTTGTCTTACGCCTCTTTCTATCTTTGTAAATCTACTGAGATTGTTACCTGTCCGCATGCAGGCCGTTTGCTGCCAGTAGAGATTCTTAATTACTCTTATGTCTTTCCCGAAAATGTCTAGGCTGCCGAGCATCTCCATCAATTCTTTGTGTCATATCTTGTCGAATGCCTTCGCATAGTCAATGAAACATAGGTATAAGTCTTTCTTCATTTGTATTGCCCTTTCGGAGAGCATCCTTATCATGAATATGGCATTCCTTGTTCCAGTGTCTTTAACGAACCCGCACTGTTCCTGCCCTATCTCTGGCCTGATTCTGCTTCTCGCTCTATTCATCAGGATTCTGACTATCAGTTTTGTGATGTGACTCATTAAGCTGATAGTTCTGTGTAGTTCACTCTTGTTTGCACCTGGTTTCTTCGGCAGTGTTATAAATATCGACTTGCATAGGTCGTCTGGTATTATTCCACTGCTATAAATTTCGTTTATTATGTCGGTAATTTTTTCTATACCATATTCTTCTAAGGCTATCAACAGCTCTATCACTATGCCGTCTGGACCAGGTGCTTTGTTTCTATTCATTTGGGCCATTGCAGCTTCCACTTTGGATTTTAGTATTTTCGGTCCATCCATCTTGTGTATTCTCGGTTGTTCTCTCCTGTCGCAAAAAAGATCCTTTATATACTCTTCCCATCGCTGGAGTATTTCCTCTTTCTCCTATATGATTTTTCCATCCTTGGATTTTATGCATCCTGTTGGGGAGCAGGTTTTTTGTTCTGTCAGTTCTCTTATCTCTTTATGCATTTCTGCTTTGTTGTTCCTGCTCAGTCTCTCTACTTCTGCGCATTTGTTGTTGAGCCATTCCTCTTTAGCTTGTCTGCATTTGTTCCTTATCTCCCTGTGAAGTTTCTTGTACTCTGTTCCATGTCTTGGCATTATTTTATGTCTCCTTTGCATCATGTGGAGAATTTCTTCGGTCATCCACTCATTTTTTCTTCTGCGTCTGATTTCCTTTGGGGCTATGTTGTTCGTTGAGGTCACCATCGCTTCCTTTAGTGAATTCCATTTTGAGTGCCCTTTTCCAATTTGTTCTTCATATTTCTTTTTTTCTCACGCTGTCATTGTAGTCTTTCTGCAGAGTGAGGTCATTCACAAAGCGTGTCGTATTGCAGCCTTGGTGATGTGCTGGGTTTCTTTAGTCTTCGGTGTTTCATTCTTTGTTTGCAAATGACTGGGATGTGGTCGCTTCCGCAGTCGGCACCTGGATATGTTTTGCATTGGACCACTGCGTTCCTCAATCTCTTGTTTATAGTTATGTAGTCGATTTGGTTCTTTGTATCTCCTCGTGGGATTCTCCATGTCCATAGTCGTCGTGGGTGCTCTTGAAACCAAGTGTTAGTAATTACCTGGTCATTGGCTGAGCACCATTGTACCCATTTTTCTCTTCGTTCGTTGCGGTCTCCTAGTCCAAAGGGGCCGGTCATGTTTCCTTCCCTATCTTTACCTACCTTGGCATTCAAGTCCTCCATTATAATCCTAATTTCTTGGCTTTTGCATTGGGCCTTGGCACTGTTCAGTATTGAATAGAATGTTTCTATTTCGTCCTCGGAACTTTGACTTGTCGGCGCGTACACTATTATAATAGCTATATTGAAGGGCCTTCCCCGCAGTTTCACCAAGAGGACTCTCTCTGAAAGCTGACAGTATCCAAGAACGCATTCCTTTACTTCTTTGTTTAGAATTAAACCGACCCCTTTTTCATTGCTTTTGCCTCCTGCATAAATTATCTGTGTGTGCCGCTGCTGATATCTCCATTATTAGGCAATCTGGTTTCGCATATGCCTAGGATGTTGATCTTCAGTCTGTCCATCTCCTGCATAGCATTCTCTAGTTGTCCACAGTTGAGTGTCCTGAGGTTCCATGTCCCGAAAGTAGTTTTGTCTTTGATGAGCACAGTCGCAGGGTAACGGTCCAGAGACACCTGTTACTCATGTCACTCTTTCCCGGGCGAGGGACAAATTTTGGAGCAAAATGTCCCCTTTACGCCGTTGGTGCTAACAGTCGCCGGATGACGGTCAGGTGGCACCTGTTGCCCATGTCGGTCCTTACCGAGCGAGGAGTTGTTTTCTTGTGAAGCAACCCCCTTCACGCTGTTGGCTTTAATACATTTTTCGTAAGTAACCATGATTGAGCGGGGGTAAATAGTGGAGTGGTAGCCCGTTGTTTTCTCCACGGTGATTTATTGAGACACCAACTCTAGTTAGCTGGCTGTTGACTCCTTGAGAGTTCTTCCGCCCTTTGTAGGTTTACACATTTTTTTTTACCTACGGGGATGCTAACGTCCCAACTTTAAAAAAAAAGCCACTCTGAAATAAAATATATGTAATACAATATACACAGCAATTTCTTTAACTAGTCTAAATTATACGACCTGTCTGCAGTAGATACGATCAGCATACATTACCTGTAGTCTAAAGAATGAAGTTGCGCTTTTTGCAGAGTCATCTTTTGGCTGGCTTGGGCCACTCCAGCAGATCTTTATACTGCCACGAATCTGATCGGAACACGTGTGGTTTTTTTTTTTTTTTTTGGTATAGCGATTGGGACGAGAGACAAGCACGCTATAATTTTCTTTTAAAGGGAGAGATGAAAAAAAATTCCAATGACGCATATTGGTGTTTGAAATAGGGAATTCTATTTGAAGACGACGTGTTACTACAGGAACATTGAAATTTAACTACGTTGTAATAGTTTGGTGGCAATTTTCCAACGGTAAGGCATAACTGGAACTGTACTCTCGTAAGCAAATTTTACCTTCCACGTGTAAACTATCTGCCGTAAATTATCTGTGTTTCAAGTATAGAATAATCCTAAACTACTGTAACTGAATTAAATAAAAAATAAGAATTACTAAGTTTTAAAAGTCAAAGCTAACCTTCAAAAACCAAATCAATTTGACACAATCTAGTTCAAGTACCCTACGAGAAAGACTGGCAAAGTACTTAAATTAGTAACGGAAATAATTAAATCAAAAGTAAAAGACCAAAAAGTAGAGTAAAATAAAATAAGTTAGTAGAGAAATAGGCTGAAATTCAACTAAGCTTACCGTCTGCAGAAGAGCACAGAAAAAAAAACTGATTTTACATAAAAAAATACCTGATTGGCTAAAAATTAACCAATCACCATACACATATGAAACAGCTGCTTCAGAGCCGAAAGATTCAAAGGCGACTGCGATTGTTAAATTGTTCAATACAAAATCTGTAGACGAGTAAATAACATGGAGCGAATGTGGGTAAGAAAAACATAGCAACCGCTTTAATAAGTTTGTTTTTGTTTTGTTTCTTCTTCTTCTTCTTCTATGTGCCCTGTCACTTCAGGACGTAGGCGACTATGATTCTCCACGTCTCCCTATCCCTTGTGGCCCTTAGTATGTTTACTTTTGTTACACCTCGCAACCCCCGTTCCGTCATCAACCTGATCAGGCTCTGCAAATATGTTATCCGCTGCCTTCCTCTTTCTCTCTTTCCTTCTATCTGGCCAATCAGTATCAGGTTCTCCAGGTTCTCCTTCCTCATTGCGTGTCCCAGGAACTTCAATCGTCTCTTCCTGATGCTCAGTATTAATTTCGTTTTTGTTGCCATTCTTTCCAACACCTCATCGTTGCTTGCATGCTCAGTCCTCGATATCCGAAGCATCCTTCTGTAGAACCACACTTCCGCTGCTTCCAGTTTTGTCCTCATTTTCGATGATATTGTCCAGCATTCACTGCCGTATTGAAGAACTGACACCACGTAACAGTATAGCACTCTTTTCTTCGTTTCTATTGAGATTTTCCTGTGTGTTAGTATAATGGCCTATAAACCTCAAAAGGGTTATAAAAGGCCAGTCAAATATAAGTTGGAATGCGTAAAGCATATTGTATATATATTTATGAATGGGGTTTTTATATTGAATCTTTTTTATATATGATCGTCCAGTGACTCTTATTTATCTGTGTGCCATGTCCCTTAAAACGTGGATGATTATGGCTCCCTAGGAATTCCCTCCCGTTTACAGCTCTTATTAAGTTTTGTCCTTTCACCGTCCCTCCTAATTCTTGTTTTGACAAACATTTACTCAAGCTTTTTACGTAATTTTTTTTTCACACCTTCCTCTGTTTCCTTTACTTTCAATACATCCCGTGAGTGTTTGATTCTCCAAGAATTCTTTCCTCCCTGTGTCATAAAATTTCACAACTATTATTATTATTATGTCATTTTTCATCATATTTCGATTTCTGCTTTGGTCTCACTACCAACCAAGTCTGCTGGGAGACCTAAGGCAGGTAGTGGCGTGTTGTTATGGCTCCATTTCATGTTTTTCTATCTTACCTATCATCCCCAGCATTACATAGATAAAGTTTTCCTTAGTGTGTGGGCTGTACTTAATAAGACAATTTTTTGTATATCTCTTAAGCTGGGGTTTCCAGGGATTCTTTCAATGTGTTGTTTTGTTCCATTTTTTATCATTCCAAGTGCACCTACTATCACTGGCACAACTCTTGTTTTCAATTTCCACATTTTTTCTATTTCAATTTCCAGGTCTTTATTATTATTATTATTATTATTATTATTATTATTATTATTATTATTATTATACTTTACACATCATGTTACCCCCGGTTCTCGGTAGTGTAGTGGTAAGAATCCACGCCTGTCACGCGGGAGACTGGGGTTCGATTTCCCGCCGGGGAGTCATACAGCTTTTTAGGATGTGCGTTGTGATACAGTGGATATCGGCTCGGAACGAGAAACGGTTAGCCGAGTTCGAAATCCAGTTGAATTCCTTGCATTCACTTACGCGCAAATACCCTTAGGAAAGGTTTTAATCCGTTTCTTCCCTCCAATTATGGGTTCAACAACAGGACAGCTTGGGTTCTATAGCCTTGGTTGGCAACCAGTCTATCGCAGAAAGCAATGGCAACCTACTGCGGGATATTCATCTGCCTAGTCAGTCATGTCTCTTTCTAAACATGATCTCCCAAGCGTGTATCACGTATGGCACTGACCCACTAAATAAGGAAGAAAGATGCTAAGACGTGGGATGGAGTTGTTAGTGTGAGAGAATATGAGTAAAAAGAAAAAATTATTAAAGAGATAGAACAGTAAAAGAACAAAAATTAAGAGACTTTGTCGTTTTTTGAAGATCAGTTTTGACTGAAAAGGGCGAAGACGGGAGAAATTTACACGAGCGATAAGTGCAAGAGAAGAAATTATTAGCAATAAACTCCATAATCTTGCAATTTCAGCTGTAAGATGATGAGACCTTCCAGCCGATTTCGTATTACGCTTAAATATATAAATCTGGAAATCATACAATTACTAGGAAAAAATTTACAGAAAAATCATAATGAAGCTCTCAAAAAAAGAATACAAAGAAGTGCCATTGTTGCTTTCATTTTTTTCTAAAACTTCCTCTTAAGTCACATGTTCAGTCCACGTTATTCCCAGCATCCATCTATAAAATTACATTTTGTTTGCTTCATCTTTCTCATTCATCTGGGAGCAGATTGTTCCGCATTCTCTATCCAACCGGAAAACCGATAATGCGTAAATGTTGAGTGCCCGTTTCGTTGTTTCTAACGTAACTTTCCTGTTTGTTAATATTTTGCTTAGCTTTTCAAAAGATTGCTTCACTGTCTAATGCGCCCTCTGAACTCAGTGTCAAATTTTTATACTTCTGTTAAAACAGTTCCTCGGTATTAATATATTTGTGTGTTTGCCTAATTTTAGTGTTATTTAATTCGTAGTTCGGTACGGGGCCATTGCTTTTGCTGACAACTATACATCCTGCCTTCTTACATCTGATGCTTAGGCCTTTCTTCTCGCTTTCCATTACTACTTTCTGTCGGAATTCTTGTAGTTCCCTTTCTGTGTTTAAAATCATGGCTGTTTCATTTGCATATCTAATATTGTTAAGATTAGGGACACTGATAATGAATCATAAAATTTAAATTCTATTTGCAACACGATTGTTCGATTTAGCACAAATGAGAGACAGCTATAAGTCCATCGCTTTTTACCGACACTAGCTATAGATTGACTAGTTCCCTTAAATTTATATCTGAGCAATTTTGCAGTTTTTTATTTTTGCGTTATCATCTTTTATTATCTAAACTTTTTGTAAATGGAACTTTGTCTCTGTGTGTGTGTGTGTGTGTGTGTGTGTCTGTTACTCATAGACTCCGAAAGGGCTGAACCGATTTTCTTGAAAATTTACACAGTTGTACTATAAGCGTCTACGAGTATTCTTAGCTAGGTTTTGCGTCGAGGTACTCCCGATAAATATCGAAAATTGAAAAAATCGGGTTATAGAAGGAATGGTCCGATTTTAATCAAATTTCATATACACATAGACAAAGACATAAGAAACGATATTCAGAAGTTTCAAGATTGCAGTTCTTACAATAGTGCAGAAAATCGATAATATATATATAAAAGACAAGTTGTTTGTGTGGGTGTGTGTTTATCTGTCTGTATGTCCTTTATATAAATCCACAATTTTTATCCGATTCTCATCAAACTTCACACAAATATTCAGTAGGCTGACTCTGAATTCCAGGACCATGGATTAGTTTTAAAGCTTCCATTACACCCGAGCAACGCCGGGCTATACTGCTAGTATTTTCTAAACAAAAACACTGTCTTACATCAACGTAGACTCAAAACAAAGAACAATTTTTAAAAAACTTTTAAACTCATTTCTCTTAAAAAATCTCTCAATGAACATGTTAGACAAAGACACTTTTTCCAACTTGTTCTTTATTTATTCTATTTATATATATATATATATATAGTCATCCGCAGACAGATCTGTTTTGCTGTATCACAGCTCATCAGTACGGTTAGACGTCCGATTGCTTTTTACCCATGATTGAAACCCGACCGAATTGGCGCCAGTCAGCGATTCTACTTCTAAGCTATGGGCGCTCGGTAGAAGGAGGTAGACTTTTAGCGTGGTATATATTATGTATTCATACGCCAGTGACTGAAAGTGTTCTAATTCGTTACTGGATAGATGCGTAAATGCTAGAGTAGCTACTGCTTTTTCAAAGTCTTCCTTTCTTCCAGAGTGCTCAATCAGGGTGTGATATATACACTCCTGATCAAAATTTTAAAACCACTTAAATATCTTTAAAAAGAAATACTTTTTTTACGGATAGATTTTAAACTCCTCCCACTTAAGTTTACTAATACTACAATCTAAAAGGTTATGGAAACAAAAAGCTACATTCCAAACATTTTATTTAGAAATTACATTTTATAAAATGAGGCGATTTACACATGATCAAAATTATAAGACCAGAGACAAAAGTTCTACAAAATTGTACAAAAAGTGTATGAAAAGTGTATGAAAATATTCAACAACCAAATTTAATAATGAGTTCTACATCCACTGCTTTTGATGACTTCAAAAATTCTGTCGGGCATGTTAGAAATAAGCGTTTCCATTAACGTCTGGGTGATAATGCTCCAGCTTCTGAAGATGGCTTCACGAAATTCATTTTTTGTTGCATATTGTTTGCCATTTCGATAAACATCTCTTGTCATCCATTTTCAAACATATTCAATTAGGTTTAAATCTGGTGAGCATGCTGGATGTTCCAAGAGATGGGCCCCATTTTCTTGTAGAAAGGTCAAGCGTGGATTGCATTATTATTTTGTTGGAATAACCATCCATCCACATACAAACGATGGCCCTCCATCATCGAAGATGCTTTTTGTAGCATGCTAACATCACCAGCCGCTGTTTGACGACCCTGCACCACCTGGAGCGCCATCGTCCCTCTGTAAGGAAAGCCACCCCATACCATTAGGGACCCTCCACCACTATGAAGTGTGGGGAAAATTTCAGGAGGCATGTTTTTGTTATGCCATTATCATTGGAAGCCATCAGGACCATCTAGATGGAATTTATTCCCATCAGAATACAGGAATTTCTTCCACTTCTCAACGTCCCATGTTTGGTATTCACAACCAAACATTAAGCGGTTCACCTTGTGACATGGAAGCAGCCGAGGAATTTGTTTACGCTTTTTATTTACCATGCCTTCTTGTCGTAAGCGTTGTCTGATGGTTACAGAACTGCAATCAGCATCTGTGACTGTCTTAATTTGACTAGAAGAAAGTCCCCCGTCTTTCAGAACAACCCGTCTTATTCTCTTACACAATGCAGGAGAAATTTTGGGGGGCCTACCAGAGGATTTTGCTTTTCCATAATTCTCACTGTTCTTTAGAAAGTTGCAAATCACAGTTTTACTGCGATTTACCTTAGCTGCGATTGCCCGCTGTGACAAACCTTGCTTATGGAATTCTAGAATTCGAGAACGCTCAACTTTGCTAAGTTTGCTTGCTTTAGGCATGGTAACACACGCAGTGATTGCTAATCTCTAACTGAACTAAAAACATTGGAATTTCCATAGATCTAACAATTTATACCCCTGGTCTTATAATTTTGATCATGTGTAAATCGCCTCATTTTATAAAAATGTAAATTTCTAACTAAAATGTTTGGAACATAGCTTTTTGTTTCCATAACCTGTAAGATTGTAGTATTGGTAACCTTAAGTTGGAGGAGTTTAAAATCTATCTGTAAAAAAAAAAAAGATTTTTAAAGATCTGTAAGTGGTCTTAAATTTTTGATCGGGAGTGTATATATATATATATATATATATATGTGTGTGTGTGTGTGTACCTATGTACGTGCATGCATGTATGTGTACATGTGCTTATGTCTGAGCGTATAGATGCAAACATATACACATTAATTCAAACAGTATGAAATAAAATTTTAATTATAAATCTAACGTGCTACAATTAACTTATAATACTTATCATAGCACCAAACCAAATGAGAAAACGAATGAAAATGAAGATAAATATAAGTGTTATTATTATTTTTATTTTATTTTTATTATTATTATTTATTTTATTTTTAATCATCTCACCCCAAGGAAGGCATTCTACTGCCACTGTTGCACATGGAGTTACCTAGGGGAAAGTGATGAGAAAGAGGGGTTAGTTATAGCAAATATCAAGAGGAGTGTAATAGACGGATGAGGATACCGAGGATGGGGGTAGAGTAGATGGGAAAAGAGTTTGAGAGAATGGATGCGAGTTAGTGTGATAAGAGATGTCTATTGACCTTACATTTAACTTCCTGGAGACTGTAGCTGTCGGGGAAGCAAGTATATGGAAGGGAATTCCACAGGCGGGAAGTGCGAGAAAAGAAGCTGTTAGACTAGCAATTGCGGTTACATTTTATCGGTTTCACTGTAAAAGGGTGGGACCTAGTTGCTAATCTAGTGTAAATTCATACCTAGGAGACACCAGTGATCTAAGTTCACAGGAGCAGAAGCCGTGAAAGTATTTATAGAAGAGGCACAGGGAAGCCACGTTGAGCTGGTGAGAGAGTGACTGCAGCCAGATTGTCATTTTTCCTTATTAATCTATTTCTGCTATGGTTGCACTACCTATCAAGTCTGCAGGAAGACCTAAGACAGGTAGTTGTGTATTGGTATGACTCCATTTCATGTTTTTTCATATCTCCCTAATATCCCTAGCTTTACCTAGACAAAGTTCTCCTTAGTGTGTGGGCTGTACTTAACAAAACAATTTTTGTATATCTCTTAAGCTGGGGTTTATAGGGATTCTTTCAATGTGTCATTTTTTTGGTTCCATTTTTTATAATTCCAAGGGCACCCATTATCACTGGTACGATACTTGTTTTCAATTTCCACATTTTTTCTATTTCAATTTCCAGGTTTTCATATATGACAGTTTTTTGAATTCCTTGGTTGCTATGTTACAATCCGCTGGACAAGCCATATCAATTAATAAGCAAGTTTTTTCTTTTTGAATTTTGACAATAATATCCGACCAATTTGCTTCAATCTTTCTGTCTGTATAGATGGTATAATCCTATAGAATGGTGACATCTTTTATAGGAAATATCCAGGTAAACATTCTTGTCGATAGCTTAATATATATACTCTGTGATGGTCGTTAGCATATCAGTATTAGACCTGGTAAAGCGAAAAACATACTGTTTGTCTGAAAAGAGTCTGCTGGCTGTGAGATGCTGAACCACCTCGGCGTTGATGATAGCTTCGAACATTTTGCTAATATATATATATATATATATATATATATATATATATTGGAATTTACCTTACTAAATTTTAAGGATTCTACTATATATATATATATATATAGTCATCCGCAGACAGATCTGTTTCGCTGTATCACAGCTCATCAGTACGGTGAGACATCCGATTGCTTTTTACCCAGGATTGAAACCCGACCAATTGGCGTCAGTCGCGATTCTGAGCTATGGGCGCTCGGTAGAAGGTGGCAGACTTTTTAGCGTATATATTATCATTATACACGCCCAATAGCTGAGAGTGTTCTAATTCATTGCTGAATGAACGATACTTAAGCAATCAGATGTCTAACTGTACTGATGAGCTGTGACACAGCGAAACAGATCTGTCTGCGAATTACTATATATATATATATATATATATATATAGAGAGAGAGAGAGAGAGAGAGAGCGAGAGAGCGTAAGGTATTTGAGTGTATATGTTATTTTTACTATAGCAGCGTATAATTTGACATTATATTTTATATATTTCTGAATTATCAATGGCAGTCCCTATGTTTACACAAGAAATGAAGGGGAACTTATTTATCGTGGCTATAAAGTCTGAAAATACCAATGTAGATTTTTAAATGTCGCTAGATCCTTCGTCTATAATGTTCACAAGGAGGCCGAAGAAGGAAATGTATTATAAACTTATTTATAAATGGAACTTTGTCTGTGTGTGTGCGTGTCTGTGTCTGTGTGTGTCCGTTACCTATAGACTCCGAAACGGCAGAACCGATTTTCTTGAAAATTTACACAGTTGTTCTGTAAGCGTCTGCGATTGTTCTTAGCTAGGTTTTGTGTCGATGTGCCTCCGATAAATATTGAAAATCGATAATCGAAAAAATCGGGTTGTAAAAGAAGTTTGTTAATCAAATTTGATACACTCATAGACAAAGACATACGAAACGATATTCAGAAGTTTCAAGGTTGCAGTTCTTACAATAATGCAGAAAATTTGATATCGATACCCGGCAATCAAAATTTGACTTACATCCATTCATGTTTCTTTCAGTCTACGGTTTCGCTTTAACTGGAAACAACTATTGCTTTTTAGTCTTTCGTGCCAACGTTCAAAGAGTCTGAGCTCCAGGATCATGGATTAGTTTTAAATCTTTCATTACACCCAAGCAACGCCGGGTTATACTACTAGTCTTCTTATATTTAAAATTGATAAAAAAATTAATACCAGCCATCTAGAAACAGGGTTACAAGCTTACAGTTTTTTTTTTTGTTTTTTGCAGGTAACGACCTCAGTAGATACACAAAGATAGAAAAAGGCGTAAGACAAGGATGTGTCTTCTCACCGGATTTGTTCAACCTATACAGCGAGAATATTTTGAGGACCCTAGATGACACACCAGGATTTATTATTGGAGGCCACAACCTGAACAACATAAGATACGCGGACGATACAGTACTGATTGCGGACACGGAAAGGAAACTGCAAGATCTCATACAGAAAGTAGCAGTGGAGAGTGACAAGAAGGGACTACAAATAAACTTTAAGAAAACTGAGTGCATGGTCATCAGCAAAAGGTGCAACCCAAAATGCCAAATACAGGTGGGGGATAACAGAATCAAACAAGTCCAAGAATTTAAGTACCTAGGAAGTGTTCTAACAGGAGATGGAAAGTGCGACACGGAGATCCGAAGGCGAATTGGCATGGCAAAGGACGCGTTCCAGAAGATGAGCAAAATACTAACACACAGGAAGATCTCAATAGAAACGAAGAAAAGAGTGCTAGACTGCTACGTGATGTCAGTTCTTCAGTACGGCTGTGAATGCTGGACAATATCATCGAAAATGAGGAAAAAACTGGAAGCGGCCGAAATGTGGTTCTACAGAAGGATGCTACGGATATCGTGGACTGAGCATACAAGCAACGACGAAGTGTTAGAAAGAATGGCAACAAAAAGGAAATTGATGCTGAGCATCAGGAAAAGACAACTGAAGTTCCTGGGACATGCAATGAGGAAGGAGAGCCTGGAGAACCTGATACTGACTGGACAGATAGAAGGAAGGAGACAGAGGAAGGCAGCGGATAACATATCTGCAGAGTCTGATCAGGTGGATGACGGAACGGGGGTTGCCAGGAGCAACAGGAGCAAACATACTAAGAGCCACAAGGGATAGGGAGACGTGGAGATCCATGATCGCCTACGTCCTGAAGGGACAGGGCACATAGAAGAAGAAGAAGAAGGGGGAATGGTACAAGTTATAAGAATTTGCATATATACCCCAGCGTAATTTACTTGGTTTCTTAGAAGATTTCCCAATCTCTTATATTGCTGTGTCTAACTCGATGAAAGTGACTGCGGAAGAAGGTCGAACATCATTAGACCGTCAGAAGGATACTCTTCCTTCCCAAAGTATCAAGGTGAGACAGGAGTGGCCAGCAATCACGCTGTACGCAAGATTATTCTTCCTATCAAAATTTAAGTCACCGAGTCGACAGCGAGATTATACTAAGAGAAATGTAGAAAGTTATATCTCAAACATACGCACCGTAGTGGGGGCGCTAAAGGGTGTCGTCAGTGATGTCTTTGCGTGGATCACTGGGGGGTTTCGGGTCTCTCAACATCATACCCCCTCTCACCGCGACAACCCGACCAGAGATGATCAGTCTCTGGCCCACCCTCAATAAGCGCTTTCAGATACTTGAAAAAATTCCTATCCCTTATCCCTGGTGGCTCTTAGCCTGCTTTCTCTTGTTACACCACGCAAACAACGTTCTGCCATGCACCTGCTCAGACCAGTCAAATTTCGTTAGATGCTGTTTTCTTCTGTCTCTCTTGGCCTCTATCTGACCTGTTAGTATCACGTTCTCCAAGCCCACCTTCCTCATTGCATGTCCCAGGAATATTAGCTGTCTCTTTCTGATTAACTTTAGCTGTCTTTTTCTGTATTAATTTCCTAATCGTTTCCATCCTTTCCAAAACCTCATCATTGCTCACATACTCGATCCATGATATCCGCAGCATCCTTCTGTAGAATCACATTTAAGTTGCTTCACGTAGAAATCCATCATTCTCTTCTTTATTTCTAGAGAAATCTTTCTGTCTCTTAATACTCTACTGAGTTTCTGGAATGCGTCTTTCGTCATGTCAATTCGCCTTCGGATCTCTGGGTCTCACTTTCTGTCTTGCGTTATAACAGTTCACAAGTATTTAAATTTTTGTACCTACTTGATTTTAGTATTCACCACCTGTATTTGACATTTTGGGCTGCCCTTTTTGCTGATGACCATGCACTCGGTTTTCTTGCAGTTTATTTGTTGTCGTTTCTTGTCACTCTTTTCAGCTACCTTCTGTAGGGGGTCTTGTAGTTTCCTTTCCGTGTCTGCTATCAGTACTGAATCATCTGCGTATTTTATGTTGGTCAAACTGTGGCCTCTAATGACAAATTCTTGTATAACATCTATGGTCTTCAAATTATTCTCGATGTACAAGTTGAATAGGTTCGATAAAAAAACGCATCCTTGCCTTACACCGCTTTCTATCTTTGTATATTTGCTAATTGGAGTAGATAGACTGAACTATCGCCCGGTTCACACCCCACCCACGTCTATTGAACAGGTGAAGAGGCTCATCCCTTGTTCCCTGTTTAGGATGTGGTTTCCGGCTTTCTCTTTTCCAATCTTTTCACTTTTTTTTTGTTTATTTTTTTTTTCAATTGGAGTAGATAGACTGTACTATCGCCCGGTTCACACCCAACCCACGTCTATTGAACAGGTGTAGAGGCTCATCCCTTGTATCCTCTTTAGGATGTGATTTCCGGTTTTCTCTTTTCCAATCTTTTCACTTTTCTTTTTTGTTTATTTTTTTCAATTGGAGTAGATAGACTGAACTATCGCCCGGTTCACACTCCACCCACGTCTATTGAACAGGTGTAGAAGCTCATCCCTTGTTCCCTGTTTAGGATGTGGTTTCCGGCTTTCTCTTTTCCAATCTTTTCACTTTTCTTTTTTGTTTATTTTTTTTAATTGGAGTAGATAGACTGAACTATCGCCCGGTTCACACTCCACCCACGTCTATTGAACAGGTGTAGAAGCTCATCCCTTGTTCCCTGTTTAGGATGTGGTTTCCGGCTTTCTCTTTTCCAATCTTCTCACTTTGTTTTTTTTTTCAATTGGAGTAGATAGACTGAACTATCGCCCGGTTCACACTCCACCCACGTCTATTGAACAGGTGAAGAGGCTCATCCCTTGTTCCCTGTTTAGGATGTGGTTTCCGGCTTTCTCTTTTCCAATCTTCTCACTTTGTTTTTTTTTTCAATTGGAGTAGATAGATCCATCTATCGCCCGGTTCACACTCCACCCACGTCTATTGAACAGGTGAAGAGGCTCATCCCTTGTTCCCTGTTTAGGATGTGGTTTCCGGCTTTCTCTTTTCTAATCTATTCACTCTTACGTAACCCCCTGCACACCAGTGGCCTTACCGCCTTGCCCGGGGTGATATGATCTTCACCTTTTGGTGTGCAGGTGGTTTGCTGCCCGTAGAGATTCTTAATTACTCTTATGTTCTTCCCAAATATGTTGGTGCTGCTGAGCAACGCCATCAATATTTTTGTGACGTATTTTGTCGAATGCCTTCGCATAATCGAGAAACCATACGTACGCGACATTCTTCATTTGTAATGTACTTTCGGAGTGCTTCCTAATCCTAAATATGACGTTAATTGTCCAGTGTCTTTGACGAATCCGCACAGTTCTTGTCGTATTTATGGCCGGATTCTGCTTCGTGCTCTATGAATACACTTAAAGAACAATAATTTCACCCCAAGCAAAGCGGGAATGCAACTCGTGCGCAGGGGGTTCCAGTGAGAAAAAAGTGGATACAGGGAGATTGTGGGAAGTATAAAAGATGAAC
Organism: Ascarosepion bandense; assembly: GCA_037127315.1. Taxonomy (NCBI): domain Eukaryota; kingdom Metazoa; phylum Mollusca; class Cephalopoda; order Sepiida; family Sepiidae; genus Ascarosepion; species Ascarosepion bandense. The sequence goes on from JBBBDQ010001448.1 coordinate 3,562,034, forward strand.
GGAATTCAAGAAGATGGAAGATGGCAATTGACGGTTTCATTTAAATCACGAAGCAAGTATACTCTAGGGAGTTCCACAGGTGGGAAGTGTGAGAAAAGAAACTGTAAGAGTAGAAGTGGCTGGTCCATTTAACTATTTCAGTGGTAAAAGAGTGAGACCTAGATGCCAGTTTAATACCACGCTTTGATTCATGTAGACGGACACCTAGACGAAAAGCTTGTTGCTATGAAAATATGTGTAGAAAAAACAGAGCCACGTCACCTCTGTGCGAAATTGACTAGAGTCAAGATGTCAAATCACGATCGATTACATTGCAAATCCTTCTTTAGGTTTTCTGGCCAGAGTTAAATTTTCTGACCGGCACAGAGACATAACGTTCCCAACCGTAGACGCAACTATAGATTCGATCTAGTCGTTCGACTTCAGGTCGGTTCGAGAAACGGAAGCCAAGCAGGCGCAGTGTGTTGATCTCCAGGAGACTAGCATTAGACATACTGATAGCGGATTGGAAAGATTCTCTACGGTGGTTAAAGGAGAGCAATTATGTTTTACAAGCCCTTTCTTGTCTGAGTTAATACATATATATATATATATATATATATATATATATATATATATATATATATATATAGTCATCCGCAGACAGATCAGATTTGCTGTATCACAGCTCATCAGTACGGTTAGACTCCGATTGCTTTTTAACCCAGGATTGAAACCGATCGAATTGGCGTCAATCAGCGATTCTACCTCTGAGCTATGGGTGCTCGGTTGAAGGAGGCAGACATTTTAGCGTGTATATTATCATTATACACGCCCAATAGCTGAGTGTTCTAATTCATTGCTGAATGAATGATGCGTATATGCTATATATATATATATATATATATATATATATATATATGTTTCTTTTGTCCTTTATATATATATATATATATATATATATATAAAGACCCGGGAACAACAGTAGTTAAGAGGTGGTTCCATGCTCCTCAAAATTCCCAATTAAAGGTCTTGCTGCAGAATGCAGTATATCCTCAACCTAGGATCCGGATTTAAATTTAACGTCACATCCAGGACACCTCATTGGGAGGTGGTGTTACGCCTTTGCAGAAGTGCAGTCGGCGTATTTTGAAGCCCAAGACGATAGATTGACCCTGAATGACGGCATACTCTGAAGCAAGCGGCCAATCACACTAATTTGCACGAGTATAAAATTGCCGTTGATACGAGAATATCACATACGTTTTCCTTCTTTACTTTGGCGAAAGAATGAAGAACAATTCAGTGTCGGCAACTGTCTTATCCCAAGGATGGTGGTAAGGACTTTTCCATCATGTGCACGTGTTGTGTATTCCATGGAAATTTTGCAAACGAAGGTACGCTACGTAGTTCATCTGTATTTCCGTGATGGAATAATTACCATAGAAAAATAAAAATAAAATCAATGGTTTGCCTAAGTGCAAACAAAACTAGGATATAGACGTGATTGTCAATGCGTTTTCCATCATCATTATCGTCCTATTTACTAGGGCAGTGGCAAGATCTCCAACTACTCGTCTCCCTCAAACGTCAGAAATCGATTCATAACTGTCTGCCGTCTCTGTGTTCATTTCCCGCACTGATCAAGAAGCGATGCCAGTATATACAACAGATGCTCGTGTCGTATTAACTGGGCGGCCAAAGAAACCAATAACTTTAACACAGTCGAATCCTGACTACGAAAGGCCAAAGGCATCAATTTACATTACAAAAATTGTGCCTAATCGTTCGTAGATATAACCTTTAAAAGAACGCATATTTTGGCGTCGGCATGGATAGAATATGCAACAGAAGTTTGCAACAGATGCAGAAATTAGATATAATAATAAAATATGGAACATACGAGGTCTGCTCAAAAAATGTAGGTTGCCATTGCATTCTGCGATAGACTGGTTGCCATCCAAGGCTATAGAACCCAATCTGTCCTGTTATTTAACCCATAAGTGGATGGAAGAGACGGATTAATACCTTTCCCAAGGTTATTTGCGCGTAAGTGTCTAATCGAAAGCCTGGAAAGTTTTGCATATACGTCCGTACAAACGTACATTTCAAAATAAAGTGTATAATATGTAATCTCGCGTGTTATGGAGACGTGTGTGTGCGTTGTGGTGCAGTGGATATCAACTCAAAACGACAAATCGGGGAGCCGAGTTCGAATTCCACTTGAATTCCTTGCATTCACTTACGCACAAATACCCTTGGGAAAGGTATTAATCCGTGTCTTCCCTCCAGTTATGTGTTAAATAATAGGATAGATGGAGTTCTATAGCCTTGGCTGGCAACCAGTCTACCGCAAAAAGCAATGGCAAGCTACTGCGGGATAATCTTCTGTCCAGTAAGTCATGTCTCTTTCTAGACATGATCGCCCAAGCGTGTATAACGTATGGCACTTAACTGATTGATGGAGACGTACGCAGGGAACAATCGATAAAGTGCGTATTGAAAATTCGAACTTTGACCTAACATAGGGTTTATCTCTATTATCCTGTAAGCTCAAGTAATTCTCCATCTGGCTATCTTCCAGGAAAGCGAGACAAATGTTTTACCATTTCCGAGATCCACCTGCTGTTTTCTACAAATATAACGCTATGAAACTGATAAAAGTTGGGATAAAAACTATAATCTTGGATTAGTTATGGTGGGTCATATTTAGAACTAACAGCTGGTGAAATGTTGCTATCTAGTGAACTCAACAGAAACAGCAGTTTAATTTTTGAAGCGATCAAATGAAGAAATATATTTGAAAGAGTGTAAAACAGAAATTTGCTGGAATGTTCTGCATCATATAAGCTTAAAAGAAACAATGTCATTAGATGTGCCTTAAAATAACAGCAAAAACAGTACTGATAAATTATCGAAAAATGTGTTTGAATTTTTAATAAAACCAAAATTCAATCCGGGTCAGGCAATAATGTTGTGGCGTAATTTTCGCACTGAAGGTTATAATCGTGCTATGTTGATTGCTAATCGACTTAACGTAGCCAAAATTTTAGAAACTTGGTAATCTTCCACTGAAAGCTGACTCCTTAGTATTCAGCTAACTGCCGACTAATATGTTAGGACGCCGCTCCTATTTGACTACAAATGGACTGTTCCCATTGCTATATATAGCAATGGTGGATTGTCTACAAGAGAGTCGTACCGAGTCACTAGACTGACGACTCTATGACACTGTCAGCCCTCTGCCTTCGGGGAGAGGGCGCTCTCTGCTTCGAGCAGAGAGCAATAACCCAGTCGTGGTTCCGCCGAAGGGTAGAACCACGACTGGGCAAAAATAGACAGACATTTTTTGGCCCGGATATATGGCCGGGAATACCCACTATAAAATGACCATGTGTCACATCCAGCCTACGTGGGAAGGCTAGTAAATACAGTCGGTACAGAGTCACTAGACAGACGACTCTATGACACTGTCAGCACTCTGCCTTCGGGTCGAGGGCGCTCTCTGCTTCCGAGCAGAGAGCAATAACCCAGTCGTGGTTCCGCCGAAGGGTAGAACCACGACTGGGGAAAAATAGACAGATACTTTTTGGCCCGGCTATATGGCCGGGAATACCCACAATAAAATGACCACATGTCACATCCAGCCTTGCGTGGGAAGGCTAGTAAATACAGTCGGCACCGAGTCACTGACGACTCTACGACACTGTCAGCTCCCTGCCTTCGCGTAGAGGGCGCTCTCTGCTTCCGCCGAAGGGTAGAACCACGACTGGGCAAAAATAGACAGACATTTTTTGGCCCGGCTATATGGCCGGGAATACCCACAATAAAATGACCATGTGTCACATCCAGCCTTGCGTGGGATGGCTAGTAAATACAGTCGGTACAGAGTCACTAGACTGACGACTATACGACACTGTCAGCTCTCTGCTTCCGAGCAGAGAGCAATAACCCAGTCGTGGTTCCGCCGAAGGGTAGAACCACGACTGGGCAAAAATAGACAGATACTTTTTGGCCCGGCTATATGGCCGGGAATACCCACTATAAAATGACCATGTGTCACATCCAGCCTACGTGGGAAGGCTAGTAAATACAGTCGGTACCGAGTCACTGACGACTCTACGACACTGTCAGCTCCCTGCCTTCGCGTAGAGGGCGCTCTCTGCTTCCGCCGAAGGGTAGAACCACGACTGGGCAAAAATAGACAGACATTTTTTGGCCCGGATATATGGCCGGGAATACCCACAATAAAATGACCATGTGTCACATCCAGCCTTGCGTGGGAAGGCTAGTAAATACAGTCGGTACAGAGTCACTAGACTGACGACTATACGACACTGTCAGCTCTCTGCTTCCGAGCAGAGAGCAATAACCCAGTCGTGGTTCCGCCCAAGGGTAGAACCACGACTGGGCAAAAATAGACAGATACTTTTTGGCCCGGCTATATGGCCGGGAATACCCACTATAAAATGACCATGTGTAACATCCAGCCTACGTGGGAAGGCTAGTAAATGCAGTCGGTACAGAGTCACTAGACAGACGACTCTACGACACTGTCAGCTCTTTGCCTTCGGGTAGAGGCGAGGCCGTCGCTATATTAACCAAGGCCTATCCTATGATTAAAGTTGACGTGCTGACGTCACACTTAGTAGAGTTCTGTTTTATACGGAGTCCGAGTCCGTTAGCGTTGACTTATTTTCAGAACCAAATATGCCTTCTTTCTTGTGTGGTACCACAATGTAAAGGGAATTATAAAAATGGATCGAAAGTTCATTGTTTTTTCGTTTCCAAAAAATAAACATTTATTTGATAAATGGAAACATGCCATTAAAAGGGCGAATTTTACCCCAAGTCCATTTAGCAAAGTAAGTAGTTAAAATTTTATCACCATTTATTTCAACAGTCGCTAAAATCAAAATTTGCTAAAAAATTAGTTTTGCCGTAGCACAAGAAGAAAGAAAGCACTTTGTTTATATCTTTTAAATTAATACAATAAATTAAGATATTATTTTTATTTCTTTGAATAAAATTGAAATAAAAAATATCTGAAAAAAAATTAAATACGGCTATTCGTTCGTAAGTTTTTTTTTTCGAAATGTTTTAAAATTTAAACTGAAGCCGAAAAAAGTTGTTAAACATTAAAATCATTATATTTTCTAAAAGTATTTGAATTAATAGTTTATTGATATTTTATTTCAGAAAATAGTGTTTTCTTTTCAATAAAATGTTTAAAAATTCTTAGAAAACGAAAGTAAAAACTTTTCTATATACTTCTTGCAACTTTATGAATCATTTTTAAACATGAAAAAATATTCCTGAATTAAATTTTTTTATAATTTTTTTTTTGTATTAACAAAAACTACAAAATTTATCTTATAGTCAATTTTAAAAGAATTTGTTTTATTTTTAAGGTTTTCTATTTGAAAACTCCGTGAAATTATGTTACAAAAAAACAAAAGTCAAACAAGTCACTATTACCGAAAACTTAAACTGGAAAATGATGATTTAAACTTTGTTTAAACCTATTATTTCTAAGTTTTGAATTTATTTGAAACATAAAGGCCTAAATCACACCACACTTGAATTTTAAAACCTAACTTTTAAAATATTTAATTTTTAGAAAATATTTAGCACAAAATGGAACACCCTCAATATTTTCCAAACATTTTTTTCCTATTTTTGATAATTTGAAAGTTAACTATCGATATTAATCCAGAGAAAAAAATTGGAAATAAAAAATTAGAATTTTAACTGAAGAATTCTTTTATAGTTGGTTTAGGGTTTTTTAATCCTTAAAAATTAAAACATTAACCAAAAAAGAGTTTTGCAAAAACATGATTTTTTTATAAACATTTTAACATCATAAATGAAATTGAAATAAAAACATTAATTTTTACTTTCTTTTTCATTTTTTTACTATTAAAATATTTTAAAAATGTAATTTAATTACCAAATATCCTAGAATTTTTTAAGTGTATCTTTTTTGAAAGGTAAAAAAAATATCTTTATTTCATCCAGTAGGATTAAACAATGGATTCAAAATATGTCAAAATTTTATTTTAAAATTCGAACTCCGTTATTTTTTAGCAGAATTTCCCTAAAGACATTTGATATTCGTAATAAATCTATTGGATTTAAAGTTCTCAAGACTTTAAAAATCTATTTCAGATTTAGCTATCCTATCATTAATTCGTTCGATTCATAATTCTTTTTATCCGCGGTAACATAAAACTGGCAATAAAATGTATAAAACTATTACTACTAAAGCATTTTTTTGCTGATTCTATTCATTAAATATTGTTTTTCTAATAAATGAATATATATTTTAACTTAAATTAAATTAGGGAAATTCACTTGATTCATCAGTGAATAGGCGGACGTTGGAATCGTAATACGAAATTTCGAATTCCAGTCTTTCCGTTTAACGTTCACATTTGGACTAATATCCTTGGAAAAGGTATAAATAATTCTCATATTCCCTTCAGCTATGGATTATATAATGCTTTCACTGCCGATGTTATTCAAAAACTGACTGTGTATTGACAATTCGGCATTAAAGGACCTTTGATATGCAATAACAAAAAAAACAAAAAATCGAAAAATTAATTCATGAGTTTTTGATAGGCATATTTCTTTATTCTACTTAACCCCGATGACTATTTTTTTTTTATCCTTAGCGAGTCATTCATTCGTTTAACAATTAAGATTTAAAATATGTTGTGGTTTCTTTTGAAAATATTTTTCAAGTATGTGAACTTCATTTTCGACCTGAAGACATAAAAAGAGAATCGTCAGCATTTGATAAAAAAACGGGTAAAACTATTACAGTTAAACTTGAAAGACCATATCTTTAAGATGGTGCTATATACCTAGGATTCTTCCAAACTGTCCCTCCTATTTATCTTCATCGACCTCCTTTAGAAAATCACCAAACTCCAAGAAAAATCAAAGGGAAAATTTTGATCTGAAAAGAGCTTTAGATCAAAGTATTGCAGATGACCTAGCATACAAAAAACAAAAAATGTTCCATAACATTAATGATATGGAAGATAATTAAATTTTATCGACAGAAATGATTGGACCATTATTAGGAAACAGGATAAACTTATTTGTCATATCATCCAGTCTCCATATCCTAAAATGACCCTGTCTATTGTAATTGATTCAGATTTTTCAGCACATGTGTTCTGTAATGATGTGGAAATTCACAGAATAGGGGAGTATAAGATTCCTAACTTTGTAACTGATGTGAATATTTTTGAAATTTTGATTTCAAACCTTCAAAAAATGGACATTGAAGAACAACAAAGCAAACTGCAAAATGTTATTTCAATATTAAAATTGATCATGTCATTTCTGTTATAATTGCAAGAGGAGTCAAATAAATATTATAGTGCAATTAAATTTATATATGAACAAATAAACCTAATGACACTAAATAAATTCAATTATTCAACAGAAATGATATTTTCTTCATTATTATATAACTGTTCTCCTACTGGATACAGACTGTTCAGAGATTCAAAAAATGTAATTTTACCAAGCTATTCAACCATTAGAAGACTTACCCTATCACCCTCTATGAATCCTGTTGTTGAGTAACATAACAATTTTCTAATGTATATAAAAAATAAGTTCAAGTTACTTGCTCAGAAAGATATCACAGTATCTTTACTTGTTGATGAAATTCATCTAAAACCTTATTTTGATTATAAAGGTGGCAATGTTGTTGGCTTAGCCAATAACACCAATGAGGCAGCAACAAGTGCATTTGCTTTTATGCTTAGTAGTGTGTTATCGAATTATAAGGATGTTATACATATAATGCCGACTAAATGTCTTAAAGCAGAAAATTTATTCAACATAATTAAACGCTTAATAATTGGGTTGGAAGAAATAGGCTTTAAAGTATTGTGTGTAATAATGGATAACAATGCAATAAATAAAAAAGCTATGTCTTTATTTTGTTCCCCAGCAAAACTTTCGATTGTATATCCACACCCAGTTCTGAAGTCTAGACCTCTTTATTTCATATTTGACTCAGTCCATATTTTAAAATGTATCAGAAACAACTGGCTTGGTCAAAAAGATGCAAGTAAATGCATGATATTTCCAAAGTTTTGTTTCATTGGAAATCATGAATTAGATAATGTCCAAAGTGCTCCATTTTGTACCTTACACAAACTTCATGCCCTGGAATCGCAATCACTTCTAAAACATTGTTACAAAATGACTGCCAAGACACTTTCTCCTAGTAATCTTGAAAGGCAAAATGTTAATTTAGTATTACAAATATTTAATGAATATACTATTCAGGGATTGCTAACTTTAGGAAAAGAAAAATGTTTGCCCAATTTTGCTGAAGTTGCGGAATTTATAAACATATTTTTTATTTGGTGGAATATAATGAATGTGAAAACACCAGTTAAAGGTTGGAATCTTTAAAATAAATATTGCAATCCATTAAAATTAAATGAAGAAAATTATGCATTTCTAACAATATTTTGTAACTTGTTGGAATCTTGGGATAGCATTCCTGGAAAAAGTGGTAAATTAACAAAGGAAACTTTTACTGCTTTACACTATACCACTTATGCCATTTTAGAACTAACACAATATTGTACAGAAGAACTGAAAATGTTGTATATATTACCTGGAAAATTTCAAACTGATCTGGAAGCAAGATTTGGCCAGTATCGACAACTTAGTGGTGATCAATATAATATCTCTATCCGTCAATTATTTGAATGCAAAAAAAAAACTAAGAATGTTGTCTGTTTTAAAACTTAACCTGCCTTTTAATAATCAAAGTATTAATTTGAAGAATTTACAAGAGGTGAATTGGAATGAAATGACAGAGGAACAAAATTTAGATGTAACTGATAATGATGTTCATCAATGCAAAGTCCTGCCTATTATAATATATTTAGCAGGTTATTGCTGTTATGCCGTTTTTTAAAAAAAATGAAATGTTATAGTTGTAAAAGTTTAAGTATCAGGAAGAGATGATATGCTACCTGATATAAACAGTTATTTTCAAGGAATTAATAGAAGTTCTCTGTTATATCCCAATGATGTAACAACAAATTTAGTACTATACGATTATATTGTTATTAATAAACTTGTAAAGAATCCTTCTTTTCTTCATTCAATGAATCAAAGAAAATTGTCTGTGTACATAACATTGAATGTTTTGGCTAATGATGAACTTCTTTTTCATGTTGACTCATGTGGTGAAGGTCATAGCATTGAAAAACTAGAAAAATGATTATCTGGAGCTCTTCTAATGCATTATTAAATAATTTTTGTAGCAAGGAAAATGATAATATTACTTGTAAGAAGTTAAGTAAAAAAAGAAAACTTCAAACATTCAGCTGAATTTTGAGACATAAAAAAACTTTTATAAGTTTGATTTTAAAAAAAACAGTAACTTAAACTTATTTAGTTTAAATTGATTTGCTTGAATTTAAATTGTTGCATTTTTAAATATTTTAATTAATTTGCTTATTTATTGTTGCTTCTTGTTTGTTCCTAAAATTCTAATGGTTTCTTGATTGCTATATTTGAGTGATTCTGATTTTAAAATTCTTGCAATTGAAACAAAAGTGATTGCGATTTTTCATAATTAAATTAAAAATATGAAAATTTAAGCAGTGTTTGTTAAATTTTTAGAATTTAGACTAATAAACGAAAAGTTTTGTCTTTAAAACTGTGTTTATTTACAAACACGACCGACAGTCAGTAGTCAACAATGATGTTTATATTTTCTTATTGTTTTCTTAATTTTATTTAAAATTAATAAAACCAGCATAAATCAAAACGTGTCTTTCTTTTCTTTTTTTTCTTGTTACATTTTAAAAAGTTTTAAAATCTTTATTAAAAAATAACGACTTTGTGATTATCAACATTGTCATGAAGACAGCTACGTACGGCTACGATTCATGACTCTACTACCGTGACATCACATTTCATTTGCTTAGGCCTTGGTTAATATAGCGACAGCCTCGGTAGAGGGCGCTCTCTGTTTCCGAGCAGAGAGCAATAACTCAGTCGTGGTTCCGCCGAAGGGTAGAACCACGACTGGGCAAAAATAGACAGACATTTTTTGGCCCGGCTATATGGCCGGGAATACCCACTATAAAATGACCATGTGTCACATCCAGCCTACGTGGGAAGGCTAGTAAATACAGTCGGTACAGAGTCACTAGACAGACGACTCTACGACACTGTCAGGTCTCTGCCTTCGGGTAGAGGGCGCTCTCTGCTTCCGGGCAGAGAGCAATAACCCAGTCGTGGTTCCGCCGAAGGGTAGAACCACGACTGGGCAAAAATAGACAGATATTTTTTGGCCCGGCTATATGGCCGGGAATACCCACTATAAAATGACCATGTGCCACATCCAGCCTACGTGGGAAGGCTAGTAAATACAGTCGCAGAGAGTCACTAGACTGATGACTCTACTGTCAGCTCTCTGCCTTCGGGCGGAGGGGTGGGGCGCTCTCTGCTTCCGAGCAGAGAGCAATAACCCAGTCGTGATTCCGCCGAAGGGTAGAAGCACGACTGGGCAAAAATAGACAGACATTTTTTGGCCGGGCCATATAGCCCGCAAATCCCAGATATAAACTGACCATGTGTCATATGTTGCCCTTACTGGGAGGGACGACTAAAAAATAGGAGCGGCGCCCTAACATTATATCAACTGTCTAGTAGTTCTACTGAACTTCAATAGAACTCAAAAGAACTCTGTTAACTCTCATTAATATAGGAGGGCGAGTCCATTATCTGAGGAATAGGTGTGTTTCCCCATAACAAATAATAAATTGTACTAGTCTCCCTGAAACCAAAACACTGCGTCTCCTCGGGTTAACTCTCACAACAGACCTCAAGTTGAATGACTATATCGAATTCATAGCTAAATCCGCTACTAAGAAGTCCGGTTCACTGTGCAGGGCCTAACAGTTTTCCCTCCTGAAACCATCTTGCACATATATAAATCTACCATCTGCCCATGCTTTGAATACTGCTGCCATAGTGCTCCGTCTATCCACCTAGGAGTCCTTGACAAAATCCAACGGAGAATCTGTAATGCGATCAATCCCGACTTGGTAGCTCAGATACAGTAACTTTCTCACCGACGCAATGTGACTTCCCAGTGTCTCTTGTACAAATACTTTCACGGTTTAGCTCCCTGGTGCCATCTATATATTAATTTACTCGAGCCACAAGATTAGCAACTAGGTCCGACCCTTTTACTGTGAAACCAATAAAATGTAAACGCAAATTCTACTCCAGCAGCTGCTTTTCTCGATCTTCCCGTTTGTGGAATTCCCTTCCGTATACTTGCTTCCCCAACAGCTACCATCTCCAAGAATTTAAATGTAACGTCAATAGTCACTAACTTGCATCTTCTCTCGTGCTCTATTCTCCGTCCATATCACTCTCATTAGTATTCTCATCCGTTTCTTACCCACTTCCTGGCACCCCCTATAACCTGTCACTCTTTCTCATAACTTCCCTTCTAGATAGACTAAACTATCGCCCGTTTCACACTCCACCCACACCTATTGAACAGGTGAAGAGGCTCATCCCTTGTTTCCTGTTTAGGATGCGGTTTCCGGTTTTCTCTTTCCTAATCTTCTTACTCTTATGTACCCTCCTGCACATCAGTGGCGTTACCGCCTTGCTTGTGGTGATATGATTAAAAAAAATGTAACCCTCTGCACACCAGTGTCAGTAAACTGCCTTGCTAAGGGCGATATGATGATGAAAAAAATTGTGGTAATAGATTTTGTACATTTTACAGATTTAGGAAAGCGACATAATATATTTGATATTTTATTCGGGAGGGAAAAGGAAAGTCGACTATTCCAAATCAGAGTTCCAAAGCTTTCAAAATAAACCGAGAAAAATTAAAACGAAAGAAATAAGATAGAGCATGGTCATGTCCTCTTTCGGAGCTCTGTTCTCACTCAAGAAGTAAATGGAAATACTATGTGTCACGTTTGTTTAGAAACAGAAGGCGACAAAACTGTAGTTTCCGAGAAATAACGAGAAAGAAGGCCTTGGGAAAATTGTTGCCCACAAAACATATCGAAGAAAAACAAAGCGAGTGATGCAGCTTGTCTCCTACCTGGCAAGTTTATGTGAATAGATGGCAGAACAGAGCATGTCTATGAGCGACAACGTAAAGGAAAATGTGGAGAGTCATGGGTTCCCACTTCTGAAGAGACATAAGAACAAAAGAAATGCATTTTTTTTGGTAAATCCGTACGGGTTGTACACAATACTAATGTATATCTTGAAAATATTTTATTATTTCTATTTTTTAAAAATGAAGCTCACCATGAGAGCCATTCGAGGTCGGTGGTTACAGAGAAAAAGGCATAGTTTATGCGGCTTACGGTCATATCATGTTGAATACACCGGTTCTCGCTAGATCACCGAAGTTAAGCAACGTTGATCCTGGTCAGTACTTAGATGGGTGACCGCTTGGGAATACCAGGTGCGTTTAGTGACGGATGTGCGTTGTGGTGCAGTGGATATCGGCTCGGAAAGAGAAATCGGTGAGCCGAGTTCGAATTCCAGTTGAATACCTTGCATTCACTTAAGCACCCTGCCCTTAAAAACAAATCCCAATAAATCTTGATACTCGAAAAAAAAAGTATTACTAGACACAAAAACTTATATAAAAACAATATTAAATTGTTGAAAGTAAAAGGTATTACCAGCAATAAATAAATAAAAATTTAGTTGGCAATAAATGATCCACCGAGGTTGATTTGCCATAAAAACAACTAACCAACATAGTTTATGCAGATATATAGGTGGGGGGGGGTTAACAGTTGACTCTTTGTCTATACTTCTGAGGTGAGGAAGAATTTACACTGTTGTCCTAATCTTTGTTGTGATGTTTACATGTTGGCCGTTGTACGCTCTCAGGTGCTAAAAAATTAAAGTTAAAGGGAGATAACTACATAGCAGTTGGAAGTAGCATCACACATGGAATGAGAATAATTTACTCCAGTGATCGAAATAAATATTTCAGTTCAAAATTATTAGTACTCGAAGAAGGCCGGAGCGAACAACAACCGTAACGCCGTAAACATGGCAATAAAATGAGGACAACAGTCTGAACAGTGTAAATATAGTGAACATTAGACATAAACAGGTTTAGATTGTAGTGATTTGGGAAGCATCCTCTTAACTCCGGAGAGCAAAGCTTTGTGGGGAAAAAAGTTTCTCGAGTTGGACTTTCTTCTTACCAATGGAATATGGACGGACCTGAAGGAGACTGCCACCTCCTTTAAATTTGTTGGTTTTTATTTTTTTTATTTTTACTTTTTTCAACGCAGTCTTATCGATTATTACGTAAGGTTTCCGATTATCAAAAAAAGTTTGGAAAAAATTTCAATATTCAAACAATTTTTAGAGGGGGCTCAGTTTCTCATATAACGTTATAGTAAATCGATCCTCCATTTTGGAACTACCCGCGTTGGGGTTGCTTTGTTTTTTTTTTGTTTTTTTTTAGGACGAGTTGTTGCTCTTGTTCTTGTCTTTTTCAAGTTTTCTTCAGTTCTTACGATGGCATCTTCCTCGAAAAGTCCAAAATGGCTTTATTAAAAAATTTCGCAAAGGATTCAGTTGAATATGAGCAACCAAAAAAAGTTAATTGTCGAGGATCGATTTACTATTAGGTTGTATAAAAAACTGAGCCCCCCCGCAAAAAATTGTTTAAATGTGGAATTTTTTACAATTTTTTTACAATTTTTTTTTTTGTCAATCGGAAAGTTTAGGGTTTAATCAATAAGATTACACTAAAAGAAAGTGGGTAACATGATAATCAACCAATTTACAGGTGGTGTTAATGTCGTGCCGGCGAGTGATTCGCAAATGGAAGATCGAATTACGATAACATTGTATGAAAAACTTAGCCCGCCCTAAAATTGGTTAAATATTGGAATTTCTCCAATTTTTTTTTTTTTTTTTGTCAGCCGGAAAGATTAGGGTGTAATTGATAAGATTGCACTGAAAAAAGTTAAAAAAATATGAAAAACAACAAATTTAACGGTGGTGGTAGTCTCCTTCAGTTCCGCCGGAATATAAAGTGAATGAAGGTGATTCAGTACAATATATACAACTGGCCATAATTATTTGGCTACCCCAGTTTTTCTTTTAAAAAATGATGTATTTCATACTATTTTTTTGTATTTATTGCCAAGTGGATGATTCTAAATGAAAATAGAATTGTTCTTTTGTTAATATTGCATAATAACATGTGCATCAAATGAACTATTCTGGTGTCCAGTTTTTGTGCTCTCTTTCCCATGCTAGTCTCTTTTTCTTATTGGCTGGCCGAAGTCACAGGCTTCCTGGCTGCCTTGTACAATTCGGCAAAATAATATTAAAAGAACCATTCTATTTTCATTTAGAATTATCCAATTGGCAATAAATACTAAAAATAGTATGGGGTGGCCGAATAATTATGGCCGGTAGTGTACGTAGCATAACGATTCTTTTTGGTGTATGTTAGAAGTGTTAGAACTTAGGAATGTAGTTCGACTGAAAACTTTCCAGAGTAGCGAAAGGCTTGCGACATTTCATCTGCGAAGAAAGGGATTGTACGGTGGAAAATAATTTGTCACACACAAAGACGTGGTGACGCTTTTGGAATGCAACGGGAACTGAAAAGAGAAAACTGCGCAGCTTTTGCCTGGCAACATCAATCTACGTTTTGGCGATGTAGCTCCTACATCGATGGCACGACTCGGAGTTACATACTTTACGCAATCATCAAATGCATATTACGAACTGACCGTTTAAGAGATTTGAATTAAAGTCCACTCAGTGTTCATGGGAGTTAAATCCTACAATGTAACGGGACTATTAATTTATCAAGAGATAAATAGAGAAAATTGAATGGAGATTAGAAAGTTAAAATTAAAATGTTAAATTACAAAAAAAAAAAAAATTAAATGCAGTCGGATGAAATTAAAGGGGCATAATTCATAATTATTACTAGTAATATTAACAGAAAGAAAGAAAGAAAGAAAGAAAAGCTGAAGTAAATGAGTGAGAAAGAAAGAGATTGTAGGGGTGTCGGTGATGCTTGGTAAATTAGCCTTGTGCCAAACACAACCAAAGTCCCCACAATTTAAATATCAGAAGCTTGAAAAGATACTGAGATGGATAAAATGTTTCTTTTGTACATTCAAGTAAAGATTTTTTAATGAAATACAAAATTGTAAGAAGAAAAAGTAAGCGAAATTTTGTTAACTGGACACTTCTTCTTCTATGTGGCTTGTTCCTTCAGGACGTAGGCGATCATGGCCTTCCACTTTTCCCTATCCTTGGTGGCTCTCAGCACGCCTTCTCCTGTTACACCATGCAATCCTCGTTCCGTCATCCACATGATTAGGTCCTTCAAATATGTTATCCATTGCTTTCCCCTGTCTCATTTTCCTTCAATCTGGCCTGTTAGCATCAGATTCTCCAAGCTCTCCTTTCTCATTGCCTGTCCCAGGAACTTCAGCTGTCTCTTCCTGATGCTCAGTATTAATTTCTTTTTTGTTTGCATCATTTCATTGCTCACATGCTCGATCCATGATATTCGCAGCATCCTTTTGTAGAATCACATTTCAGTAGTTTCAAGTTTTTCCTTCATTTTTGATGGTATTGTCCAGCATTCACTGCCATATTGAATGACAGACAGCACGTAGCTATCCAGTACTCTCTGCCTAGTTTCTAGCGAAATTGTCCTGTTTCTTAATACTTTACTCAACTTCTGGAATGCTTCCTTCGCCATGCCAATTCGCCTTCGGATCTCTGTGTTGCACTTTCCATCTTCTGTTATAACGCTTCCCAGGTATTTAAATTTTTGTACCTGCTTGATTCTGGTATCCCCGAACTGTATTTGGCATTTTGGGCTGCTCTTTTTACTGATGATCATGCATTCGGTTTTCTTGCAGTTTATTTCTAGTCATTTCTTGTTACTTTCTTCTGCTACCTTCTGTATGAGGTCTTGTAGCTTCCTTACTGTGTCTGCTATCAGCACTGTATCATCTGCGTATCTTAGGTTGTTTAAATTGTGGCCTCCGATTACGAATCCAGGCATAATTTCTAAGGTCCTCAAAATATTCTCGCTGTACAAGTTGAACAGATCCGGTGAAAAGACAGATCCCTGTCTTACGCCCCTTTCTATCTTTGTATATCTATTCAATTCATTACCTGTTCGTATGCAAGCGGTTTGCTGCCAGTAAAGATTCTTTATTACTCTCAAGTCTTTCCCAAATATGTCCAGGCTGCCGAGCATCTCCATCAGTTCTTTGTGGTGTATTTTGTCAAACGCCTTTGCATAATCAATGAAGCACAGTTATAAGTCCTTTTTCATTTGTATTGCCCTTCCGGAGAGCATCCTAATCATAAATATGGCACTCCTTGTTCCCTTGTCTTTAACGAAACCACACTGTTCTTGACCTATCTCTGGCCTGATTTTGCTTCTCGCTCTGTACATCAGGATTCGGACGATCAGTCTTGTTATATGGCACTTTAAACTGATGGTTCTGTGGGGTTCGCACTCATTTGCTCCTGGCTTCTTAGGTAGTGCTATGAAGATAGACTTGCTGAGATCATCTTGTATAACCCAACTATTATAAATTTAATTTATTATTTCAGTAATTTTTTATATACCAAATTCTTCCAGGGCTATCAGCAGCTCTATGACTATGCCGTCTGGTTCCGCTGCTTTGTTTCTATTCAGTTTGGCTACTGCAGATTCCACTTCAGACTTTAATATTTCCGATCCGTCCTCATCTTTGCGTATTATTGGTTGTTCTCTCTCGTCGTGGAAAAGATCTTTTATGTATTCTTCCCATCGTTGGAGTATTTCCTCTTTCTCCCAAATGATTGTTCCATCCTTAGATTTTATACATCCTGTTGAAGAGCAGGCTTTTTTGTCCTGTCAGTTCTTTTATTTCCTTATGCATATCTGCTTTATTATTCCTGCACAATCTCTCTACTTCTGCACATTTGTAATTGAGCCATTTCTCTTTAGCCTGTCTACATTTTCTTCTTATTTCCTTGTGTAGTTCCCTTTACTCGATTCCATGTTTTGATATCATTTTCTGCCTCCTTTGCATCATTTCCAGAATCTCTTCCGTCATCCACTCGTTTTTCTTTCTGCGCCTATTTTCTTTTGGGGCAATATTTTTGCTGATGTCAGCATTACTTCCTTTAGCGAGTCCCATTTTGAGTTTCCTTTCCTAGTTTGTTCTTCGTATGTGATTTTCACGCTGTTAGTGTATTCTTTCTGTAGTTTGAGGTCATCCACAAGTATATCAGTTTTGGTGCTCCCTTAGGTTTCTTTAATCTCCGGAGTTTCACTTGTAATTTGCAGATGACTGGAACGTGGTCTCTTCCACAATTAGCACCTGGATAGGCTTTGCTTTGAACCACTGCATTTCTGAATCTGCTGTCAATGGTTATGTAGTCTATCTGGTTTTTTGTGTCACCTCCTTGGCTTCTGCATGTCCATAGAGGTCGTGGGTGTTCTTGAAACCAGGTGTTAGTTATTACCTGGTCATTTGCCATGCACCATTGCACCCATTTTTCTCCTCGTTCGTTGCGGATTCCGAAACCAAAGTTTCCGGTTGTCATACCTTCCCCCTACTTGCCTACTTTGGCATTAAAATCTCTCATGATGATCCTGATTTCTTGGCTTTTACATTGAGCCTTGGTCTTCTCTAGTGTGGAGTAAAAGATTCTATTTCTTCCTCGGTGCTTTGTGTTGTTGGTGCATATATGACTACAATTTCTATGTTGAACGATCTCCCTTTCAGTTTGATCAGGAGAACTCTTTCGGAGAACTGGCAGTATCCTAAAACACATTTCTTCATTTTCTTGTCCAGTATTATGCCGACTCCTTTTTCATTATTGATCCTTTCTTTGTTGCGCACAGTCGCAGGGTAACGGTCCAGACACACCTGTTGCTTATGTCGTTCCTTCCCGAGCGAGGGACATATTTTCGGAAAAACTGTTCCCTTTACCCCGTTGCTACTAAAAGTCGTCGGATGACGGTCAGGTGACACCTGTTGCCCATATCGGTCTTTATCGGGCGAGGAATTGCTCTCTTTGGGAGTAACCCCTTTCGCGCCGTTAGGTTTAATATATATTTGTTGCATAGCCATGATTTTACGCAGAATAGAGATAGTGGAGTGGTATCCTGTTGCCTTCTCCACGGTGATTTATTGAGACACCAACTCTAGTTAGCTGGCTGTTGACTCATTAAGAGTTCTTCCGCCCTTTGTAAGTTTTTTTTTTAAAACTAAACACTATTGTATGAAAAAAATGTTCATAGAGAAAATGCATGTAGTTAAAAGTGTTAAAAGAGAAATGTAAGAAAGGGAAAATTGAATAAAAGCTTAATCGCAATGCCTTGTTAATCGTTTTAATGAACCTTGTATAAAGAAATGACTATTGCCCAAACCTACTGTCGTTTGTTTACATGGTGTATATAAGAGAATAAAATCTGCCTTCTTCCGCCGATAGCTTAGAGGTAGAATCTCCGACAGATATCAAAACGGTCAGATTTTAATCCCGACTAGAAGCATGTTTATCCGTACTGATAAACTGTGATAAAGCGAAACAGAACTGTATGCGAATGACTATATATATGTATATATATATATATATGTATGTATGTATGTATGTAGAGAGAGAGAGAGAGAGAGAGAGAGAGAGAGAGAGATCTTTAACTGTTTGTCTCTTTAACTGAGCAGTGATCTGATGAATGAAAACATCACAACGGTGTCCTTACGTAATTTCAAATTCGCCAAGAATCTGCTCAGTTAAGGAGACAAACTTTTGTCCCTATCAATACTCTATCTCCATCCCGATATCAAGCAAATTACGATAATAAAAAAAACCTGCTTGTCAAATTCCATTTTATCAGTAAGACCACTGAAAAAACAACTTTGACGTTAAACATTACCACTACCACAAGCACTATATATATATATATATATATATATATATATATATATGTAATGAATTATTTTGGACATTATTTTTACCGATACTCGTATTTAAGTAGATATTCTGTTTTTAATTAAACAGTATTTTATATTTATATCTACCGGCCTGATTATTTCACGATAAATTTTTATGACGAAAATGTGTGCTATCCAGCAGGATTCGAAACAGCGACCCCTATTTACATAGGGGAAGCTTGATCAGACGAGGTTTTTACCATGCTTATATAACACAATTTTCGATCTACCGTAAGCAAAAACCTCGTCTGATCAAAAGGCTATTCATGGTCGAGTGGATAAGACAGTACCAGATCAAATGGTAGCTTCCCCTATGTAAACAGTGGTCGCAGGTTCGAATCCTGCTGGATAGTACACATTTTGGTCATAAAAATTTATCGTGAAATAATCAGGCCGGTAGATATAAATATAAAATACTGTTTAATTAAAAACAGAATATCTACTTAAATACGAGTATCGGTAAAAATAATGTTCAAAATAATTCATTACAAATTGTCGGTTGCTTATAACCAAGTTTCGTTAAATTTCGTTTATTTCCGTAATATGTCTGCATATATATATATATATACACGCGCACACACACATATATATATATATATATATATAACGCACACACATATATGTGTATGTGTGTGTATATGTATGCGTATGTGTGTGTATTTACCTACCATTTTGTAAAGTCGCCACAACAAATAATTAATGGATGATCTTACATTCACTGAATAAAGAAGTCATTAACTTACAAAATCTAATGATAAACTTTTTCTACTGGACATATTTAGATCAAAAATTATGTTTGTAGTTATCAAGATATCAGATTCAATCACATAAACATGCTATTGCAAGATATTGTGATAGAACAATGGTTTATATAATGTAGGTTCACTGGCTTTAATTTTCTACGTACATAAAAAGATTCATCTACTTTAATAATTCAAAATGTAATTTTTGTCTGTGTCTAATTGTGACTGACAAAAAGAGTCAGAGGAAATAAGAGACAAAGTACAATCTACTTCAACACAGTTGTAGGATATTTTATAATTGACTAAAGGTTCTTAGAAAAGAGTAATGGATTCCTTTGTGATGTCAGTTCTTCAATATGGCGGTGAATGTTGGACAATATCATCAAAGATTAAGGAAAAACCTGATGCAATTGAAATGTGGTTCTCCAGAAGGATGCTGTGGATCCTTCTGGAGTAGATAGATCTATCTAATTGGAGTAGATAGATCTATATATCGCCCAGTTCACACTCCACCCACGTCTATTGAACAGGTTGAGGCTCATCCCTTGTTCCCTGTTTAGGATGTGGTTTCCAGTTTTATCTTTTCCAATCTTCTCACTTTGTTTTTTTTTAATTGTACTAGATAGATCTATCTATCGCCCGGTTCACACTCCACCCACGTCTATTGAACAGGTTAAGAGGCTCATCCCTTGTTCCCTGTTTAGGATGTGGTTTCCGGCTTTCTCTTTTCCAATCTTTTCACTTTTCTTTTTTGTTTATTTTTTTCAATTGGATTAGGTAGACTAAACTATCGCCCGGTTCTCACTCCACCCATGTCTATTGAACAGGTGAAGAGGCTCATCCCTTGTTCCCTGTTTAGGATGTGGTATCTGGCTTTCTCTTTTCCAATCTTTTCACTACTATGTAGCCCCCTGCACATCAGTGGTGTTACCGCCTTGCTCGGGGTGATACGATAAAAAAAAACAATTCCTGAGAATAATTTAACTATACCGTTATCTTGTGCTAGATTCTTGCTTATAGTATGTTTTTCGTATGTACCGCTTGAAATACAGTTTCAGTTGGGGGGGGGGGATTCTTTTATTTAATAACAACAAAAAAACGATTCCCTATTTAATGTTCAATGGAATCACTTACGAAAAATACTTTAGCTATGTCGTCATCTTTTGTTAGATTCTTGCTTATAGTATGTTTTTCACGTGTACGTCTTTAAAAATAGTTTCAATTTTTTGTGGTGGTGGGGGGTAAATTTATTACCTAATAACAATAAGGAAATGACTACCTGCTTAATCTCTTATTGAACATTTTTCTAATACTTGTCTATACCATGTCGTCAAAAATATTCTTTTTTCTCAGGTCCTTCTTTATATTGTATGTTTTTCACATGGATATCTTTAAATAATTTTTTTCAATTATTTCATTTTAGTACTGTCCTATCATACTAAAAGGACATTTCTCGCTCACTACCGGAACTTCGCAAATATCTTGACAAAACATTTCCACGCATGTGCAAAGGAAAAACTCATGTACAATGAAATATTTCTAACATTACAGACAAAATTACAGAAATAAACCTGACATATTATGTACGCTGCTGAAGACATTATACTCATTGCGTTAACTTATTTTGTTTATGGAGGATAAACATTAAAAAAAGTTCCGTGTCGATAAATGAAAGATTCTCAGGTGTCAGCCAAAGCAAGTCAAAAGATTTGTCTTTGCAAAATGTCGAAAATGCAAAGAAATTTCAATCTTTTAAATACTGGTAACGAATGCTGATCTTAACTATTGCTGACACGGGTTCTTGTATAGTTTAGACTAGCTAAATGAAATCTTCGATTAATCCATGTTCATGTTTTGCATTTTTTTTTTTACATATATTTTCGTTCAGAATGACTATATTTTTTTTTTCTTTGTCTCAAGTTTCTAAAAGAATAAGTTTACATTGAATTTAAAATGTAATTTTTTTCTTTTCTCTTCTTTAATGTAAAAATATTTATAGCGTTCTTGTCTTATAGCGTTCTTGTTCTCCCACTTCAGTTACCAAAATATAAAAAGATAAAAAATAAAAAAACACGTGCTACCATTCCTAGTTCTGTGTCGGTAAATTAAAGATTTTCTGGTGCTAGCGAAAGGAAGTCAAAACATTTGTCTGCAAAATGTCAAAAATGCAAAGAAATTTCAACCTTTTGACTACTGGTAACCAATTCTGATCTTAAATTTTGCAGACGTTCATGTTCTTTTGTACTACTCAGTGGAATGACCATTATATTCTTCCGCAAGTCTAATCAATTTAACTTATATTGAGTACATACTTAATATCTACTGTTCCACCCCACCGTTTTTTTGTTGTTTTTTAGGTTTTTTTTGGTTTTTTTTGTTTTTTTTTTGTTTTTTAGATTTTTTTTTTTTTTTTTGCTGGAGGATGTTAGCATTCGGGTAGGAATATAAAGGGCCGAAGAACTCTTAAGGAGTCAACGGCCAGCTAACTAGAGGTGGTGTCTCAATAAATCACCGTGGACTAGGCAGCGGCATACCATTCCACTATCTACCCCGCTTAATCATGGCTTTCCACAATAAATATATGAAACACAACGGCGTGAAGGGGGTTAATTTCAAAAGAAGCGACTCCTCGTCCGGTAAGGCATGAGCAACAGGTGTCACCTGATTGTCATCCTGCGACTGTTAGCACCGACGGCGTAAAGGGGTCATTTTATCCCAAAATTAGTCCCTCGCCCGGGAAGGAACGACATGAGCAACAGGTGTCCCTGGACCGTTACCCTGCGACTGTGCGCAACAAAGAGGGATTTACTTTAGGGACATGGAATGTTAGAATACTTAACAACTGTGGACAACTAGAAAATGTAAAGCAGGAGATGGACAGACTAAAGATCAATATCCCGGGCATATGCGAAACCAGATGGCCAAACAATGGAGACCTCAGCAGCGACGACCACAGGATAATCTACGCAGGAGGCAAAAGCAACGAAAAAGGAGTCGGCTTAATTCTGGACAAACTGTCAGCTTTCAAAGAGAGTTATCTTTGTCAAACTGAGAGGAATACCTTTCAACATATCTATCATAGTAGCTTATGAGTCAACAATGCAAAGCACTGAGGAAGAGATAGAAACATTCTACTCCATAGTGGACAATGCCAAGGCTCAGTGCAAAAGCCAAGAAATCAGAATAATAATGGGTGACATAAATGCCAAAGTAGGCAAAGAGAGGGAAGGAGATACCACCGACAGCTTTGGATTAGGAGTCCAGAACGAACGAGGAGAAAAATGGGTATAATGATGCAGAGCAAATGATCAGGTAATAACTAACACCTCGTTTTAAAAACACCCACTACGTCTATGGACATGGAGGAGCTCAGGAAGTAAGACGAAGAACCAAACAGACTAGATAACCATAAACAGGAGGTTTAGAAACGCTGTGGTGCAATTTAAACCCTACCCAAGTGCCGACTGCGGGAGCGACCACGTCCCAGTCATCTGCAAACTAAGGGTAAGACTTCGGAGAATGAAGAAGCCTAGCACGGCACCGAGACATATATAACACGCTCGTGAATGACCTCAAACTGCAGAAAGAATACACTAACAGCGTGAAAAACAAATATGAAGAAAAAATTGGACAAGGACATTCAAAATGGGACTGACTAAAGGAAGCGATGGTGACATCAGCAAACAACGTTGCCACAAAGGAAATCAAACGCAGAAGAAAAAACGAGTGGATGACTGAAGAGATCCTTGACATGATGCAGCGGAGACGGAAAATGATGCCAAGAGATGGAAGAGAATACAGAAAACTACACAAAGAAATAAGGAACAAATGCAGTGAGGCTAAAGAGGAATGACTCAATGACAAATGCGCAGAAGTAGAGAGACAGAGCAGGACTAAGAAAGCCGACATGCATAAAGAAATAAGAGAACTGACAGGACAAAAAACCTGCTCCTCAACAGTATGTATAAAAGCCAAGAATGGAACGATAATAGTGGAGAAAAAAGAAATACTCAAGCGATGAAAATAATATAGAGATCTTTTCCACGACAAGAGAGACCAACCGATAATACGCAAAGATGAAAACGGACCGGAAATATTAAAGTCCGAAGTGGAAGCTGCAATGGCTAAACTGAATAGAAACAAAATAGCTGGTTCAGACGGCATTGTAATAAAACTGCTGTTACCTCTGAAAGAATTCGGCATAGAAAAAATTACGAAAATAATAAATGATATTTATAATAGTGATATAATGCCAGACGACCTATGCAAATTTATTTTCATAGCATTGCCTAAGAAGCCAGTTGCAAACAAGTGTGAACTACACCGAACTATCAACTTAATGAGTCATATTACAAAACTGATCGTCCGAATACTGATGAACAGAGCAAGAAGTAGAATCAGGCCAGAGATAGGACAAGAACAGTGTGGGTTCGTCAAAGACACTGGGACAAGGAACGCCATATATATGATTAGAATGCTCTCTGAAAAGCAATACAGATGAAGAAGGACTTATACCTGTTCTTTATTGACTATGCAAAAGCGTTCGACAAAATACGTCACAAAGAACTGATGGAGATGCTCAGCAGGCTCGACAAATTTGGGAAAGACATTAGGGTAATTAAAAACCTCTACTGGAAGCAAACTGCCTGCAAAGGGACAGGTAACGAATTCAGCAGTTATACACAGATAGAAAGAGATGTAAGACAGAGATGTGTATTTTCATCGGATTTATTTAACTTGTACAGTGTGAATATTTTGAGGACCCTAGATGATATGCCAGGATTTGTCATTGGAGGTCACAATCTGAACAACATAAGATACGTAGACGACACACTGTTGATTGCAGACACGAAAAAAAAAACTGCAGGACCTCCTACAGAAAATAGCTAATGAGAGTGACATGAAGGGATTACAAATAAACTGCAAGAAAACTGAATGCATGGTCATCAGCAAAAAGAGCAGCCCAAAGTGCCAAATACAGGTGGGGGTGTTAAAATCAAGCAGGTACGAAAATTTAAATATCTGGGAAGTGTTCTACCAGAAGATGGAAAGTGCGACACAGAGATATAAAGGCGAATTGGCATGGCGAAAGACGCGTTCCAGAAGCTGAGTAAAGTATTAAGACAGAAAAATTTCACTAGAAACAAAGAAGAGAGTACTGGATTGCTATGTGATGTCAGTTCTTCAATATGGCAGTGAATGTTGGAAAATATCAACAACGATGAAATGAAAATTGAAGCAGCTGAAATGTGTTTCTATAGAAGGATGCTGTGGATATCGTGGACTGAGCATGTGAGCAATGACGAGGTTTTGGAAATGATGGAAATGAAAAGAAAATTAGTATTGAGCATCAAGAAGAGACAAATGAAGTTCCTGGACATGCAATGAGGAAGGAAGGCATGGAGAACCTGATACTAACAGGCCAGATAAAGGGGAAAAGAGACAGAAGAAAGTAACATATTTAAAAGGCCTGAGCAGGTGGATGACAGAACGGGGGCTGAGAGACGTTACAGGAGAAAGCGTGCTAAGAGCCACCAGGGATAGGGAGACGTGGAAGGCCATGATCGCCTACATTCTGAAGGGACAAGGTACATAAATGAAATGAAAAAACATTTAAATATTGTCGTAATTGAATTTTCCTTTGAAGAGGGGCGTATCCAAAAGAATAAAAAACGAAACCGACCCTTAATTATGAACACGGTCAACATATGTAAGTGCCGTTTATGAAAATAAGAAATATGCTTTCATTACATTTAATTCTAGACTATCTAACATAGCAGTGACTCATCATTTATATTAGTAGTATAGGAAAAAGAAATCCTTGAAAGTTGCTAATAGGTTAGCATAATGCTCTCAAAATCAACAAACATTTGAACTATGTTTACATTCATTAAGTCCAGCAGGTTAAAAGAAAAAAAAACTGTGCAAAGGTAATTTGTCACTCTTGCTCAACAAGATATGCAGGGTAGTTCCAAAAATAATCAGTCAGTCAGTTAAGTGCCATACGCGATACACGCTTGGGCGATCATGTCTCGAAAGAGACATGACTGACTGGGCAGAAGATTATCCCGCAGTAGGTTGCCATTGCTTTCTGCGGTAGACTGGTTGCCGACCAAGGCTATAGAACCCAATCTGTCCTGTTATTTAACCCATAACTGGAAGGAAGAGACGGATGAATACCTTTCCCAAGGGTATTTGCGCGTAAGTGAATACAATGGATTCAAGTGGAATTCGAACTCGGCTCCCCGGCTTCTCGTTCCGAGCCGATATCCACTGGACCACAACGCACAACCAAAAATAATAAGTATCTCGAAATTCGAACGAATCAACTTGCTCCCCAGATAAATTCATTTGACTTTTATTTCCAACAAGATGGGGTTTCCACCATATTATTCAAGAGCGGTCCGTGAGTATCTTGAAGATAATGATTGGTCAAGAAAATTTAACCTGACTTGGCCCTAATAGATTACTCATGGACAGAGTTTAGAGCTAAAAGCAAAAAAGGTGGAGGATTTGAAATATTACATAAGTGATGCATGCCAAAAAATTAAAACACAATATACTTGTGCAAAAATGTTTGTCGAAAACGTGATGGTAGACTTCATGACTGTAAATTCGGATAGACAACAAATTGAATACCTGCGTTTGAAAAATTTAAGAAACTTTATATTATTGGACACAAAAAAATAATTGCCAATGTAAAAATCGTATTAGTTAATATAATTGCATATGTAAACTCAATATACATGTTAACAGTTACTGTCAACATACTTTTGGACCACCCTGTATGTATAATTAATTGTCAATGTAATAATTGTATTAGTAAATACAATTGTATACGAAATCTCAAAATATATGTTATCATTTACAGTCCACTTAATTTTGGACCACCCTGTATGTATAATTAATTGTCAATGTAATAATTGTATTCGTAAATACAATTGTATACGAAATCTCAAAATATATGTTATCATTTACAGTCCACTTAATTTTGGACCACCCTGTATGTATAATTAATTGTCAATGTAATAATTGTATTCGTAAATACAATTGTATACGAAATCTCAAAATACATGTTATCATTTACAGTCCACTTAATTTTGGACCACCCTGTATGTATAATTAATTGTCAATGTAATAATTGTATTCGTAAATACAATTGTATATGAAATCTTAAAATACATGTTATCATTTACAGTCCACTTAATTTTGGACCACCCTGTATGTATAATTAATTGTCAATGTAATAATTGTATTAGTAAATACAATTTTATACGAAATCTCAAAATACATGTTATCATTTACAGTCCACTTAATTTTGGGCCACCCTGTATGTATAATTAATTGTCAATGTAATAATTGTATTAGTAAATACAATTGTATATGGAATCTCAAAATACATGTTATCATTTACCGTCCACTTAATTTTGGACCACCCTGTATGTATAATTAAATGTCAATGTAATAATTGTATTAGTAACTACAATTGTATATGAAATCTCAAAATACATGTTATCATTTACCGTCCACTTAATTTTGGACCACCCTGTATGTATAATTAAATGTCAATTTAATAATTGTATTAGTAAATACAATTGTATATGAAATCTCAAAACACATGTTATCATTTACAGTCCACTTAATTTTGGACCACCCTGTATGTATAATTAATTGTCAATGTAATAATTGTATTCGCAAATACAATTGTATACGAAATCTCAAAATACATGTTATCATTTACAGTCTACTTAATCTTGGACCACCCTGTATGTATAATTAATTGTCAATGTAATAATTGTATTAGTAAATACAATTGTATACGAAATCTCAAAATACATGTTATCATTTACAGTCCACTTAATTTTGGACCACCCTGTATGTATAATTAATTGTCAATGTAATAATTGTATTCGTAAATACAATTGTATACGAAATCTCAAAATACATGTTATCATTTACCGTCCACTTAATTTTGAACCACCCTGTATGTATAATTAATTGTCAATGTAATAATTGTATTAGTAAATATAATTGTATATGAAATCACAAAATACATGTTAACAGTTACTGGCCACCTACGTTTGCACCACCCTGTATTCATAATTAATTTTCAATATAATAATTGTATTAGGAAATACAATTGCATATGAAATCTTGAAATGCATGTTATCATTTCCAGTCCACCTACTTTTGGACCAGGCTAACTATATATTTCATTGTCAGTGTAATTGTATTAATAAATATAATTGTATATGAAATCTCAAAATAAATGTTATCATTTACAGTCCACTTAATTTTGGTCCACCCTGTATGTATAATTAATTGTCAATGTAATACTTGTATTAGTAAATACAATTGTATATGAAATCTTAAAATACATGTTATCATTTACAGTCCACCCACTTTTGGAACACCCTATATATCTATCTCTCTAAACTTATTTATAAATGGAACTTTGTCTGTGTGTGTGTGTATGCGTTACCTATAGACTCCGAAATGGCTGAACCGATTTTCTTGAAATTTTACACAGTTGTACTATAAGCGTCTGTGAGTGTTCTTAGCTGCGTTTTGTGTCGAGGTACCCCCGATAAATATCGAAAATCGATAATCGAAAAAATGGGGTTATAGAAGGAGTGGTCCGGTTTTAATCAAATTTGATGTCTGTATTTTTGTCAGCCTTTTTATTTTAGTTTTTGCTTCGGGTTGGGCTTTAAGTAGGTATAATTGTATTTCTTAGTCTCAGCCATGATACCATTTACTCAGAGGATATATTTAGCCTTCAAAATTCAGTTTACGACGAAAAAGACTTATTTAATATCGATACCAGGAAATCAAAATTTGACTTACATCCATTCATTTTTCTTTCAGTCTACAGTTTCGCTTTAACTGGAAACAACTATTGCTTTTTAGTCTTTCATGCCAACGTCCAAATAATCTGAGCTCCAGGACCATGGATTAGTTTTAAAGCTTACATTACACCCGAGCAACGCCGGGTTATACTGCTAGTTAATGAAGGATTGCTCTCCAAATACACAAGAGAAAATGATTACAAATCATATATTAGATCAGTTGCTAAATCTACCGGTAGGAAAGTGTATTCACTGTGTTGTACCAGTATCCATCTTTCACATTTATAAATCTATCCTTAGTCCTTGCATTGTATATGGCTGCCATATCTGCTCTGGTGCCCCTGCTCTAGATCTCAAGATTCTTGCACAGGCCACCCATATGCATTAACCACGCAAGTATCAATGAAAGCAATACACTGCGCCTCCTTGTCCTTACACTTTCTTCCGACCTCAAGTGGAATCAATACATGGAATTAATAACTAAATCCACTTCTAGGGCGGTTGGATCACTGTGTCGGGCAAGGAAGTTTTTCCCGCCTCCATCCATCTGGCAGCTCGACTCCAGCCACTTTTTCACCGGTGAGATGTGGCTTTCCTCTGTCTCTTCTATAAATATTTTCATGGCTTCTGCTCCGAAGAACTTAGGTCACGGGTGCCCTCCCTTTAACAATTTACTCGGGCAGGCAGACTGGCATCAAGGTCCCACCCATTTGCTGTTAGATGCAGGCAACAATTCTACTTCATCGACTCGTTTTCTCGCGCTTCCCGCCTTTCGAACTCCTTTTCATATTCTTGCTTTGCTGACGTTTACAACCTCCAAGAATTTCAATGCAAAATCAATTCTCATCTCTTATTCACTTAACTCCAGCGCTTTCCACATCTCTCCATATATATGATTCTTTTCTTTTCTCTCTACTTTCGTAACTGTCTTCACTCCTGTGTTCATATCTTTCTCTTGGCCTTTCTCTTTCACCCCCTATAGCTGGTTCGTCTTTGTCTTCATTCTTTTCCTGTCTAAAACTCTCTTATGTATCCCTCTGCACATCAGAATCGGTACCGCCTTGCTTGGAGTAAAATGATTAATAAAATTTCAAGAAAATGTTTGTAATGTTATTTCATTGACCAAAGTACATTTTTCTAGTTCTACGAGTCATGTGTCTTCCAGATTTTTAAGTATTAGTTATCTTCCTTTCACTCATCTCTACGATTTTTGTTTACCTCTGTTATAACCAGGCATTGAACTCATAACTCTTTTGGTCAATTCCTCTGGATCCAAACAACGATTTTTATCTACTGATCCATTTGTCCTTGAGAATTCAGTTGAAAATTCCAAGGACCCGAAGAAGTTCCGAGCCTACGACGGCCAGGATATGAATATGGCAGGTAAGATGAGGACAAATCCGAACAATATAAGTAGTAAAAAGAATTTAAATGCTTCATTTCAGAAATATAGACAAATAGTTTTGCGCTTGTATAGAAATGCTTTGCATAACCTAAAATCCTTGCATTTGCTTTAAGACCTCGGAAGACGAAGCGTATAGATAAGTTTTCTTTTGGTCTTCACACACACACACACACACACACAC
>JBBBDQ010001449.1:0-185433 GCA_037127315.1 Ascarosepion bandense
GCTGTTAGTACCCGTAATATAGGAAAAGAAGTAATTATATTTTCATACATCAAAAGCAGAAAAATATAATGGAAATTATTCAATACAATAGTACCAATCTATAATAATCAGAGGTATAGTAGCCGTAACCTAGCCGTGATTCTTAATGTTAGTGTTGAGCTTGTATTGCCTGTGCCAGTTTATTTATTCTTGGCTTTGTGACTGAAAGGGCTATTCGGGTGTCGTTTGCAACGTTGAGTCTGCTACGTTTCTTGGTCTTCATTCCAAGGACAGTAGAAAAAGCTTGTTCACATAGATAAGTAGTTGAAAATCTTATAAAATTTGTACTGCTCTAGAGGATAGTGTTGGTGTATCCTGCAGACGAGAGATCCAAAAGGTGTCTAGACCAGACTTGACCTCAAACAAAAGCTTCCATGCATTGTTGATTCATCCTGAGTGTGAGAAATTTTTCTTATGCTGGATAGTCCTCATAAGGAATGATATCTTCACTAACAAGATATGGATTTCTTACACATTCATTGTTGGAATTATTCCACTTTGAAAAGTACTTACGTAAGTTTTCCAAGAGGCCATTTAGGTGATCACTGATGTTTGTCTTCAAGTGGATGAGGATGTCTTCAGAATTAACTTAATCAAGGAATGCATCCAATGCAGAAATTTTTCAAAAATTCCCTTTCCAATACGTCTGGTCCACAGTTCCAATTTCCCACAAAATGAAGCAATATTGTTCTGAAGTTCACAAACCAAACATCCATTACCCACAAAATATGGGCTCATTACCCCACTGGGGTAATTTACCCCGGAGTTGGCAACCATGGGAAATATTTTCTAAACCAAACTCAGTGTACTATAATAGCAAACACTGGTAGAAAAGACTTACAGCGACATCATTACGGTACGATAACAGAATTTAATCAACGTTAAGTCTGATAACTATCTAGATGGGTGACCGCTTGTTAAAATCAGGTGCTTTCAACTTGAATGTGCGGCTAGGTTAAAGGATAATGGCTCAGAATTCGTAATGAGGAAGCCGATTACAATTCCCGATGTAATCGTTAGATTCACGGACACGCAAACACCCAATGAATCCATCTCTTCTACTCTTGCATCTATAAGCTAATTAGGAAAATTTGTATCACTAAACTATTATAAGTACCTTCACCTTTTCAGTTATTGTGATAAAATGAGGCAAACATTTTCGCTATCTAATTTTAAAATGAAATATTAAAATGTAAAAAACATTTTTGAAGATTTAATTTTAGATTTAATTAAAAGCTTAATGATTAAATTTATTATTTCCATTAAGTAAAAAATTCTGGTATATTTCAAATAGAAATTATATAGACTAGAATATCACATTTAATTTTGATTTCTTATAATTTTCTTAAAAGCGGCCTTTTTCTTATTATGAAATTTTCTTTAATTTCATGGAATTTTTAAACAAACAAAAATTCATCGATTTTAAAAAATATTTCAAAAGATTTTTGACTGTTTATTTTAGAAAAGAGTAGAAAACTAAATGTTTAATTAATCAGATTTGAAGTAAATATGACCTACTTATAGCATAAAAAGTAATATATAACCAATTATTAACGATTGATCGTGTTTATCTGATCGAACGTTTGATAGACTGTTGAATGACGAAACGATGATAGCTACTATAGATGACCATAAATGACAATTTTAATAAATCTAAGTGAAAGGACAAAAGACTTAGATTACTTAATCTTTTCATAATAATGGCAATTTCAGTCTACCATACATGAAAATAAGGAACGTATTAAGTAAAAATTACAAAATAAAAAATTATTTTAAAAATAGAATTGCGCAACTACGTTCATTAATCTTTGCCATTTTGGACTCGAAAATTTCGTTTTCACTTAATTACTGTATCACATCCAATAAGTAGCCTAACGCAGAATTTTACACAGTTTGAAACTATTATAAATTATTATAATTAAAATGTAAAACAAATGAAAAACTTCTTGTAAAACTTCATTATTCATCAGAAAATTTTATTTCTTCAGACAATAATATGTCCTTAATATTACTTATTTACAAATGTAATTAAAAGCTTTTGTAATTAAGTAATGTCATAGTTTATTGGATTCATTATTTTTCAATTCAGAGAAGATTTTCAGTTAAATAGCACAATCTTTAAAAAAAAGTAGATGATTTACAATCTCCAGACTTCTACTTTTAACAATTTTTTTTTTCAATAAATAAGCAGATTCTGTGCGAAATTTCATTAAATTAAGTAAGATATTAAAACATATTAAAAGAAAAATTACCAAAATTTTCTAAAAGAAACATGTCAAAAATAATTTTATTTGTTTGTAAATAAGTTTTAAAAATTTCATTAAAATCGGACAATGTTTTGATTTTTACAAGAATTTCCAAATCAATGTGTTTTTAACGGTAAACAAACGCAAAAAAGTCAATCTTAAATGTTAGCCACGGCGATGACGTAAGCAAAACAAGATTTTAACCAAAATATTGAACGTGTTAGAAAGAATTGAAAAATTTCAAAAAATAATTAAAAAATATTTTGGTCTTTTATCTTAATAACAACATAAACATTTTGACGATAACATTTTATTTTCGTTAAGTTTGTGGCCTTTTTCATTACGCTATGCTGTTTTCCCGCGAAAAAGTGACGGTACCTAAAATATTATGAACCAATTCTTGCAATCTAAAACGTATTTTTTGCTTCAAATAACCTAGAAAGTGTTGATAAACAGTAAAAAATAAGCAAATCAATCAGTCAATGGCAAAAAACTGACAAAACAAAGCTGATATCATGGCATACAAACCACATCACTTTAGGAATACTGATAGCAAAAAGAGAAGTAGATAACCATATAGATTGAAGAGAAAATATGCATCGATGCCAGCCTTAACCCAGGAGGAGACCTCTGATGCACAGTCTTCGATGGGAAGACTAAAACCATTGTTCCAAGGGACGTCGCAGAGGAAGTCACGGAACGAATCCCAGTCTGCTCTTTGATAGCAGTAGGATATTCTGTTGGTCTGGGTTTCTTGGATAGGGGGTGGAGTGGAACGAGATGTTGACAGAAACTACGGCGTGGTCAGAATTTCCGAGAGGGCAGAGCTGTCTGGTAGAGCAAGAATTTGGGATGGAAGTGAAGCAGGGGTCTAGTAGCGAGTCCCTTCCGTTAGAGCTATTGGAAAAACGTGTGGGGAAGTCCACCACTTGCGTAAGGGATTGGGAGATCGAAAAATTAAAGGTGTGGACACCAGCAGGGTCGGTTACAGAGTTTTCCAGCCACTTAGTGTGGTGAGCGTTAAAGTCGCCAAACACGAAAATATGGGCAGATGGGTGCGAAGAAATGGCCTTGTCGATATTGTCAGAGATGCTGTCAAGTACTGAACAGTCAGAGGAGGAGGGGGTGTGGTAGAGGAAGAAGAGATAGCTAACAGAGCTTAGAAGTGAGAGACGGAAGCTCATGAAAGACTGGTCCAGAGATTCGAGAGATGTTAATCTAGATAGGGGGAGGTGTTCACTGACATATACACCAAGCCCATGCATATGGACGTTGGAGTCCTTCCTGAATTTATATACTGAAGATGTTAATATTCCACATCACCTCAAACAAAAGTTTAGGAAAGAAACCATCATCAACATTGGAAAGAACAATAACAGATACTGGACAGGAAAAGTTATTTTCCTGAAAAATATTTCACAGACAGATTTTACGAATTTTAAGCAAAAGCAGTTCTTGCTATACGGTCAATAATACCAAATGTTTCCTTACAAGGAAGCAGTTGATATTACAATTATCCCCTATCAGAAGTGAGTTTTCACCAGTCCCACTCGTTCAGTGAGGGTCCTTCCATTCAAGGTTCAATATCTATTGAGACTCAAGTTAACTCCAGCCCTCATATCGAACGCATATCAGTTAGTTAAACACCATACGTGATAAATGCTTGGGCGATGTCTCGAAAGAGATATGTCTGATTGGAATATTTTCCCAAATTAAGTTGCCATTATTTTCTGCCTTAGACTAGTTTCTAAACAAAGGTTCTAGGGCCCAATCTCGCCTGTTATTTAACCCATAGTTGGGTGAAGAAAAAACAGATTAATACCTTTCTCAGAAATATTTGCGCGAAAATGAATGCAACGAATTCAACTGGAATTCGAACTTGGTTCTACGATTTCTCGTTCCGAGACGATATCCACTACACCACAACGCACATCCGCGGGAGGCATATATACAATGTATTGTTAAAGACAATAGAAGAGACGTCGTCTGTTTTTATCACTACGAAAATTATCTAACTCCTGCTATACTTTAACTTTTAAGAGGGTTACATTATATTAAAAAAAAAACTCTAACTATTGCTGATATATCTGAGCTTGCGCTACTCAGTCCCCACATACGAGCCTCAGATAGAAATCAAAATATTTTACACTGATTTGTTGGAGAAGACATTCCCCCCTTTACAACCTCTTTTTCATAAAGGCAACATTTCAAGCTTATCTCTAGCCAGTCACAATTTCATAGCGAATGTTCAGACGAGCTCCACTCATTAGTTTCGCCATTTGAAACGGTGCCACTTCCCCAGAGTCGAATTATACCCATTTTCCCCTTATTTCAAATATACAAAGGAAGTTTCACTCAGCTATTTCCTAAGAACAGCTAATTTGGGAAACAGACTCCGGCATGAATTTTTCCTTGAATACGTCAAACCTAAGAAATTCACCTCAATAGCCAATCGTTATATATCCACATAGTCATAATTTTCTACAAAGTCTTCTTACATTCATATTACATCATTCATGAATATCATGTTAATAATTACACTCTACATTGAGTGGCTCTAGACCATTGCATTGTGTTAATTCTCATATTAAAAACTGAATATTTTGTTATGTCTATTTTTTTAATGTGGAGGGAAAGGCTGCTTTAAAGAACAGCATTATGATTCCTGACTCTACATGCAACCAAACATCAACTAATGACTTCTATGAGTAACAGGAGAATATAATTAATTCACTTTCTACCAAAAAAATTGGACAAAATTTATGTATTCTCCCGGGAGTTATTGAATGTGAAGGCCGGCCGGTCATAGCAGATTATAAGCACAGAAATTCAGTGATGGTTTGCCTTTGTCTATGTTCTGGATAAGTCAGTTAAGTGCCATTCGTGATCCACGCTTGGGCGATCATGTCTCGAAAGAGACATAACTGACTGGGCAGAGGATTATCCCACAGTAGGTTACCATTACTTTCTGCGGTAGACTGGTTGCCAGCCAAGGATATAGAACCCAATCTGTGCTGTTATTTATCCAATAACTGGAGGGAGGAGACGGATTAATACCTTTCCCAAGGGTATTTGTGCGTAAGTGAATGCAAGAAATTCAACTGGAATTTGAACTTGCCTCTCTGATTTTCCGTTCCGAGCCGATATCCACTGCACCACAATGCACATCCATGTTCTGGATATCAGACCAAAAAAGATATTCCTCGCACTACTTCCAAGAATCGATGCTGACACGTCTGCCTATTACTTTTTTATAATAAAGCGAAAAGTAAAAGTGAAAAAAAAAAGTTCTCTTAGGATGTGTCCGGAAAAACGGAAGCCAAAGGCGAGGCGAACCGCAACACCTTTAATTCTACAATCAGAATCTCACAAGAATATTATGAATTTTCATCACTTTCTTTGGAAGCATAGACCATGTATCATATGACAGGCGATTATGGTTTCGAATGGATCTTCAAATTTTCTTTCTTTTTATTTAGAAATATATTAAAACAATGGTTTTTAATTGTCATATATTAGGAAAATCTAAACTGAGATATGAATTACTTGCTTTCGATACATTAAGAAAATTAATTTTAGTTGAGATATCTTTATACGTATACATTGTCATAAATTTCATATATCGTTGCTACCACGTTCATAGTGGTGGTTAGCGGGTTTGGATTGAAGAATCAAAGAGCCGAGTTCAAATTCCGCTTGATCTCATTATATTCGCTTACGTGATAATACCATCTCTTCTTTCCAATCTATGGGTAAAATAGCAGGGCAGGATACGTTGGGTAGATCTAGAAAAAGAAAACACTGAATCCAAACCAAAAAGTGTGTATACGGCTGGGGACCACTTATGAATCTAAATTTCTCGCTGAAAAGCCTACTGTGGATTTGCGCATACAAGTGAACACGACCTCTGGCCAGGCTTGGTCAGCTTTCGTTAGAAGGTGGCTGATTCCTTTGACGAAACCGGTGCAACCAACCTGGGTGAATGCAGTAACAAGTACATGTACTACTTTCATTAAGAACATATCACGCCAGACAACTATTGCTTCTTGGCCCTCGGGCCGGAATCAATACGTATTATCTGTTTTATCTCATTAATTACGGAAGAAGTGCCTGGTTTCACGATACCATCTTTATAAAATTACTCTCTTCATTGCACAAAAAGCGTTAAGGTCAAGAGTGACAATCGTCGCGAAAACTTGAGAAAATTTGTCCTGGGATTATATTCATGCGTATGACCAGACCATATTAAAAACAAATGTGTGTCGTACACTACTTGCTTGGAGGTAGGTAATTGCTTGGAGGTAGATCAGATAAATACTTTAACGAAATTGATTGTAGACGAAATACATTAAGATAATTGCTTTCAATTGAGATATATTTAGACGAGCGTTTTTAACTGTAAAATATTAAGACAATTGTTTTTAATGGAGTCATAAGACGACAGTTTTTAATTGAGAAATATTAAGGCAACTGTTTTCAATAGAGACATAAGACGATAGTTTTGAACTGAATTATTAAGACAACTGTTGTGAACAGAGACATAAGACGATAGTTTTAACTAAGAAATATTATGACAATTGTTTTAAATAGAGACATAAGACGACAGTTTTTAACTGTGAAATGTTAACATCCCAAATGACTAATGTGTTTATGCGTAAATGTGAACTTTTCGAAATATATGGTAAGTCGTAAATTACAGTTTCTCTGACATTATATCTAAACAATGATTTTATTTCTTTGTTTGATAAACGTGCTATTGGTAGATGTATTCTCTTTCTGTGTGCAATTATTCTACGGTGATCATCTCTCAAGAGATTTTGATAAATTTCTTTTATTTTTATCGATGCCTTAGTATAATTCAAAGCTGTTAACAGAGAAATTATGAGAGAAAGATTTACAATTTTGCAACATTTTTTTTTTTTACCTTGAAAATAAACATAAAATTCACAGCTTAACTTCCATATAACACGCTGAAATTTGAAGTTTTTACCTCTAGGTCAAATTTTGAAGAAATATTAACTGGATCGAGGATCAGGCACATGGTCAACTTAAGAAAGAATTGATATAGGAAGGACACCAAACGTTAAGAGAATAATGCTCGCTTTGCGTAAACTAGATAAAGGTCTATTTACATTTAATGAAAGGCTACTATTCACTGAGAAAAGGCGATAGTTATAAAGGTCGAAAGGTTTTACTAAGTACAACAGAACCATAGAAAGTGGCCTGAATTAAACAATATACAAGTTTGATTTTGCCGGACTCTCTACTCTGGATTAGAGTGGAACACAGACTAGACTTCACCGAAGAAAAGATAGATGTCTTGTAATCAATGCAATAAATTTTATTGAAAGTCAAGTTTAGTGATTTGAAATAATTACGAATAGGTATTGAAAGTTATATTCAATTCAATAGGTATTGAAAGTTATATCCAGTTCAATAACGCCAGTTACATGCTATTTAATTCAGTATTTATCTGCCTCCCTACTGAAGTGGAATGTGGCCCAAGATATTGTAATAGTGGAAAATCCGAGCACCGAAGTTCTGGCAAAGATTTCACGTAGACCCTGCCTTGTGCAGGCTCGGGTACCTTTCTAATTTTACTCTGAGAGACCGACAAGGTAGTCTTCGGGTAGAAGACTGTCAATAATGGCTGCATGACAACTGATCGATGAATATAATCTATCCAATTTAGCTTCAATAAACATAGAGTTCGAATTCTAGTTGAATTCGTTGCATTCACTTACGCGCAAATATTGTAGAAGCCATTAATCCATTTCTTCAACTCCAACTATGGGTTGAATAGCAGGACAGATTAAGTGCTATAGCCGTGGCTGGCAACCAGTCTACCGCTGAAAGAAGTGGTAACCTACTGCGGGAAAAATTTTGCCTAGTCAATCATGTTTCGAAAGTGACATGATCACTCAAACATGTATCACGTATGGCACGTAGCTGACTGCTCTGGATAGAAGTGAAAAGGAAGACAGATTATGTTCTATAGCCTTGGTTGGCAACCAGCCCACCGCAGAAAGAAATGACAACCTACTGCGGGAAAATATTCTATTTAGTCAGTCACTGATTGAAAGAAACGTGTTTAGTTTAGTTTAGTTTAGTTGTTTGTTTTAACAGCATATCTACCCTTTTGGGTCATTTAATGCTGAAGAATTTGTTTGGTTTTTATTTACTGCTTGTTGATCTTTTGTGAGTATTGCTGTCGAGATATAAGTAGAGGTGTTGTGATTTGATGTGTGATGATTATATGCTATCTTCTTTTGAAACTATATTTTGTTATATAATTTTGTTGGTTTTAGAAATTCTAAAAGGTCATTTGGGTCAGCTTTGTTGAAGATGTCTTTCAGATTGTTTCTTGGTAGTATCTTAATCGCATTTGTTCAAGATCTATGCAACTTGTTAGTATATGTTTCACTGTGTAGAGCTCCTGATATGGAATGCAAATTGGTGCCTCCTCGCCTTTTAGTAGGTGTGAATGGGTGACAGCGGCGTGGTCTATTTGAAGTCTAGTCATTACTGCTTTTTTTCTTCTTGACATTTTACTCTTGGAAATTTTAACTTCTCGCCATTTTTTGAGGATGGGTTTAATTTTGTAGAGTTTGTTATTTTTGCAGGAGTTCCACAACTCTTGCCATTTGGTCGTAATAAAGTTGTTGATTAGATGTTTGTAATCTGTGTAGCGTATTTTTATATCACTAATGTTGATGTTTAAGAATCTTTTAGCTGCTATGTTTACTTTTTCGTTTCCTCTGAGATCAATGTGGCAGGGAATCCAGCATAAAATAATGTTTTTGTTTTGGGTGATGAGATTGATCCTTTGTAGAAGATTGATCATCAGAGGGTTATTTAGATTTTATTTTTTTACTGTCATAGCACTGATAATGAGTTTGAAAATATTATATATTTGTTGAGGTTAAGTTCGAGGAGGAGATTTAAAGTTAAATTTATGGCTTTAGCTTCATCACTGAAAATTGATAAAGAGACATGATTACTCAAGTGTGTATCATCTATGGCACTTAACTGACTGATCCAGAAAGAGAAGTGAAAAGGAGAACAGATTGTGTTCTATAACCTTGCTTGGCAACCGGTCTATCACTGAAAGAAATGGCAATCTACTGCAGAGAAATCGTATGTTTAGTCAGTTATGTCTCTTTCGAGACATGATCACCCAAGCGTGCATGACGTATGACACTTAACTGACTGACTGAATAACCGTTAAAAGCATTCTTAGAGAAAATGCGTTAATGGCGTGCATACCTGCTAAAAACCAAAAGTTGAACAAAATAAATCTGAGGGCCACATTAGAGTGGTCAAAGGTGCACGGGCTGTGGTACACATGTAATGGAAGTAAAATCCTATTTTGCGATGAAACTGTTATGGTGCCCTATCTATAGGAATGAACTCTTCCTTCTTCAATAAATAATAACTTCCATGACTTCCGGGACGCAGCTGGAGACAGTCGTGCGGCAGCCGAGTGACAGTTTAATGACAGTCAAGAAGCAGCGTAACTATACCGTTCGGACGTAAACTTCTATTTGCTGATTACTAACACTCTTACTTGTATATATGTTCTGTTATTCTAACGACGAAGACTTCTCCACTTCTGGCGACGAAGACTTCTCCACTTCTGGCGACGAAGACTTCTCCACTTCTGGCGACGAAGACTACTCCACTTCTGGCGACGAAGACTTCTCCACTTCTGGCGACGAAGACTTCTCCACAACAGAAACAAAATTTGAATTGCATTGTAACAAAAGAAAACTTCTTTCACTTAATCACCTCGGGGAACATTTTCGGCCTGCTGA
This sequence comes from Ascarosepion bandense, assembly GCA_037127315.1. Classification (NCBI taxonomy): domain Eukaryota; kingdom Metazoa; phylum Mollusca; class Cephalopoda; order Sepiida; family Sepiidae; genus Ascarosepion; species Ascarosepion bandense. Next base: position 10,100 of record JBBBDQ010001449.1, read on the forward strand.
TGTCATGCCAAGATTCGTCATCAGAGGCCACAATTTGAACAACATGAGGTACGCAGATGATTCAGTGCTGATAGCAAACACGAAAAAGAAACTATACGACCTTCAACAGAAGATAGCTGAAGAGAGTGACAAGAAAAGACTACAAATTAACTGCAAGAAAACCAAATGCACGGTCATCAGCAAACAGAGGAGCCCAAATGCCAAATACAGGTGGGGGATACTAAAATCAAGCAGGTACAAAAATTTACATACCTGGTAAGTCTTCTAACAGAAGACGGAAAGTGCGACACAAAGATCTAAAGGCGAATTGACATGGCGAACGACGCATTCCAGATGCTGAGTTGAGTATTAAGAGACAGGAAAAATTCGATAGAAACAAAGAAGAGAGTACTGGATTGCTATGTGATGTCAGTTCTTCAATATGGCAGTGAATGCTGAGCAATATCATCGAAGATGAAGGAAAAACTTGAAGCAACTGAAATGTGGTTCTACAGAAGGATCGAGCATGTGAGCAATGATAAGGTTTTGAAAAAGATGGAAACGAAAAGGAAATTAATACTGAGCATCACAAAGAGACAGTTAAAGTTTCTGGGACAGGTAATGAGGAAGGAAGGCTTGGAAAACCTGATACTAACAGGCCAGATAGAGGGAAGGAGAGGCAGAGGGAAACTGCGTGTATTGTACTTGACTGGTGGGTGGATGGCAGAATGGGGTTGTGTGGTGTAACAAGAGAATGCTTACTAAGTATCATTAGGGATAGGGAGACGTGGAAGGCCATGATCGCCTACGTCCTGAAAGGCACATAGAAGAAGATCAGCTGGAAAGCAACACTTTAGTCCTTTTTTATCTCTCGTCTTCTCCTCACATGAAGTAGAACGACTATATTGAATCAAGAACTACATCTAATGCAAGGAGATTTGTTTCATTGTATCGTGCCGAAAACCTTTCTTATCAGAATCCATCTTGTATATTTATAAATCTGCCGTTCATATGTGCCATAAATACTGTTGCCAGATCTAGTCCGATGCTCCTGCCATACAAAATTTAAAGGGTCTGTAATGTAATTTATACTGACAAAGTATCCAAACTTTCGTTATATCCTTATGAACCTGATATGGCTATGTGTCCTTGAGGAATTGTATTAATTTCTTGAACTTAAAACCATATGTCTGAGTAACATTTTTTAACCAAAGCTTATGTTGCAATCTCTGAAGTTAATAATATTTTCTAACTCTCCGTATTACTAGTTCTCATGTTGTATACATTTCTCTACTTGGCCGGCTTAGGAGATTTTTGTGGCCTAATATATGCACTGATTCCTTATGCTTACGTAATTTCCAGTGGCGTTTTCTATCAATTATTTCAACTTCATCTCATAGGGGGCGGTGATATCCTGTTACCTTTCATTAAAAATTCGTAGCACCTGAACAAGATCGGAGCGTACAACATCCGAAACGTCGTAAATATGGCAATAAATATGTAGCCAACTGTCCGAAGAGTGTAAAATAATATAAAAACTACATCTCAGAAGTATAGGCAAATAAAAAACGATTGTTCTAAAAATTTGATAAAAGAGTACGGTAACTTAAATAGTTTTAAATATATTGAATAGCTGGAAAAACAAAAAACTTGATTTCTAATTTGAATGCTGACGACATTTTTCAGCGTGACGGTGGCCCATGCCATAATATGCGTGCCACTCAACAATATCTGGCTGATGAATATTAAACGTATTAAAAGTTTTGTCAGTACAAATATAATCGAGTAAATGTCTAAGGAAATAAACGAGAGAAATCCGTTTAAAGAATTCACGTACTGCCGAATAATTATGGAAGCACAGCCGGTGAGAATAGAATCGTATAACACCGAAATCAATAAAGGATTGGAACAGATCTCTTCTACGATCGACTGAAGCCATTATTCAAGTCACACGAAATGCGAGGAATCTAGTAAATTTTTGCATTCAGAATGCACAATGAAGTTTTCTGTTTTAATTATTTTTTTATTTACTTGACATAAGCAAAGTGGTCTAAGATTTATACGTGAACATTTCTGTAGGTTACCACGCGCTGCCAGGATCGGACCAGTGTCAGACGAGTAGCCGTGGTGAGCCAGTGAATCTTACAAAAAATTGTGAAAATTCGAAAAAATCAAAGTCGAAAATGGAATTGAAGTGTTTCATTCTTAATTTGTTTACCTCCTCGATGTAATGAACCCAATTTGGTTGTATTGTGCATGAATATTTAGAAGAAAGAAAAAGAAAACAAAGGTTGTTACACGAAATAGGTTCGCTGTATTAGTTGGCAAGAATGAAACTGACGCACGCATTTGGCCCAGTCGGGCAGGCAGGCAGGCAGGCAGGCAGGCAGGCAGGCGGACGTATCCGACTCGCAGCAACCAACTACCACAACTTTTTTAGATTTTTTTTCTCTTGAAATATCAAACCCTTGTAGTAAAATATGAATTTGAAATATGTTGCTGGGACTTGGTTAGTGGGTATGTGTTGAACAAAAACTAAAAGTGTTGAGTTTTTTTTTTTTTTTTTCACAGTAAGTTTCACCCTTTACAAATCGTGGGTGCCACTCAAAGTAGAGGGCTACGTTAGGGGGAAAATTATGACAGATAATGGTTAACCCTAGCCTTTAACAGGTTGAGATTGTCGTGATCGGGGAAACATCCTTGTGGGAGTTGATTCTACAGCACGGTTAGAGTTGACTTACTTCTCACCAAAGGAATACGGAGGGAATCTAGGTGGTTTGCGACGATGTAGGTGACATGGCGTGTTCTTGTTGCGATGGTTTTAATTGGCGGAAGTTTGAGAAAATAGAGTAACAAAAGAGGGAAACAAAACTAGTTAGAAATAGATTTAAATTATTTATATTGTTCGAACTGCCGTCCGAATTTTCGTTGCCATATTCACAACGTTTCGGTCGTACGTTCCCACCTTCTTCTTGTTTTTTTTTTTTTTTTTAACAGAACCTTTTATTTCAATCACTGGAATAGATTGTTTTCATTCCATAATTCAGGCCACTTCTGAATGTCTTACTAATCTCTATTCAACTCGGCTCTACAAATTTTTGTACACCACTGCTGTAGCAAGGTATTGAACTTGTAGTGAACAAGTTCTAGATTTAAAAATTCAAATGCTAAGCACTGGTTCATTGATTTTGTTAGAAATAAACGAATTACAAATCTTGTTTAGCACACATACAAAGGCAAATTCAACTCGCGAAATTTCACACCTCGATGCGAAATGTTTTTCGGCTAATAGAAAATTAGGAAACATCTAAAAACAAAATTCAAATTATTTTCAATTATCAGAAACAAAACTTATTTTGTGGACCCTTTTCGTGAGCCGACGCGAAGTTTGTTTGTCGTTCAATGGAAAGGCCAGAATCACATCCGGGAGTGAATTCCCAAATGAACTTTTCGACCCTTCCAAACGAAATAAAAGACAGAGCGAATCCGACTGTTGCCAGAGATAAAAATACGAGAGTAATTAATACGTCCCTCGACAAACGTCAAGCGATCGTTCTTATTATCATCTCTACCTTTCTCCCCCACCTCTTTATTCTCACGGTTCACCCGTCTGCCTTTTCTTATACTTGATAACCAGACGGAACTCTTTAAGACTGAGCGAATACTTCAAAGACACTACTTGCCCAAAACAACGCTCATACATACATAGACATACGTTCCTGCCTACGTACACATAAACTCATTCTTACAAGAACTACTACAAACATTTTAATGACCTAGTATCAACCAAAATACATTACTTTTATTTGTAAAAACTTTAACTGATTTATATGTAGCTACGTATGCTTGTTGGCTGGAAAAAAGCTGCAAAAAGCAGTATAGTCTGAAGGAAAAGGCTTCAAACTAAATAAAGAAAAAGTTTTATCGGCAAAATGTTTATGCTATTATAAAGAAGATAGATCAAAGTATTTTTAATTATTTTTACAATTTTTTAAAATTATTTTAACAGGTTCTAACAGGGTCATTTAGTGGAAGAACCTTTTTTTTCTCTCGTCAGTGAGAGGGGTAATTTGACGCTAGATTTTATTACGTCAAAACGTATTATTACACGAAGGCATTTTTTTACTGTGAAAGACACATTAATTTGGAAATTCTTGCAAAAAGCAAATAATTGTCCGATTTTGATGAAAATTTCAGGACTTATTTATAAGTGACTGAAATAGGTTTTGAAATAATTATTTTTAGAAAATATTGGTAAGAACATTTTTCTTTTTAATTTGTTACCCTCACACTTTAATTTTCAGAAATGTCGAAAAATGCGACTAGGTTCCCGCATATGGATACTTTTAATTAAATTCAGAAGTCATTGGGGAATGCTAATCAACTGTCTATTTTTCTTAAAAAACTTTCCTATTATGAGAAAATCTGCTCTGAAGTGTGATAACAAAAATGCAATAAAACTATGCCATTTTAACTTTTAATATTTTATAAACATAAATTAAAATTATATCGTAGTCTGAATAGAAAAAAAAATTCCGTTAGTAATGAAATTTACAAGAATTGTTTTTATTTTTATTATTTTATTTTATTTCTTATTAAAAGTTTCATAAGTCTTTTACAATTTCCTCCTTATTGTTGCCTCAGATTTTTTTAAATTAATGTGTGGCAAATATATTTATTAATCGAAAAATTTAAACAGTTACTCTAAAAAGGGGTGCTCCTTTTTTTGTAAATTAATTAAAACCTGTTAATTTTTGCATGTTGATTTCCCGTTTTTTTGTTGTTTTTTTTTTGTACGGATAGCCATAAGAGATATATATCTGTAAAAGGTCACGTGACTCAATTTACCGTATATATGAGTTTTCCGCCCGTACATTTTCCCTTTACAATTTCCGTATCTGAACCTTGCTGTTCATCTCATGCGTGTCTTAACTTAGTTGGGTTATTTTAATTTCATTCTTTCTTATTAAATTTTAAAATTATTTTAAAAGAAATTACTTTTTATTTATTCAGAAAGCATATTCATTCATCCAGCTATAAAGCTAAACTAAAATTCTATAAAATAAGTAACTGCTGAAAAAACTAATAAAAAAGAATAATTAGAAAATATTTCTTAACTTGGGTTATTTTAAATTTCATTTAAATTAAATTTTAAGTTTCATTTAAATTAAATTTTAAATTTCATTTAAATTAAATTTAAAATTTCATTTAAATTAAATTTTAAATTTCATTTAAATTTAAATTAAATTTTAAATTTCATCTAAATTTAAATTAAATTTTAAATTTCATTTAAATTTTAATTTAAATAAGTAACTGCTGAAAAAACTAATAAAAAGTAATAATTAGTATAATATTTCTTAATTTAGTTGGGTTATTTTAATTTCATTCTTTCTTATTAAATTATAAAATTATTTTAAAGAAATTTTTATTTTTATTTATTCAAAAAGCATATTCATTCATCTAGCTATAAAGCTAGATATTAAAATATTGTGTAATTGATGAAAATATTATGTTATGGCTAACTATGCATTTACAAAACGGAAACCGGTTTTTTAGATACATAAAATTTTGGCACTTCCGGACGCCCTACTTGGGTGTTGACAGCCGGAAGCTTGTCATATTCAATCAATCGTCACCTCCTATTAAGTTGATGTCAGGACTACTGTATTTAAGATAAGCTTTCTGTCTTAAATTTCATAAAGTAAGGAATTACTATTGTGTGAAAATCAGATTAAGGCAAGTTTCAATTTAAAAAGTGTCTGCGGTGTATATTTTTTTCAAGATCTTTTAAATAGAAAGTTGGCTACTGTTTACGTAACGTGTCAATCAATCAAAAATTTCAAAAGTGGCGGAAAATTTAAAGTTTTTTTTTTTTTAAACTTTCGGATTCCAATCGATATAATTTCAGTTTAAAATACACCAGTGTATTTTGATTACTGGAATTACTAACTTTAATCCCTTGGCTTTCAAATAGACCTAATTTTAAAGCTTGAAGATAGAATATTTATTTTAAAATTTTCATTTTAAATTTAGGTATCTAAAAATTGATTGAAGGTACCTAATTTATATGTATACAAATTGTTGTTTCTATTTACAATTTGATTTTCTTGTTTTATACCCCTCTTCTAGTGGGATATCTAACTAACAAGGCAAAATCAAATCAAACTAATGTGCTTCAACAGACATGCACTTCACTATATCGCATAATTCACTATAATCTCATAACTCTTTGGGTCAAGTCACTGGATAGACTTCATGTATCAGTAATCATTTTTTACCAGAGCTCATATTACAATCTTAATGTTTATAATTAGTTTTTTCTCTAGTATTACGTATTACTGATTCCCATATTGTATTCATGTCTATGCTTGACCGGATTACGAGATTTTTGTGGCTCAGCATACGCGCTGAAACGTTAAATCTTCTAAGCCGGTGAACAAAAATTAGAAATTTGAGTTAAATGGAGTGAGAGCTACGTCATCTGGAAGTAGCATGACTCATTAAACGAAAACAATCTACTCCATAAAGGGTTCGGTTCAAAATTCTAGTCACTTCAAGGAGGTCGGAGCGTAGAGTCGCCGAAACGTCGTGAATACTGCATCAATGATGAAGGCAACACTTCGAATAATGTAAATAATATAAATAATGACAATGCCTTATCCAAGAAATAAAGACAAATAGAAATATATATTCCATCGAGAACATTTTTTTTTTTTTTTTTTTGAGAGAAAATGTTAAGGAATGTTCTTTAGAGTCTGTAAGGAATAAAGGAAAAGGTGAACTTACACGGCTGTAGAATTAGCGGCTGGGTGGGCGGTAATGCCTCCGCAATGTGTGTCAAAAGCGTTTCTTCTCGATGTCGATCCGCACTGAGTGAGAACAAGACTCTTCCGGTTCACAGTAGACAGGCTTCCATTTTTTTTTTCATTTTAGTCAGTCAGTTAAGTGCCATACATTATTACATAAACTTGGGTGACCTTGCCTCTTTCAATTGAGACTAGACAGAAGATTATCCCACGTTATGTTAACATTACTTTCTACTGTAGACTAGTTGCCAGCCAAGGCTACAGAATACGTTATGTAACCCATAGCTGGAGGGATTCATACATTTCCTAAGGATATTTCCGCGTAAGTAAATGTAACGAATTCAAAATGGAATTAAAACTCGGATTTTCAATTTCTCATTCCAAGTCGATATCCATAACGCCAGAACGAACATATATTCTCATTTTAGGCATGCCTAAAAGCTGAAAAAGGCTCACTATCTATAATAGGGTTTTTCTCGCATGCGAATCTGGGAAAATCTTTTATTGCCTGTTACAATGCAAATGACACTCAGATAGTTACCGTATCATCTGGAAAAAATGTGTAAAACATACATTTACAAGTACACCATTTATTAAAAATCATTTAAATATATAACCTATGATTTTCACGGTACTGTGGGGATATGAAATTAAGAATTAAAATCAGCCTTCTTCTTCCCTTTTACAAACATTCACAATAACGTGTGAAATTCTGGTTTTTTCCAAACAGAAAAAGGATTGACTATCTGCTTAAAAAAAAAGTAGAAACCAGATTTCACGAGTAGGTGTTAAATTGATTTTTGACCAATGGGAGCGACTTGCAAGACTTGAGTACTTCGCGAGTTAGTGTGAAAAATCTAATGACAATAAAAGTGTCCCGATCAGCGTCAGTGAGTCAGTCAAGGGATGGAAGCAGCAAAGACGACAAGCCAAAAAGTAACGAGAGAAGCTTCACGTTGACCCGGACACTTGTCCTCTTTCTCTTTCCTTCTGTTGATTCCTTTACTTCTTCTTCTCCATCCAAAGACATTCCTACTGAATACATACATACATACGTACGCATATACTCTTTCAACAACTACTACTATGAAACTTTTCTACAAATTTTGATACCCATAACTTTATCATTGAACATGAACTCTACCCTTAACTTCTTAATGTTTTTAATTGCACATTAACTTCTACCACTTGTGTTATTCTTTCCTTTTAATACATTTCTATTTTAGCATGAAAAATGTATATTTTATTCTTACATTATTCAGTACATTCCATCCTGCCGACGACCAACCTTCTGATAATTCTGATGATGACAATTCTGGATAAAACTTGTAAGCTGTAGGGAGTTCGGTTATGTCTGACACAAGGCCGAATCAAAGAAAACATTAACCAGCTCCCCCTACGTCCACAGTACTGTGCATTGTTCGAAATATAAATAAGACTAATATTCAAAATTAGTAATACTTAAAACAAATAGTTATAGCCCGGCGTTGCTCAAGTGTAATGAAAGCTTTAAAACTAATCCATGGTCCTGGAGCTCAGACACTTTGGACGTTGGCACAAGAGACCAAAATGAAATAGTTGTTTCCAGCTAAAGCGAAGCCGTAGACTGGAAGAAAAATGAATGGATGTAAGTTAAATTTTCATTTCCTGGCATCGATGTCAAATAAGTTTTTTTCGTCGTAAACTGAATTTTGAAGGCTAAGTAAGTCCTCTGAGTAAATGGTATCATGGCTGAGACTAAGAACTACAATTATACCTACTTAGAGACAAACCCGAAACAAAACCTAAAACAAAAGGGCGAAAAAAATACAGAAAAACTTATTTGATATCGATACCAGGAAATCAAAATTTGACTTACATCCATTCATTTTTCTTTCAGTTTACCATTTCGCTTTAGCTGGAAACAACTATTGCTTTTTAGTCTTTCGTGCCATCGTCACAAAGAGGCTGAACTGCAGGACCATGGATTAGTTTTAAAGCTTTCATTACACCCGAGCAACGCCGGTCTATACTGCTAGTATATATATATATATATTTTCGAATACGTTTTTCCTTTATTGCTAACTACTTCGTTCAGGTAGTAGTAGCAGTCGCAACCATCTACGAGAGAAACCAATACGAGTAGCAAAGGTATGTCATCAGAACGTACCTTTTCAGACAAGTAAAATCATAACAAAGACAAGCTAACACATAGCGATGCAATACTGTTAACCACCACAATGGCCACACCGGCCATTACACAATACAATTCATATATAAAAAGAATTAATCAGTCAGTCAATTATGTGTTATACGTCATACACAGTTGGGCGATCATGTCTCGATATGAACATAACTGACTTGGCAGAAAACTTTCCTACAGTAGGTTGCCATTACTTTCTGCGGTAGACTGGTTGCCAAGCACGACTATAGAACCCAATCTGTCCTGTTATTTAACCCTTAGCTGGATGGAAAAGAGATGGATTAATACCTTTCCCAAAGGTATTTACACGTAAATGAATGCAACGAATTCGATTGGAATTCGAACTCGGTTCTCTGATTTCTGGTTCCGAGTCGATGTACACTACTCCAACACGCACACCGAAAGAGAATTAGTAGAAACGTAATTTTTGAGAATTGAGGAAAAAGAATATATTATTTAGAATTATGCGGAATATTTTTTTCTTTTTCGAGGGTATGGTCGTTGCTTTGTGGGGAATCAGGATTGGTTTAAAAAGAAATCCAAGAAATTTCTGTTGCAGACTGGAGGTGGATACGTGCTATTATCAAACATATCTTTTGGAATAATCCTGTCGAAATGGGTCGCGTCTGTATGACAAAGAGCGATGTAATCGATATCGGGGCCGCGCCCCCACAAAGGACGAAAGTAAAACCACTGGTAACGTCTATTAGCCACTGGGGTAAAAAGGTATATGTCTGTCTTCAACTGGGTGGCAGCGCCGAACAACTCTGCAGTGGTGGCCCAGACTTTATTCTCCCGCATTCTTTCTAGATGCTCTTCAATGTTTTGCTCAACCTCAATAAAATGGGAAAAAAGACTCTTATGTTTCTGCATGTAGTCTACGATAGAGTGCCTCATCGAATCGTAATACTTTTCATTGCCCATCATCTCCTTGCTGAGGGCTCGAAAAAAACAATTGCCATCCCCGGTTATAAAATCTATCCGGCGGTTTATACGCGCCAGTATCCCTTCCAGTTTAATATACGTCTTGTCCCGGGGAGGTGGACGGATGTTAGAAATAGACGTTAGGCTAGGTTCGTATTTAATGAGCCGCCGAAGCGAACGACTCCGACTTCTGCGTTTACGCACGTTCCTGTCCGAGGGCGTCTGGCTACGTCTCCATCTTCTATCAACACGGTCCATTCCACAGCTGTTGCTCCGAGCGCGGTCGCCGCTCACTTGGGCCGTGTGGACCAGGTCGCTGGTCCAGATTCTACTTGGACGGGCAATATCGTAGATTGCCCTTTCGCTGATCAGTGAAAATCAACGTATGGCGTTGGTGTTTTTTTTTGTTTTTTTTTTTTGTATTTTTTAAAAATTTTCTTTTTATTGCTCCAGAAACGAAAGCGACCAGCAACCGTCCTTTACCTGGAAGGTACGGTTACTGAGGAGTCACGTGAGCATCAGGCGTCACAATAACGTCATATCGGATATGACGTCATAAAAAGCACACACAAACAGGAACAAACTACTGTTTTTTACGTCGTCTATTTTTTGTTTCTTATTTGCCTTCGTTACGCGGTTTCCATTTCAGCTGATAAAGATCATCTTCCTCTTAAGTATTCTCTCACTTCGATTTGAGGATTTGGCGCTTCCGGCTAACATCAGTTATTTTTTTTTTTTAATATTTCTTTTAATATTTTAGTTTGTTTTTTTGGGTTCATCTCCTGTCTCCTCATTTAGAAATTTTTACATATAGAACTTTACAATCATTAAATTTTTATGTCACAGGGTGAAGTTTTAGGCTCCTAGAGGGTATGTTATATTATGATGGTTTAATTGATGATGAATGGGTTGATGGGATTTTTTGGTGTAAGTGCAAATTGTAACGAGTGATTGGGTCGTGAATCTGATTAGCCAGGTACAGGATAGTAGGTGATGATCAGTCTCAGAGTCTTATCCCTCCTACTCTTTTGGCCTTGTGCCAAAATTACATTTTATATGCAATAAATCTTCCTCTTAGAAAACAAAGATTTTAAGTGTCTGAATTAAGCGTCAGCCATCCCAGTCCACGTTATGATAGTTGAGAACATTTTGACTTTATACTTGACCGTTTTTCCTAGAGTATGTAAGCAAACAGGCCGTATTAATATATTATCGTTCCTCTCTCTGTTTAATACAATTAACCATCGCTTCCAGTACTAGATGACAGGTATATTAGTTTTCTGGTGAGTTTGAACCGTGTCCTTTCGTTTGAGTCATTCATTTTGTTTTTAACCATGTATCGGATGTTTTTTGCTAAAATCACCTACGAAAAATAGCTCAAACAAATGTTTGAGGTAACATTAATCTATAAGAACACAGCAAAGACAGTCGATACGAGCTGTGTTTAAGAACAGACAAAAGATTATTGTACAAAATCATGAATTACACAAATTAAGTGTGGCAAATGATGAACAATAACATGTATGTAAATTATCCATGAAAATTATATATGCTTTTTTTTTAAAAAAATAAGTTGTTTGCTAAGTTCCTCAAAAATGAAAACTGAAAAATGTGAAAGATAAACGAGAAATACTTCTCTAAATAGTTTACAAAGAATAATTTGATTAAATTTTCGAAGCAAGTTCGTGGTAACAGCAAAGAATAGATTAAGCAAACAAGCCGAAGACTTTTCCTTGATATGGGAGCAACCGTGTTTTTCCTTTCAATTCTTATCAAAAATTCTTCTGGACAAGGACAACTTAGTCAACTTCTTTCTGGACGAGGGCGACTTGGATCCCTACAGATGTTTTTTTAACTCCGAAAATCAAATCCAAGATTGACATTAAAGAACCTACAGGTAGGCTCTAAATACTTTTTCTTTTTGTGCCATGTCGCTTCATGACGTGCGCGATCATGAACTTCCATTTGCCTCTGTCTCTTGTCGTTTTTAATATTTTTCCTCTTGGTATATCTCCCAAACCCCACTCTGCCATCCATTCTCTTCATGTGCTGTGTACCTTCAGGATGTAGGCGATCATTGACTTCCACTTGACCCTCCCCCTTATCGTTTTTAATATTTTTCCTCTTGGTATCTCTCCCAAACCCCACTCTGCCATCCATTTATTCAGGCGTATTAAGTAGATCTTGCGCTGCTTTCCCCTGTCTCTCTTTCCCTCTATCCGTCCTGTGAGTATTAAATTCTCCAGGCCCTCCTTCCAGATTCTGTGTCCCAGAAACCCCAGTTATCTCTTTCTGATGCTAAGTTTTCTTCCCGTTTGCATCCTCACCAACATCTTGCCGTTGCTCCTGTGCTTGGTTCATGGCATCTTCAGCATCTTTCTGTATAACCATATTTCTGCTGCTTCGAGCCTCTATTTCATTTTTGAAGAGATCGTCCAACGTTCGCTGCCGTAAAGAAGGACAGATATCACGTAATTGTCTAGCACTCTTTTCTTTGTTTCTAATAAGACCTTCCTGTCTCTCAGTACTCGAATCAGCTTTGAATTGCGTCCTTGGGCATGGGAATGCGTCTTCTATTAGAACACCTTCCAGGTTTTAAATTTCCTTATCTGTTTATTTTGGTTTCTCCAACCTGTAGGTGGCATTGCGGGGTTTTTTTTGTTTTTTTTTGCTGATGACCAAGCATTTAGTTTTCATGAAGTTTGTGTTCAGTCCTTTCTTATCACTTTCTCTGTAAGAGGTCCCACATTTTTCTTTCTGTATCAGCTATCAGTACTATATCATCCGTGTATCGTATACTGTTGAGATTGTGGCCTCCAATGACGAATCCTGGCAAGGATTATACCTCTCTCAGAATTGTTTCGCTGTACAGGTTGAATAGATCCGATGAGAAAAATCATCCTTGTTTTACACCCCTTTCTATTTCTGCTGAATTTATTTCCTGTCCATATGCAAGTAGTTTGCTGGCAATATAGGTTCTTGATTATCCTAATGACTTTCCCGATTATGTCAACGTTGTCGAAAGTCTTTGTGGCGTACTTTGTCAAACGCCTTTACGTAATCTATAAAGCACAAATGCAGGTTCTTCTGCATTTGTATTGCTCTTTTTGGTAACATTCTGAGCATGAATATCGCGTTCATTGTTCCGGTGTCTTTAACAAAACTGCACTGTCCTTTTCCTCTCCCCTGCAAGATTCTGCTGTGAGCAATGTTTATCACAGTTGTCGGCAACCCCCGTATCGCGAGCCACATCCGACCCTCGAGTGGACCTTGTTCGGCCCGCTACGTTAGTTTGGACACGTTATAAATATAGGTAAACCAAACCAAAGTGAAAGTTGATAGTCTGAATATACTGAGTCGAAATTTTAAAAAATGCATTTCTTTTTACCCGGAGAATGTGTTTTACTTATATTTTTTATTTGTAGAGTTCGCCAAAATTAGCGTGCGACCTCACTTTCACTTTTTCTGTGAAATTGCTTCCGTGTGCGGGCACTTTAAAATGAATATAAAATAGTGTTTTCAACCGATGTTAATAGAATCTTTTAATACTGATTTATGAAATAGTTATTTTTTAGATGTAATATTTTTTTAACAAAATTTCCGTCAGATATTTACTTTAGAAACTTATGTTTTTATCGGATTGAAAAGCGGTGAAATACTTTCTGCCACCCCCAAATTTTTCGTTTCCTGGTAGAGTTCCTTTTTTTTTCTAAATAAAAACAGGAAAAAAATCAAAATACGTTTTCCAAGGCAAAAAGGAATCGAAAATAATTTTTAAATCATTTCAAAATTGTATTCGTATATTTAATAACATGGTTCTCTTCCAAGACACTGGAGCCATTGCTGTTTGGCCCTCCTCTATGACACTACATAGCTTTTTGGCATTCCCTCTCCAAAAGGAAAAGAATCTGGAAATACACTGCTCGGAATTTGGTGGGGAACTCTTTTACTTGTTTTGGATGAAAACGAAACGCATCTAAATTATTACTGACCAAAAATAATCATAAATACTTTTTAATTTTAAAAATCAAGCAAAAGCCCGTCCTAGTGTCTGCTTCCTCTCAGAAAGCACGATACATACTCATACGGATTAAATTTCTTTTAACAACTGTGATTTCTAACAGAATTTCTTTTAGGGGACGATCAAATACTGACACGATTATATTTTGTTTTGTAGATATATTTATACGTTTCTAAGATAAGCATCAGTTATTATTACATTTTCTTATTACCACACAAAAAAATATAATAATAATATAATTTTTTTTAATTAAAAAAATCATTGAGCAAATGTAGCATTTTGGTGACGTTGTGTATTAGGCAGACGTAAATGGGAGGCTCTGGTGAAAGAAATAGTATTTCCACGGACTAATCCACCCTTTTACAGTGAAACCGATAAAATGCAACCGCAACTTCTACTCCAACAGTTACTTTTCTCGTACTTCCCGACTCTGGAATTCCCTTCCATATGACTGCTTCCCCGACGACTACAATCTCCAGGAGTTTAAATGTAAGGTCAATAGACGTCTCCTAACACAGTAACTCGCTTCCATTCTTTCAAACACTCTTCTCACCCACCCAACTACCTATCACCCCCCCTTCTGACATTTCCTATATCTAACCACTCTTTCTATTTACTTTCCCCTATGTAGCCCCAAGCGCAATAGTGGCAGTGGAATGCCTTGCTTGGGGTGAAACGATTAAAAAAAAATCTCTGATTGAGACGAGTTAATTCAAAGTTAGGATCAGTGAAGATTGAGGACGGAACCCATTTTTGTCCTCGTGCCACATTTGTACCTTTGGTACGATATACACCTTTGGTACGATATACACCTTCTAAATGTTTTGTTTCCACCTTAAAACATAATCTACACCCGAGTTTGCTGATACTGTCTTCTGTGTTGTTTACATTTCTTGACTGGAGCGACCTTCAACAGATGTTTGTCTACTGCGAAAATCAAATCCAAGGCCTCCCTACTTAAATAAGCAATAAATAGTCTCCAAAAACTCTGCTCTGAATTAGGATGGTGTTATGGTACCCTTCTGGGAGGAATGAACTCTTTTTCTGGGATGTACGGGTCTTACTAAAATTGTTTTAGTCTTAAAATTTGTTGTAATTTTAGTTTGTTTTTGGGTTCATCCTCCTCCCATAATTTCATTTTTCATTATATTTTTAAAATCTATATTATATATTGTATATAGTTGCATTTTTATTGTCATGGGTTTCCTCTTTTTTAGGTGCCCCTTATAAATATATGGTATTGTGGTGTATGAACGATCGGGAAGTGATAGATGGGTTCTTGTGGTGAATGTGCAAATTGTAATGAGTGAATGGGTCGTGATAGTGTTTAGCTAGGCATAGGATAGATAGTGAGTACCAACCGCTACCCTTCCCCTTTCGGCTTTGCGCCATAATTCATGTATAATTTACATTGAATATATATATTGCGACGAATGAACTCTTCCTCTAGATATATATAAATTACCTGCGTGACTTCTAGTGGACAATCAACGAGCGGTGACGGGCAGTCAAGTACAGCAGTTAACTGAAGCAGTTAACGACAGCTACTCGTCAGGCAGCGTACTAATACCTTCGGACTTACTTATTTCTATATTATTTATTATAAACATTTCTTTTGAATATCCTGTTTCTGTGTTATTCTAATACACTGTTTTGAACCGACCTTCTTGTTTCCGTGCCTTACTTCCAGACCGAACAGGTCACTTACATTTTGCGGCGAAGTTTTGACACAACTCCACAACAAATTATCGACGAAGATCCACAACCGAGGGAAACGCTTTTATTGACAAAGAAAAGTGTAAAAGACGGCATTCATTTACTTATCTATCTAAACTTATTTATAAATGGAACTTTGTCTGTGTGTGTGTCTATGTGTGTCCGTTACCTATAGACTCCGAAACGGCTGAACCGATTTTCTTGAAAATTTACACAGTTGTACTATAAGCGTCTGCGAGTATTCTTAGCTAGGTTTTGTGTCAAAGTACCCTGGATAAATATCGAAAATAGATAATCGAAAAAATCGGGTTATAGAAGGAGTGGTCCGATTTTAATCAAATTTGATACACTCATAGACATAAGACATAAGATACGATATTCAGAAGTTTCAAGGTTACAGTTCTTAGAATAGTGCAGAAAATTTGATATCGATACCAGGAAACCAAAATTTGATTTACATCCATTCATTTTTCTTTCAGTCTACGGTTTCGCTTTAACTGGAAACAGCTATTGCTTTTTAGTCTTTCGTGCCAACGTCCAAAGAGTCTGAGCTCTAGGACCATTGATTAGTTTTAAAGGTTTCGTTACACCCGAGAAACGCCGGGCTATACTGCTAGTCGGATTATATATTAAAAAAAAAAAAAGTAAATTGAGTACAAGACAGGTTTCGGCATTAAATAACTCATAGCGGTGTTGATATGCAGCTATATAAACAAAAAAAACCCAATAAAAATCAACGTATCCTTTCCTTTTACATTAATATAATCACATAGCTCATTCAGTATCTCTCTAAATTGTGTCTCTTTCTTGAGCATTTGTATTGACAGAACATTGTTATACAATGAGCATAAAAACTGTTATAAAAAGCATCCTACCAAAATGGCAATTGATATATATTCACATCTTCGTATCGAGAGCTATTATAAAAGCAAGATTATTCGACATTTTACTTTAGGCATTTAATTCTTTTCTGTTATAATATTTAACACTTAAATTACTAATATGAAAATTTATTAATTATATATTTGAAGAATGTGCCTATATAACTAGATAAAATTGAACAGATATATTCTCTGGACAAAAGAATGTTCTGATAATCCTCACTGATGAATGGAATTTATAATTAGGAGTCCGTAAGAAAAGAAATTTCAGAAATCATCATTCGTATAGTATTCATTTAAAACAGCATTCGTAAACATTTAAAACTTAGAGTAACATTCTCTTTTCTCCTAGAATAAATTTCTGGGATATAAAGAATCTCACGGCCCACGCGAAATGGAACGATTCGTGCAGCAAATATATGATTAAAAATTAATATATAGTTACAAATTATAATTCTAAGTAATATATAATTAAAATAATAATAAAAATATTAATTAATAATTATATTAATAATTATAAATAATATAGGATTAAAAAAATTAAATAGATGTTATCAAATTTTCAAACATCTAAACTTATTTATAAATGGAACTGTGTGTGTGTGTGTGTGTGTGTGTGTGTGTGTGTGTGTGTGTGTGTGTGTGTCCAAGAAACACTGAACCGATTTTCTTGAAAATTTACGCACTTGTACTATAAGCGTCTGCGAGTGTTCTTAGTTAGGTTTTGTGTCGAGGTACCCCCGATAAATATCGAAAAATCGGGTTATAGAAGGAATAGTCCCATTTTAATCAAATTTGATACACTCATAGACAAAGACATAAGAAACGATATTCAGAAGTTTCAAGATTGCAGTTCTTACAATAGTGCAGAAAATCGATAATATATATATATGTAAGGCAAGATGTTTGTGTGTGTGTGTGTGTTTGTCTGTATGTCGGTAATTTTTTTCAGCCCTTTTATTTTAGTTTTTGCTTTGGGTTTGGCTCTAAGTAGGTATAATTGTAGTTCTTAGTCTCACCCATGATACCATTTACTCAGATGACTTATTTAGCCTTCAAAATTCAGTTTACGACGAAAAAAAGATTTGACTTTCATCCATTCATTTTTCTTTCAGTTTGCGATTTTGCTTTAACTGGAAAGAACTATTGCTTTTTAGTCTTTCGTGCCAACGTCCAAAGTGTCTGAGCTCCAGGACTATGGATTAGTTTTAAAACTTTCATTACACCCGAGCAACGCCGGGCTATACTGCTAGTTAAGAGATTTATTATCTTTTTTTATCTTTTATTATTTTTGTTCTTTATTACGTATTTTGTGTAAATATTAAATAATTTTTTCCAACCTTAAACATTAAGCACATGGTCTTTTAGATACTCTATTCGGTCCTTCGTTACAAGTAGGCTCGTTTGACAGCAAAATATTTATATTGATATGCTGTTTAAAATGACGGCAGCATATATACTGATGTACCTACTATTGAGTATTTTACATTAAAACACAAGAAAAAAGTCTAATACCATGTGCGTAACAGGAGGAATATATATACATATATAGACATATAAATAACCTCTGTACAAGAGCTTGTTAATCGTAACGCTACAAAATGATCGGTCAAATGTATTTGCTCTGTGTGAACAGAAGCTTAAGTATTTGGGCGTTATATTTTTGCACAAGGACTAGTTAATTTATTCTGAAGGTTTTACAATAAAGAATCATTAATTTTATAAAACACAATGGGACATGAGATATTTATCGGTCATGCAACCTGATCTCCCCTACTTATTAATGAGATTGCGTTGTTACGTCAACAGAAGGCATTAATCGAAGACAATGTGCATACCACACCATACCAACAGAATAGTTAATTAGTGATTAAAGACAATGGCGTTTCTAATGTATTACTTTTTATTTATTTCTTTCGTGTTATATTTTTTCGATATTTTTACGAGTAACTAAAATTTTTTTCTACCATAAATTAAGAATTTTTTTTTACATGAGATTATAGAATTAATCGTATATATAAAACGAGGGGACCCGTGCCGTCAAAAATGAAGGCAAAATATTTAAATCGATATGCCGTTTAAAATGACGGCAACATATATATTGATATATATTGATGTACTTACAATTAATTATTTTATTTTAAGACACAAGAAGAAGAAAAAACAAAATAATTCAAACTCCTGAGCGCGACATATATATATATATATATATATATATATATATATATATATATATATATATATATCTGTGTGTCTGTGTGTGTGTGTGTGTGTGTGTGTGTGTGTGTGTGTGTCTTTATTATAATAGAGGCGATATGTATATATTCTTCACTACTATACGACAAATATTGCGAAAAAGTAAAATAATATGGTACTGTTAAAAAGCAAACACATGGCAAGAGGTTTCATGACTAGTAGTAAAGTTTAACGACTGGTAGTAAGGAGGATGTACTGAACCGACACTGCCTCACTTTTCTCTCTCTCCAAGACTAATGTATCATTAGGTAGTTAAAAATGATTGTTGACTACCTGATGGGTCATTGTTCTTTCAATGTCGAAACAAAAGGTACAATTTTGTAGTAGGTTTTAGTTTACACATATTCTCTCTCTATCTCTCTCTCTCTCTCTCTCTCTCTATATATATATATATATATATATATATATATATATATAAACTTATCGCTATACTCGTTTTGAAAAACTCTCCGAGTACATAAGGAAAAAATGGTAATAAAAAAAGAACGAGCTAAGCACTTGAATATCAGTCAAAGTACGTAGCCCAAAGAAAAAAACCAGAGACGAGTAACATAAAACAAAAAGCGCTCAATACGCAAGTAGAGCAAACAAAGTAAATAACTAACCTAGAGAGCCAACGAACCTACCAAGGTTTCACCAAATTGGATCTTCTGGGAAGGTGGACTTCAGGGAAGGTGGGAGCCGTTAGGTGAAACCTTGGTAGGTTCGTTGGCTCTTTAGGTTAGCTATTTACTATATATATATATTGCGTTACCTTCACAAATATACGAGGTATTCGCAGTAACTTTAATAGTGTAGAGTCTTTCCTTCTAACTAACTCACCCGATATCTTAGCTATATGTGAGACTAACCTTGACCCTTCTATCCCCTCTTCAGAGCTGTTCGTTCCTGGTTACCTTCCTCTCTTCAGGAAGGACTCCAATGTCCATATGCATGGGCTTGGTGTATATGTCAGCGAACAACTCCCCCTAGCCAGGGTCACATCTCTTGAATCCCTTGATCATTCCTTCATGTGCTTCCGTCTCTCACTTCTAAGCTCGGTTAGCTATCTCTTCTTCCTCTACCGCTCCCCCTCCTCCTCTGACTGTACGTTACTTGATTGCATCTCTAATAACATCGACAGGGCCATTTCTTCTCACCCATCTGCCCAAATATTTGTGTTTGGCGATTTTAACGCCCACCACACCAAGTGGCTTGAAAACTCAGCCACCGACCTTGCTGGGATCCGCACCATGCACTTTTCAATAGCCCAAGCTCTAACGCAAGTGGTGGACTTCCCCACGCGTTTCTCTAAAAACCCAAACGGAAGGGACTCTTTACTCGACCTTTGTTTTACTTCCATCCCAGACTCCTGCACTACCAGGCAACTCTGCCCCCTTGGAAATTCTGACCACGCCGTAGTCTCCGTAAACATATCAATCCGCACTAACTCTTCCCAAGAAAACCAGACCAGCAGAATATCATACTGCTACCAAAGAGCCGACTGGGACTCGTTCAGGGACTTCCTCTGCGACGTCCCCTGGAACAACGTCTTTGATCTTCCTGTCGAAGACTGTGCCTCCGAAGTCTCCTCTTGGGTTAAGGCTGGCATCGATGCTTTTATCCCTGCCAGAAAATTCCAACTAAAAACTAATTCGTCCTCCTGGTTCTCACCCGCTTGCTCGGCCGCTATTGCCCACCGGAACCATTTCTTCCGGCTCTATCGAAGCTGCTCGTCGAACCAAAACAGGCGCCTTTTCACCTCAGCACGGAACAAGTGTAAAAAAGTACTGAACGAAGCCAAGAGGGCGTTTGCTACCAGAATTAGGCAACGCATAGCATCCTCTAAGTTTGGCTCCAAAGATTACTGGCGTCTCTGCAAAAGCGTGCTCAGCAGGAACAAGACTTCAATACCCCCACTAATCAATGAATTTGAAGTTCTCACCTCCCCAGCCGACAAGGCTGAGTGCTTTGCCCGTAAATTCTCAACCAATTCGACACTGGACTCGTTAGGAATACCTACACCAGACTTCCCACCCAGAACTAAGGCTCAACTAAATAACGTCCTCATCTCGCCGTCGCTGGTCGCCAAGATAATTGCGCAACTTGACCCACACAAAGCGAGCGGCGGTGACGGAATCCCAGTCATAGTACTGAAGAAATGTGCCCCAGAACTCTCCTCTGTCCTCTCTAAACTCTATAACCTCTGCCTATCTGCTTCCTGCTTTCCTGCCTGTTGGAAGTCCTCCTGCGTAGTACCCATATTTAAGAACTCTGGCGAACCCTCGGACCCCGCCAATTACCGTCCTATTAGTCTCCTTCCAATCTTTGGCAAAGTTTTCGAAGCCATTATCAACGCCGAGGTGATTCAGCACCTTATGACCAACGGGCTTCTCTCTGACAAACAGTATGGGTTTCGCTTCACCAGGTCTACTGCTGATATGCTAACGACCATTACCGAGTACATATACCAGGCACTCGACAAGAATGGTGAAGCCCGAACCGTTGCCTTGGATATCTCCAAAGCATTCGACAGGGTCTGGCATGCTGGCCTCTTGTGCAAACTGCGGAGCTATGGGATAACTGGACATCTGTTTGACCTCATCCAGTCCTTCCTCTCTAACCGCACATTAAAGGTGGTATTAAATGGGCATGCCTCCCAAAACTACCAGACGAACGCGGGCGTCCCTCAAGGTTCTATCCTAGGTCCCACGCTATTTCTGATCTACATTAATGATCTCCCCGACACCATTAGATCCCAAGTTGGCATGTATGCCGACGACACAACAATCTACTCCCGCATCGATCAGAAACCAGGTCTGGACGACAAAGTGAACCTCGCTGCCGCACTGGAAAGGGACCTCCAATCCGTAGTGACCTGGGGTAGGAAATGGTTGGTAAATTTCAATGCCTCCAAAACAAAGCTGTTATCAACTAACCACCATAGACTATCGCATCTACCTCCCATTAGCATGGGACAGGCTAGCCTCCCAGAGAGTAAAATACTACGCCTCCTTGGCCTTACACTCTCGGCGGACCTCAAATGGAATGACTATATTGAATCCATTGCCAAATCTGCTGCTATGAAAGTCGGCTCTCTGTGCAGGGCCCGGAAATTTTTCCCACCTGAAACTATTCTGCACATATACAAATCTACCATCCGCCCGTGTATTGAATATTGCTGCCATATCTGGTCGGGTGCCCCTGCTGCTCTCCTTGGGCTTCTTGACAAAATACAAAGGAGGATCTGTAACGTGGTTGATACTAACTTGGCAGACCGGCTGCAGCCGCTCTCACACCGGCGTGATGTAGCTTCCCTGTGCCTCTTCTACAAGTACTTTCATGGCTTCTGCTCCGATGAGCTTAGATCACTGGTGCCGCCCAAACACGAATTTACACGAGATACTAGATTAGCAACTAGGTCCCACCCTTTTACAGTTAAACAAATAAGATGTAACCGTAAATTCTACTCCAACAGCTTATTTTCTCGCGCTTCCCGCCTGTGGAACTCCCTTCCACAAGTCTGCTTTCCCGACAGTTACAATCTCCAGGTGTTTAAATGTAGGGTCAATAGACACCTCCTATCACACTAACTCTCAACTATTCTCACAACACTCTCATCTACCCAACCCTCATTCTCGGTATCCTCACCCGCCTATCACCCACCCTCTGTTATGTCCTATATTTAACCAGCCTTTCTCCTCTCTACGTAGCCCCCTGCACAGTAGTGGCAGTGACATGCCTTGCTCGGGGTGAAACGCTTATAAAAAAAAAAAAAAAAATATATATATATATATATATATATATATATATATATACAACGGTTTTTATTATAATAGAAAGGATCAAAAAAGTTAAATGAATTTGATCAAATTTCGACCATTAACATAAAATTACTTATGTTGTGTTAGCCATATCACAACTCTCATAAGCAAAAAAGCACAATACTCAGTCTCAAACAGTGGCAGTATCATTTTGCTACAAACATAACAGGTCTTAAAGTCAAAGAACTTTCAATGCAGCATGCAAATCATGGTGTTTTCAATAAAACTTGCACAAGACTATGGCCCTGTAATGGAAGAAAGTGTAACCCAGGGTGGCCACCAACTCATGACAGCAAACAGTTTGGAAATTTTTCTAAGCCCACCAAACAAAGTCTCTTGCCAACTCAGAGAGATTTTCATATCACCAGCTATCTTTTCATTTGTTCTTTAATACGTATTTTGTGTGAATATTAAATTATTTAATATTCACAGCAAATACGTACTAAAGAATTAAATTTTATAATGCTCTTGATAATATACATTGATCTCTCCATTCCTATGTAATTAATCATTTAAGATAATTGGATATAATCTTTTGGATTCCCCTCTTTTTCTTAAAGGTTTTGCCTTTTTCTTATATATATGTAGTCACAATACACATATAAGCTATTGAACTGCCTGATTCCTACTGTAGATTTTTCGTGTAAACTCTTTTGTACAATAAAGACGTTAAGCTGATTATGGTTTGCCTGAAATAGGCCTCTTCTTCCGATTTACCATGAAATAACGTATCTGCCTTAATTTTTCTGATACATAGATAGATAGATAGATACATAGATAGATAGATAGATAGATAGAGTCTGATGGATAATATTTAATATAAATAGTATTGTATATGTCTCCTCGTAAATAAATGCGATTTCAGCAGCAAGAAAGGTTCGTTCACTGTGTCGTACTAGACCTTTTTTGTCTCACCGAAATTATTCCTTTGGGTAATTTTGGTAAATATATCTGTGAAAATGAGATGTCAGTGTTATTTTCATTTCTGCGTAATTTCGACGATAAATCCCCATCAGATCCTGTATGTATCTACGTATGTATTTACTAGATAGCTGCAAGGTACTTATGTCAGTTTTGTGATAAAATTTGCAGGTCGGCCTCCGGGCTAAATCGGCCCATAATTTTGCCCGAGGAGAAAGGCACTTTCAAGACACTAATAAAATATTTTGGGTTGTTCATATTTTAAAATGTGTGCAGGAGCAACGCTGACATGCAAAGTCAAATCCAGCCACACAGCCGTTCTATTAAACGCTGAAGAGATGACCATCAAATGTAAAGAAGCGGCAGTTATCATGAATTTAAGTTACTTACGAAATACCACCTACGCATACTTATCTTTCATGACTAGCCTATTCAAAGATAGAAAAAAGGTAATGTTTGATGTGCGTTTGATATATATATATAGAGAGAGAATCGCCAACTGACGCCAATTCGGTCGGGTTTCAATACTGGGTAAAAAGCAATCGGCTGTCTAACCGTACTGATGAGCTGTGATACAGCGAAACAGATCTGTCTGCGGATCACTATTTACGCTCTCACACCCAGATTGAGCCCTCTGAAAAACAGTAGCTACTCTAGCATCTACGCATCGTTCATTCAGCAATGAATTAGAACACTCTCAGCTATTGGGAGTGTATAATGATAATATACACATTAAAAAATCTGCCACCTTCTACCGAGTGCCTGTAGCTCAGAGGTAGTATCGCCAACTGACGCCAATTCGGTCGGGTTTCAATCCTGGGTAAAAAGCAATCGGATGTCTATCCGTACTGATGAGCTGTGATACAGCAAAACAGATCTGTCTGCGGATATATATATCGGGTTAATATAGAGAAGTTTGTCACTTCACTGAAAAGAGTCAGGCTTCAAATTTCGTGAGGGCATCATTATAAGTTCCTCTCTCTTCAGTGCTTATTTTTCTATACTGATCTTTAGGAAAAAAGACATGCATGCCAAAATTTCTTCTTATCAGTAAACCACAATTAAAGCAACAATCTTGGCATTATGCATAATCACAACACAACACTATAGATATATAATGCATGGTGGGAATTTCAAAGAAAACGGTCGATTTCCTTTTTTCATTCTAAAATCTCGTGCTTTTGCACTGCACGTGGGGGAGTTCTGGAACATACTAAACACACAGAATGGACAATTTTCGAAGAAAACTAATAAACTCCCTTCATCTTATCTTCACCCGTCACAGTTCGTGTTATCATATAGTTATATAGTGTTATCATATTGAGCCTTCACCCGTCACAGTTCGTGTTATCATATAGTTATATAGTGTTATCATATTGAGCCTTCACACGTCACAGTTCGTGTTATCATATAGTTATATAGTGTTATCATATTGAGCCTTCACACGTCACAGTTTGTGTTATCATATAGTTATATAGTGTTATCATATTGAGCCTTCACACGTCACAGTTCGTGTTATCATATAGTTCCTATTGTTTCTTCTTCTTCTTCCTCTTCTTTTTATTATTATTATTATTAAAATTATTTATGAAATATATTTAGTATGTTTCTAATTTTGATTATATTCTATTGATTTTAGGTGTTTAATGATTAATGCTTCAAAGAATTTGTAATATCTTATTTAACACGTTAAATTACAATTCTGTAAGAATTGTTTAATTTTTTTTGTATTTTGTTGTTCTGTTGTTTGGTATTATGCAATCTAACTGAAATATCAGATAATCATATATATATATATATATATATGGTTATCTGATATAAAATATATTATTTCTTTGAATCAGTTTCTTTCTTTATTGTATAGAATCTAGGTATCAAATGATTATGAATACTAATCCTAAACTAGAAGAATGTGTATTCCTACTAATTCTTCTCTGTTTGATGAAACTTCCCTGCGCCCTTGGTACTACCTATATTACTATATTGCTTTATCGCATAATATATTATGTCAATATTTACTAATGCCGATGCAATTTAATACCTATGAGAACTCCAAACCGCAAATTTGAATTTAAGAAATACGCACGTACTAGAAAAGTTTGCCCACATTCACTGCTTTTTCTATCCTTTCTATTTAGTTTGCTTAGACAATAAAATACGTTCTTAATTGCATACGAATAAAAAATTAATTCAGTGCATACACACAGATAGAAAGAGTAAAAGACTATGATGCGTCTTCTCGCCAAACTTATTCAGACTTTATAGTGAGGCAATCCTGAGAGATTTAAAAGTCCTAACAAGATTCATTATTGGCAGCCACAATCTTAAGAGCCTTAAATATGTAGATAACACAGTATTTATAGCTGACATAAAAAGGTAATTACAAGAACACCTTCAGAAGGAAGAGAAGGAAAGCGAAAAGAAAGGATTAAACATCAATGGCAAGATAGAATGAATAGTAGTTAGCAAAGAGGACTGACGAACTTGCAATTTACAAATAAGAATTTCCAAAATCAGTTCAAAGAATAACAATTTAGATTTGTCTATATTTCTGAGATGAGGTCGTATTTACAATATTTATATTATTCGGACTATTGTCCTGTTTCTTGGTTGCTATTTGTACAAAGTTTGGGCCGTTGTACGCTCCGGCCTTCTTCTGGTGTTGAGAATTTCGAACCGAACCCTTTATTACAATTACTGGGGTATATGAAGTCCATTCCTTGCGTAAAGCCTCGATTGGAACTCGTGAGATAGAGGGTTAGAGGGAGATAACTTATGACTTCCAATTAAGGCTTTACGCAAGGAATGGAATTCATATACCCAAGAGATTGTAATAAAGGGTTCGGTTCAAAATTCCCACTACCTGAAGAAGGCCGGAGCGGACAACGGCCGAAACTTAGTACAAATGTTAACAAAGATGAAGTCAATAGTTCTAATGTAAATACAACAATTTAGATATCTGGGAAGTACTTAAACAAAGGTAAAAAAGTGCACCATTGAAATCTGACGCCATATGGACAATGATGAACTATGTCCTTCAAAAGCTAAGCAAAATTTTAGGCAACAGAAAAATTCGTTAGAAACAGAGAAAAGTGTACTGATGTTATGCAATATAAATCCGCCTACAAAGCTGTGAATAAGGTAAAATTTCTTCACAGATGAAGAAGAGATTTGAAGCAACAGAAATGTGGCTCTACAGAAAGATACTGAGAATACCATTGGTCGAACAATTACGCAGCAACAGAGTTTTAGAGAAACAAAAACAAAAAAGATACTTATACGTAACATCAGTAAGAGACTGTTGAAATTTTTAGGGCAGCTAGAGATCAGAATGCGAATTGGCATGGCGAAGGTAGCATTCCAGAAGTTAGGTAAAGTATTAAGAAACAGGACAATTTCGCTAGAAACAAAGAAGAGAGTACTGGATTGCTATGTGTTATAAGTTCTTCAATATGGCAGGGATTACTGGACAATATCATCGAATATAAAGGAAAAACTTGAAACAAATGAAATGTGGTTCTACAGAAGGATGCTGCGAATATCATGGATCGAGCATGTGAGGTTTTGGAAAGGATGGAAACGAAAAGGAAATTAATACTGAATATCAGGAAGAGACAGCTAAAGTTCCTAGCATATGCAATGAGGAAGGAGGGCTCTGAGCACGCCTTCTCCTGTTACATCATGCAATCCTCGTTCTGTCATCCACCTGATTAGGTCCTTCAAATATGTTATCCGTTGCTTTCCCCTGTCTCTTTTTCCCTCTATCTGGCCTGTTAGTATCAGGTTCTCCAAGCCCTTCTTCCTCATTGCGTATCCCAGGAACTTCAACTGTCTTTTCCTGATGCTCAGTATTAATTTCCTTTTTGTTTCCATCATTTCCAAGATTTCATCATTGCTCACATGCTCGACCCATGTTATTCGCAGCATCCTTCTGTAGAACCACATTTCAGTTGCTTCGAGCCGTCATCGCGGACTTTCCGACTAGATACGGCTTATAGAAGATTAAAAAAATATATAATTACAGTATTTACAGTACTTATTATTTGAAATGTGCATTGTGGCGCAGTAGATATCAGCTCGGAACGAGAAATCGGGGAGCTGAGTTCGAATTCCAGTTGAATTCCTTGCATTCACTTAAGCGCGACTACCCACCTCTTCTCTCCAGTTATGGGTTAAATAACAGGACAGATTGACTTCTATAGCCTTGGATAGCAACCAGTCTACCGCAGAAAGTAATAGCAACCTACTGCGGAATAATCTTCTTCCCAGTTAGTGATCTCTCTCTCTTTCAAGACATAATCACCCAAGCGTGTATCAAGTATGGCACTTAACTGACTGACCGATTGCGCGAAAAAGACAAAGATCTCAATATTGGTAAGGTTTAATTTCGCTAATCACTCAAGCCACAATATTAGTAACTGTCCCACTCTTTTACTGTGAAACCAATAAAATGTAAACGCAAATTCTTCTCTAATCAGCTTCTTTTTTCGCTTTTCCCTCCTGTGGAATTCCCTTCAGTTTGCTTGCTTCCTCGACACCTACAATCTCCAAGAATTTAAATGTAAAGTCCTCCTCTCTTATCTCATTGACTTGCATTCTCTCTCTCTCTCTCTCATGCTCCTTTCTCCGTCC
The DNA here is from genome assembly GCA_037127315.1 of Ascarosepion bandense. Lineage (NCBI taxonomy): Eukaryota > Metazoa > Mollusca > Cephalopoda > Sepiida > Sepiidae > Ascarosepion > Ascarosepion bandense. The sequence goes on from JBBBDQ010001449.1 coordinate 38,221, forward strand.
ACACCACTCTCATCAATATTCTCATCCTTCTCTTACCCACTTCCTGACACCCCCTATAACATGTCAATCTTTCTAATAAATTTCCTCCTATGTAACCCCCTGCAAAACAGTGGCAATAAAATGCCTTGCTTGGGGCGATATGATTATAAAATAAAAATTCTATACTGTTATAATGTGGATATAAAGTGGGGGACAATTCTACATTACAATCAATATATAAACTTACCCCTCAATTTATGACCACAGTTATCATTCTCTTACCCACTTCCTGACACTCCCCGATGACATGTCAGTCTTTCTCATAATTTTCTACCTATGTAAACCCCCTGCGCACCAGTGCCTTGCTTGGGGCGATATGATTATAAAATAAACATTCTATATTATTATAATGTGGATATAAAGTGAGGGTCAGTTCTAATTTACAAGCAATATATAAACTGACCCCTCAATTTATGGTCACAGTTATCATTCTCTTACCCACTTCCTGACACTCCCCGATTACCTGTCAGTCTTTCTCATAACTTTTCTTCTAAGTAACCCCCTGCGAACCAATGACAATAAAATGCCTTGCTTGGGGCGATATGATTATAAAATAAACATTCTATACTATTATAATGCGGATATAAAGTGGGGGTCAATTCTACATAGTAATCAATATATAAAGTGACCCCTCAATTTATGGTCACAGTTATCATTCTCTTACCACCTTCCTGACACTCCCCGATGAACTCGGAACACAAGGCAAAGTGTTTTAATAAAGAATAGGAAAATACGAAATCGAAATTAGAAGGTTAATTAGAAAAAAACAAAATTTTAAATTTCTTCTTTTATGTACCTTGTCCCTTCAGGACGTAGGCGATCAGGGCTTTCCACGTCTCCCAATCCCTGGTGGCTCTTAGCACGCTTTCTCCTGTAGCGTCTCTCAGCCCCGTTCTGTCATCCACCTGCTCAGGCCCTTTAAATATGTTATCCGCTGCTTTCCTCTGTCTCTTTTTCCCTCTATTTGGCCTGTTAGTATCTGGTTCTTCAAGCCCATCTTCCTCATTGCATGTCCAAGGAACCTCATTTGTCTCTTCCTGATGCTCAGTATTAATTTCCTTTTCGTTTCCATCATTTCCAAAACCTCACAATTGCTCACATGCTCGATCCACGATATCCGCAGCATCCTTCTTTAGAACCACATTTCAATTGCTTCAAGTTTTTTCTTCATCTTTGATGATATTGTCCAACATTCACTGCCATAATGAAGAACCGACATCACATAGCAATCTAGTACTCTCTTCTTTGTTTCTAGTGAAAGTTTCCTGTGTCTTAATACTTTACTCTGCTTCTGGAACGCGTCTTTCGCCATGACAATTCGCCTTTTAATCTCTGTGTCGCACTTTTCTGTTTTCAGTTAGAACACTTCCCAGATATTTAAATTTTCAAGCAAAAATTTAAGAAAGTGGATAATTTAGTTAGAAAAAAAAGAAATGAGTACTGAACCGTTATGTAATAACCGTTTTTCTATATGTCTGTAACATATCAATAATCTCGTTTTTAATAAATAGGCGGTAACATAAATGTAGTTCTACAGAAGGATTTTGAGCAGAACGTGTGAGCAACGACAAAATTTTGTGGACATTTGAAACAAAAGAAAACTCTTAAACTTTGCTAATGAACGAAACAGTTCATTGGATATTCATAGTTCATTTTAGAAAAACAAGTGAGGAGTCGATATCCTCTACCATCATCATGCTAAATTTGTTGTAGTTTTTTTTTACATATAGTATTTAAATATGTTTGTTAAAATCAACAGTCAAGATTATTTCAAAATTTTAAATGATCAAATTGACTTTATGGTGCAGGAGATGTTTCCGGATATTGGAGTGCTAACTTTCAGGATGATAATGCAGCCATTCATACAGGTAAAGTTGTGGCTGAATAACACAAGGACTATTCTTGTGAAGTAGAACATCTTATCTGGCCATCACAGTTCCTAGATAACATCATTGGATATTTATAGTTCATTTTAGAAAAACAATTGAGGAGTCGATATCCTATACCCTCATCATTGGAATAATTGGAAACACATTTAGCTGAAGAATGGATAAAAATTTCTCTGGAAATAATTCAAACTTTGTACGAATCGATCCCTCAAAGACTTCAATCCGTAATTGCTGCCAAAGGCTGTCCTACTCAATATTAAAATTAATTTTCTTGAAATTTCAAGGTGTTTCTATTATATTCCGTCCACTGTATATGTATATGAGTATTTGTAAAATACCTACTTTTCAGAAAAATTAATTTAGAAAGAAGACTTGGAAAATTCGCCACTCATAAGATATACTGAAGGCAAGAGGGGTAGTGAAAAGCAGTGCATAATCAACATTGTACTCTGTGTAGGATGTGAGTTGTGGTGTAGTAGATATCGACTCGGAGCGACAAATCAGGAAGCCGAGTTCGAATTTCAGTTGAATTCCTTGCATTCACTTACACACAAATACACTTGGAAAATGTATTAATCCGTCTCTTCCCTCCAGTTATGGGTTAAATAATAAGACAGATTGGGTTCTATAACTTTGGCTGACTACCGAAGAAACTAATGGCAACCATCAGCGGGAAAATCTTTTTGCCCAGTCTTCCTAGACATGATCGCTCAACGCGTGCATCACGTATGGCACTTAACTGACTGACTCTGTGTTTAAGCTGTCGTTTGATGTGCTAATTAGTACTACCAAAAATTAGAATCATAGCTTTTACAAATTTTTGACTGTTTATTTTAAAATATTGTTTTAAAAAAAATTGCCGAAATACACAATTTCTCCGGGTTTTTGCTTATAAAGAGGCAATCCAATTTTTCTTTCAGGAATAAATCAGAATAAAGTTGATGTATCTTTTGCGTTAGATACATGAAATGGAAATATATATTCAAATCAGAATTCTAATTATAAAACACCATAAGCAAACAATGCATTTTTCACTGAATTCGATAAGTAAAATTTAAAATATGTAAAAACTTACAAAGCAGGCTACCCATTGAATAAGATTTGTTAAATCAAAATTTTAAAAAAAAGTAGATAAAAGTGTATACAACATCATACTGCTGTAGATACATTATGAAACAAAATCTTTTAAATTTGCATTGTTCATTGAGAATCGCATTAAAACTGCTTCAATGTATAATATATTGTATCATAATATAGCTAAACATTTTCAGTATAATTTCTCTTTTAAATAAATGAAGGCCTTCCGTCTCTTCTCTCAAATTATGGGTTAAATAACAGGACAGATTGGGTTCTATAGCCTTGGCTGGCAACCAGACTACCACAGAAAGTAATGGCAACCTACTGCGGGATAATCTTCTACCCAGTCAGTCACGTCTCTTTTGAGACATGATCGCCCAAAGCGTGTCTCACGTATGCCACTGACTTATTTCATGACACAATGAATTAATAATAATGAACTTGTTCCCTTTATCTTCAGATGCAATTTGTAAACTTACAGAAAATTATAAGACTGTGCTATAAGTCCGGCACCAGAACAAAATTCTTCTTCTTCATGTGCCGTATCCCATCAGGACGTAGGCGATCATGGACTTCCACTTTTCACTGTCCCTTGTTGCTCTCAATAATTCTCCTCTTGGTATCTCTTCCAAGCCCCGCTCCGCCATCCATTTGCTCAGACCTAACATGTACGTCTCGCGCTGCTTTCCCCTGTCTCTCCTTCCATTTATCCAACCTGTGAGTATCAAGTTCTCCAGGCCTTCCTTCTTCATTACGTGTCCCAGGAATCTCATTTGTCTCTTCCTGATATTTATTATCTTTTTCTTCTCGTTTGCATTCTTTCCAATACCTCATCGTTGCACACGTGCTCTGTCTATGTTATCCTCAGCATCCTTCTGTAGAACCACATTTCTGCTGCCTGAAGCCTCTCTTTAATTCTTGATCAGATTATCCAGCATTCACTTCCATACAAAAGGACAGATATCACACAGCCATCTAGCACTCTGTTCTTTGTTTCTAATGAGATTTTCCTGTCTTTCAGTACTCTGAAATGTGTTTTTGGCCATGCCAAAGTGTCTCTGGATCTCCATGTTGCACTTTCCATCCTCTGTCAAAACACTTCCCAGGTAACTGAATTTTTTTACGTGTTTTATTTCAAATTCTTCGACTTGCATTTTGGTATATTGATCTCCTCTTTTTGCTGATCACTATGCATTCAATTTTCTTGAAGTTTATGCTCAGTCCTTTCTTCTCACTTTCCTTTGCTAACTTCTGCAGGTGGTCCTGCATTTTCCTTTCCGTGTCTGCCATCAGCAGAGTGTCATCCGCGTATCGGATATTATTGAGACTGTGGCCGCCATCAAGAATCGTGGCAATGCTTTTATTTGTCTCATAACTGCTTCGCTGTAATGGTTGAAAAGATCCGGTGAGAAAATACATCCTTGTCTTACGCCCCTTTCTTTTTTTGCCTACCTGCTGAGTTCACCTCCTATCCGTACACAAGCGGTTTGCTGCCAATATAGATTCTTGATTATCTTTTCCGAAAATGTCGAGGTTGTCGAGCATCTCTAAAGTTACGATTTTGATCTTAAACTTAATCTTCAAACTCATTTCCTCAACAAACGATAATGAATTAGCAAAAGATATTTTATAGAATTATTTGTCATGTCGAACCTCAACTCTCAAATTGAACGCAACATTGCGGTTCTGAAACCGACCTGCCCTAATACATAACCTGCTTGGCGATCATAAAAATGTCATTGTCAGCCAGAAAAGGTATTAACACAGACAGTAGAAAGACAGAATTTACTGAAAGCTACATAGTGTAAGAAATTGTGGAGAGCCATAATCTCCACGTCCATAAACGACACGGAATATAGAAGAAGAAGAATTTATTGTATCTTTATTCTTCGTTGCTTAAGTAAATGAAAACACGTCCACCGTATCTCTCGCTAAATATAGAGAGGGTAGAGAAAATAGTGGAAGCTCGTTGAAATTTCAAGCAAATTAATTTCAATATGGGGCAAGACCGCCTTTGACAGTAGTTACAACTTGAAGTCTGCGTTGAATCGATTTGTACAAAGTTTGAATTGTTTCCACAGGAATTTTATCCATTCTTTGGTTAAAACATTCTCCAATTATTATTATGATGATGGTGACGGATGTTGACTCCTCACTTGTCTTTCTGAAATGAACCATAAATGCTCAAAGATGTTGAGATCTGGGGACTTCTCAATTTATATATATATATATATATATATATCAGACATGATTTATCCCCCTCTAATAAAATTTCGCTACTCTTGACTTTTCCCAGTATATTAAACTTTCTGTTGCCCGTTCAAAAATAAAGCTTTAGGAAATCAGTTAGTCTATATCGCCTGACGAAACTGAAATTTTGAAACCATATTAGCGTAATTTATTGATTTTCTTAATTTTCTTTATGAAACAAAATGAACGAAGCAACTGGCAAACATGAATGCAAATGTGAACCATGTTCTGAAACTGATCTCATGAAAAGTAGGTATTTTACAAGACACTCATATACATATACAGTGGATGAAAAAATAATAGGAACACCTTGAAATTTAAAAAAAAATATTATTTTAATATTGGGTAGGACCGCCTTTGGCAGTAATTACGGATTGAAGTCTGCGTCGGATCGATTCGTACAAATTATTTCCAGAGGAATTTTTATCCATTCTTTAGCTAAAACAGTTTCCAATTATTCCAATGAGGATGGTAGAGGATATCGACTTCTCACTTGTTTTTTCTAAAATGAACTATAAATATCCAATGACGTTATCTAGGGACTGTGGTGGCCAGAGAAGATGTTCTACTTCACTAGAATGTTCCTTGTGCTATTCAGCTACAAATTTACCTATATAAATGGCTACATTATCACCCTGAAAGTTAGCACTCCCATACCCGGAAACATCTCCTGCACCATAAAGTAAATTGGATCATTTAATATTCTGAAATAGTCTTGACTGTTGATTTTAACAAACATATTTAAATAATATCTTTAAAAAAACTACAACAACAAATTTAGCAAAAGAATATACTACTGATATTAAATCAGTCAGTCAGTTAAGTGCCATACGTGAAACACGCTTGGGCGATCTTGTCTAGAAAGAGACATGATTGACTGGGCAGAAGATTATCCCACAGTTAGTTGCCATTGCTTTCTGCGGTAGACTGGTTGCCAGCCAAGGCTATAGAACCCAATCTGTCCTGTTATTTAACCCATAACTGGAAGGAAGAGACGGATTAATACCTTTCCCAAGGGTATTTGTGTGCAAGTGAATCCCAGGAATGCAACTGGAATTTGAACTCGGCTCCCCGATTTGTCGCTCCCAGTCGATATCCACTGCACCACAAGGCTTCCTTATTGCATAGATACGTGTCACACCCATCTTATTCTCAGCGTCCTTCTATAAAACTGCATCTCTGTTGCTTCGAATCCACACTTCATCTGTAAGAAGTACAGCAGTCTTTGTTTCTAAGAAACTTTTTTGTTTCTTAATACTTTACATCGATTTTGCAAGTCATACGTTTATTAATATCATATCATCATATAGTTGTTATGTGCGTGCATATTAGTTGTTATATAATTATATTATATTATTTTTCCTATAATACGCAACGTATTGTTATGGCTTTTTTGCCGATCTTCCAGAAAAGTCGACAATAGCCTTTGATTTGTGCGCTAAGGGTGCATCGTCTATCGAGAGAGGTTTTAAGTGCATACCGTTTGTGATCGACACGCACCTAGGCGCCTTTGTTGCAAAAAAAAAAATCAGATCTTTGAAATCTTTTTCAGCTTGAAACTTGATCAAGCGCGTTCAGCTGAGCACGTACTTCTACGCATGCGCTAACGGAACAAAGGGTATTGATTATGGAAGGAATAATTGGGAGAAAGAAAAGAAAGAAGAGAAAGAAGGAAGGAAGGATGTGGCGTAAAAAGCGGAACGAAGGATAAGAAGTGGAAGAAGAATAAAAGAAATTGTGGATTGTAAAGTGAAAACGAGGAAGAAAGGGAAAAAGAGAGAAAGAGAGAAAGAGAGGAGGAGGAGGAGGAGGAAAAAAGAAAAACAGAAAAACAAAAAGAGACAAGGAAGAAAGACGAAAAGCAGAATAGAAAGAAAGAGTAAATATATGAACGTAAGAAAAGAAAGAAAAGAAAGAAAAGAAAGAGGAAAGGCGGACAAAAGGGAAATCAGCATTTCATGCAAATTCATGCAAATTAGTAAAGAATTAAACCAGAAAACCACAAAAATTAAAACAAAATTCAAATGAAACACTAATGAGTCATCATATTAAAATTTTATTTTTCTTTCCTTAGTTAAATAGCACGTTGGTTAAACAATGCCATTGCGTCAGATAAACAACAAACCATTCCTCTTTAATTGCGAGGCCAGACAGAAGAAAATATACAAGGTGTACCAAAGAATTTACATTATTTTAAACGTGAATATCTGAGTAACTTCATGTCCCAGGAAAACGAAAGTAAATAAGCTTTATTTTGAACAATAAAAGACTTATTTAGTAAAATTCGAACAGAATATTCAAAGGGATGTAGATTTTATAACGGATTTCATAAAGTTAAACAAATGTTGAATATCCGAACCACATGTGACACAACACATGCGAAAAAAAAATACGAGAAAAAACCATTAACATCAAAAATACTAGCGAAAAGGGTTAACAAAAAACTACTAGAGAAAACGATTAACATCAAAATGACTAGAGAAAACCATTAACATAAAAGTACTGGAGATAATTATAAATATAAAAAATACTAGCGAAAAGGGTTCACAAAAAATACGAGAGAAATCCATTAACATCACAAAAACTAGAGAAAACTATTAACATAAAAAATACTAGAGAAAACTATTAACATAAAAAATACTATAGAAAACTATTAACATAAAAAATACTAGAGAAAACCATTAACATCACAAAAACTAGAGAAAACTATTAACATAAAAAATACTAGAGAAAACTATTAACATAAAAAATACTAGAGAAAACTATTAACATAAAAATACTAGAGAAAACTATTAACATCAAAAATACTAGAGAAAACTATTAACATAAAAAATACTAGAGAAAACTATTAACATAAAAAATACTAGAGAAAACTATTAACATAAAAAATACTAGAGAAAACTATTAACATAAAAAATACTAGAGAAAACTATTAACATAAAAATACTAGAGAAAACTATTAACATCAAAAATACTAGAGAAAACTATTAACATCAAAAATACTAGAGAAAGCCATTAACATAAAAATACTAGAGAAAACCATTAACATCAAAAATGCTAAAAATACGTCGTACAAATGGCAACAAAGATGAGGACAATTGTCCGAATAATGTAAATACTGTAAACACACGCCAAATCGTTGGTCCAGCTACTGTATCATGCGTCATATTCTCCAGTGGATTTATTTCAATGTGAATCTACCATTCCTGGGAATCCCGAGAATGTTACAGTTCGATAGCCAATCAAGGTAGAGCGTTACATTCAAAACAGTTCTAATGAATGAGATGCATGATATAAATAGAAGAGAAGGTGGCAGAGAATGTACACTACCGGTCATAATTATTATTTTTTAGGAGAAATGATGTATTTCATACTATCTTTAGAATCTATTGCCATGTGGATAATTCTAAATGAAAATAGAATTCTTCTTTGTGAATACTGCATAATAATATGTGCATTAAATAAACTGTTCTAGTGTCCAGTTTTTGTGATCTCTTCCCCATGCTAGTCTCTTCTTATTGGCCGGCCAAAGTAAAGACATCCTGGCTGCCTTGTAAAATTTTGCAAAGTAATAATGACAAAAGAACCATTCTATTTTCATTTAGAATTATCTACTAGGCATTAAATACTAAAAATAGTATGAAATACATCATTTTTTTAAAAACTTAAGGTGACCTAATAATTATGGCCGGTCGTATAAATTATAAACAAAAAAAGGCTAACGATTGATCCTTGACTTGAAGAGGTGAAGGGTGATATATATATATATATATATATATATATATATATATATATATATGGAAATAAACTTACGAGTCTTTTTCAGTGAAGTAGAAATTCTTGAGGTAAAAGCTAAGTGGAACTTTCTTCTTACACCGGAAACATGGATGAAATGAGAGTGATTCAAAACCGTGGAAGTGGTATTACATGCCCTAGAAAAACCGAAAAGAAAGAATCAAATAAAAGGCAAATGAAAAACAAGGCCGAAGAAAGAAAAGAAAAGAAAAAAGAAAGAAAGAAAACCTAATCAGTTCTGACCGCAGTCCGACGCTTTCCTGTGCTTCTTCTATAAATATGTTTGCGCTAGTTGTCCTAATGAGCTCGGCTATTTGTCACCTCGAATTCATGAATCTAAGCGCAGTACTAGATTGGCAAGTAGGTCTTATCGTTTTAAAGTTGAAATGGCAAGATATAACCATAAGTAATTTGTTAATAGATTCTTCCCTCGCAATACCCACTTGTAGAACTCTCTTCTGGCTTTTTGCTTTCCTGTCAATTATGATCTCCAGTTATTCTAAATTCAACATTGCTCCTCATCTTCTATACATATATTCTCTTTTCGTTTCTTTTACTCCCTGGCATTCATGTAGCTTTATTGTTTTATCTTAGTAAAATTAATATATATATATATATTTGTTTTCATTTATAAACGAGTTATATCGCTACCTTGGTTTCCACCATGTGTGGTTACTTCAGGCGATTTTTAATAACTTAAAAAATTATTATTAAAATTATTAAAAATCGCCTGAAGAAACCACTCATAGTGGAAACCATTGTAACGAAATAACTCGTTTATAAATGAAAAATACTCAAAAGTTCTACAATATAATTGTATAGAACACTTTTAACAAAAATGTGTACTGGTCTAACCCTATTAGAACCAAAAACTAAGTATTAAACAATCAATATATATATATATATATATATATATATATATATATATATATATCGCTCTCACACCCCGATTGAGCACGCTGGAAGAATGGTAGACTTTGAAAAAACAGTAGCTACTCTGGCATTTACGCATCGTTCATTCAGCATTGAATTAGAACACTCTCAGCTATTAGGCGTGCATAATGATAATATACACGCTAAAAAGTCTGCCTCCTTCTACCGAGAGCCAGTAGCTCAGAGGTAGAATTGCCGACTGACGCCAATTCGGTTTGGTTTTAATCCTGAAGTAAAAAGCAATCGGCTGTCTAACCGTACTGATGAGCTGTGATTCAGCGAAACAGATCTGTCTGTGAGTGACTATATATATATATATATATATATATATATATATACAATTAATTTTTTTTAAATTAATATACTTTACATTGCGACGCACAAATTTTTGTTTCGAGATTTTTACCTCATCATCAGCCAATGTTAACTCATTGTTGTGAACATCATTTTCATTTGAATATAAGAAACAATATGTTTGTTGTTTATGGATGTTGGTGGACAGAAAAGTTATGTGTGTGTTCAGTTTAACTAATCAGAATAAAGATCGACTTTACATTTTTTTAAAATTTAATCTTAACGACAAAAGTGTCAGTCTATCAAAACCCCTGTTTAGACTACATTTCCATTGACGTATCCATTACTGTTACAAAATTATTCTCTATGTTTTCTCTGAATCCCATCAGTTTCCAAAACAAAAAGAAAGAAAACATTTTATATTTTTGATCTGACTTAAAAGGACCTTTGAATGTAATTATACTATTTTTATAAACGTAAAATTATTAGGCTGCCTTATTAGGATACGATAACATCACCCCAAACCCTTGGTCTTCTTCGAGACATGAATCCGTTCGACGTCTAAGTATTGGGCGGAGTCTATAGGTAACTTAATCAACGCCCCCATAACACTATAAATTCTCTGAGGTCGGCTATAACTAGCAGAATGTCCCTAATAAACAAAAATAATTTGATTCGGACTTTTTAGTCGTAGCATTAAAGCAGTTAGCGAAATCATTAGGCAGATGCGTCAAGAAGACTCCGAAGATTATTCATGCAAATGTCCTCAAAGAACTGAGTTACTCTGTATATATGTGAACGTGTGTGAGGTACAACGTGTTTATCAGATTTGTTTCAATAATAAAATCATTCTTTTGATTATTTTTTAGGTGTTGTGAATAATGTAATGTGATAGATACCGACTTGGCAGACCGCCTGCAGTCTCTCTCCCACCGGCGCGACGTGGCTTCCCTGTGTCTCTTCTATAAATACTTTCACGGCTTCTGCTCCGATGAACTTAGATCACTAGTGCCCCCTAAATACGTATTTGAACGAGATACTAGATTAGCAAGTAGATCCCACCCTTTTACAGTGAAACCGATAAAATGCAGCCGTAACTTCTACTCCAACAGTTTCTTTCCTCGTACTTCCCATCTGTGGAATTCTCTTCCAAACGATTGCTTCCCCGACGGCTACAATCTCCAGGAGTTTAAATGTAAGGTCAATAGAAACCTCCTAACACACTAACCTGCTCCCATTCTATCAAACACTCTTCCCATCTGCCCAACCCTCATCCTCACTATCCTTACTCATCTGTCACCTTCCTCCTGACATTCCCTATGTCTAACCACTCCTTCTCTTTACCTTCCCCTATGTAGCCCCATGCTCAATAGTGGCAGTGGAATGCCTTGCTTGGGGTGAGATGATTAAAAAAAAAAATTAAAGACGAGCGAATACAGAATAAATAAATAATCAAGCGAAGTTAAAAAGTTCTCAGCCTGACAAAGAATTATAAGGGAAGTGTATATCATCACAAATATTCACCAGATCTTCGTAAAAAAAAAAAATCACCAAATATGTTGACTGATGTTTTTTACTGTTTATCAACCAAATAAATATATCCGCGGGATATGAGTTGTGGTGCAGTGGATATCGGCTCGAATGAGAACTCGGAGAGCCGAGTTCGAATTCAGGTTGAATTCCTTGCATGCACTTACGCGCAAATACCCTTGGGAAAGGTATTAATCCGTCTCTTCTCTCCAGTTATGTGTTAAATAACAGGACAGATTGGGTTCTATAGCTTTGGCTGGCAACCAGTCTACCACAGAAAGCAATGGCAACCTACTGCGGGATAATCTTCTGCCCAGTCAGTCATGTCTTTTTCGAGACATGATCGCCCAAGCGTGTATTCCGTATGGCACTTAATTGACTGACTGAAATATAAGTGAAACTAAAATTGGCATTAAATTTCTAGTTTGTGTCGTTATACATTACATCATCGACTTCGGATGAAAAGTTCTTAGCCCGACAAAGACGGAAATCTGAAAAAATATGTTTGATCATTTGGGCAAATTTGTGGGAGAAACCTGTATATAAATGTATGACATTTATATTTTAATTTTTAAAATTCTTTATGAGTATTGGGAAGTATATGTCACCAGAAATCTTCACAAAACCTTATACGAGGATACTAAAATATCACAAAATGCTTTACATAAAATCTTGAGTAATTTATTTTTACAGTTTATCGATACTTTTCAGGTGATATAAAGTCGGAAATAGTTTGTAAGACTTTTTTTTAAAAATAATCATGATTTACCGATCCAAGGTCAACTGATTAACCCATAGCCAGGGGAAGAAGAAGGTGAATTCGTATCTTTCCTTAGGGTATTAGCACATAAGTAAATAAGTGAAATGGAAATTGGAACTTGGCATTCAATTTCTAAACCCGTGTTGTTATCATTTGCACTATCTTGTTCGAACATAAGGGAATTCGGATGAAAAGTTCTTAGCTCAACAAAGAAGGAATTTTGAAAACGTTACTGATCAGTTGGATAGATTTGTGGAAGCATATTATTTGTGGATAAATGCATGGCCCTTTTATATTTTAATTTTTGAAATTATTTCACTGGGAATCAAGTATTTTATTAGATGATATCTAATGTTTGATGGTGGTAATTTTGATACGCTGAATATCAGTTTCACATCGGTTCAGCTCGATCAGGTCCTGATTATTATCAACAACCTAAAAATTAATCAGTATTCAATTTTCTGGATTTTCAGGATTACAAGTAAGTCAAACTACAGTAAGAATACACAATAGGAGTGACTTAAAATAAAGAAAAACAGCTGTAGCAACAAACATTCTTTTACATGTCTCTTGAGTACATTTACTTGTTGATTGTTATTCCTCAGATAATGGACTTTCCCTACTATATTAATAAGAGTTAACAGGAAGTTAACTCGAGAAGTTCTTGGAGAAAGTTCATGGGAATATCTAGAGAGTTCTTTAGAGTTCTGTTGGAGTTCAGTAGAATTACTAGTCAGTTGATATTAGTCAGCAGTTAACCGAATACTAAGAAGCCAACTTTCAGTGGAAGATTACCAAGTTCCTAACATTTACGGCGCGTTAAGTCGATTAGCAACAGACATAGCACGAGTATAACTTTCAGAGCGAAAACTACTCCACAACATTGATGAGAGCTCTCTTTTCAAGTACTTGCAGTAATCAACCATCATGTAGAAACCCCAGCGGCCTTGATCATTCCTTCATAATTTTTATATGATGGTGAAATCTTTCTCTTTCTTCGTCACTTAAATCACCTTAATTACTTGGAAAATAGTCAAAATGGCTATTCAGAAAAATGTATTTGTACGCTGATATTGCAACCTTGCTCTTTGTAATCCTTACAAATTTTTAACGATGTTTCCTTAGTAATCTGCTCTATGGATGTGCGTTGTGGTGCAGTGGATATCGGCTCGGAACGAGCAATCGGGGAGCCGAGTTCGAATTCTAGTTGCATTCATTGCATTCACTTACGCTCAAATACCCTTGGGAAAGGTATTAATTAGTCGCTTCCTTCCAGTTATGGGTTGAATGGCAAAGCAGATTGGGTTTTCTAGCCTTGGCTGGCAACCAGTCTACAGCAGAAAGCAATGGCAACCTACTACGGGATAATCTTCTGCCCAGTCAGTCATGTCTCTTTCGAAACATGATCGCCCAAAGCGTGTTTCACGTATGGCACTTAACTGACTGATCTGCTCTATAATTGACAATAAATTTTTCCATCAAGTCGACAATTGAGAACCAGGCAATTTTTCACGTTTATTCTGACCCCTCTGTGGTAGCCACGGATATTTCTTTCCAGCCGTCTATTAAACAGGAATCCTTATCCATAAGACCCCTTTAATTATCAGGATGTTGGTGAAATATCAATACTTTCCATGGTTCACAACAATGTACCCAGTTGCTGTATCACATGAACCTCTATACTAGTGTGACAGTTCTAGTCATAACAAGTGCGTATTCGTTGCTGCTCCTAATAAAGGTAAGCAAGTCAACGAAGAGTTGTCTACGGTTATATCGCGTTGAATACACCAGTTCACGTCCGATCACCGAAGATAAGCAACATCGAGCCTGGTCAGTTCTTAAATAGGTGACCATTTGGGAATACCAGGTGCTGTAAACTTAAGGACCAAGAATGGTTCTCTAGGTTTGGGGGTTGGGTGCAGGGCTAACCACCCTGCCCCGTAAAAGACAGTTTGTTACAGCAACAAAAAGTTGCTGCCCTATGCACCATCTGAGTGTGATGGATAAATGATGATGATGAAGTCCAGGAAAAAGTAATGTCCCTGTTTGCCGAGAGAATGGATCACCGCATAGCCTCTAACAACAAGATGGCTATTCAAAAATTAATTCTTACGCTCATATTGCAACCTTACTCAATGTAGACCCTTACACATTTTTTATGATTTCTTTTTAGTAATCTGCTTTAAAATTGCCTACAAAGATTTCTATCAGTGTTTACGAATGAGAATTAGGCATTTATTTCACATTCGTTTATGACTTTAGGAAATTGCTGTCTTTAATTGCTGTCTTTAATTATCGTTCTGATTTGAGAACCGTCAAAAATGCCCACCTTGACTTAAATAAGAACTTATGAAACAGGTACTTACAATCTATGAAATTAAATTAGAAACTCGGACGAGTAGGCGCAATATAAAATACATCTAATTAAATCACAATAACAAAATTACTCACTAAATCATTTACCAATTCAAAATTATGTTAATGTCCAAAATAACAGACTGAATTACATGATGACAATAGAAATAATTTAGAATTTAAAAAACAGACATGAAGCTTTCACTGTGGCAAAAATTGTTTTACAATATTTTATAGCGTATTAACTGACTGGGCAGTTGGTTGCCATTTCTTTCTTTGGTAGACTGGATTCCAACCAAGGCTCTATAGAACTCAATCTATCCTGCTGTTCAACCCATAGCTGGAGAAGGAAGATATGGATTCATATATTTCCCAAGGTTATTTGTGTGTGAGTGAATGCAACAAATTCATCTGGAATTCGAACTTGGCTCTCCGATTTCTCGTTCTCGATCACCTGCACAACAACGCAGTTCGTCACTTACATCACCAAAATTACTTGGAAATTGGTCAAGATGGCTATTCAAAAAATGCTTTTGTGCGCTCATATTGCAAATTAAAGATCATAACATTAGATATCTCGAAGGCCTTTCTCAAGTTGTGGCACAAAGGTTTGCTAGAAAACCCTCCAGCTATGAAATCAGTAAAAGGATTTTCTCTGTTATAAAATCCTGCCTAACTGGTAGATCACTGAAGGTGGTTATTAACAGCCAGTTAATAGAGGCCCCGATGGTCGACTCAGGCGTCATCCGGGGGCTAATCCTCTTTCTGATTTATATAAATTATCTACCTAAGAATGTACTCATATGATTTGTAAACATCTATATCTATTATACGACGACATACGGATGCACCTGGGTCCTGTAGCGTAGGGATCTGGTTAATGTTTCTTTGATTCGGCCTTGTTTCAGACATAACCGAACTCCCTACAGCTTACAGAATTTATGCAGAATAAGTCATCCGAATTATTATCAGAAGATAATCATCAGAAGGTTGTTTGTCGCAGGTTGGAATGTCTGGTTTAGTGTAGAAGAGTGGAATAATAAAATGTACATTTTGAATGTTAAAATAGAAATTTATTGAAAGGAGTAATAACATGAGTTGTAGGAGTTAATGTTCAATTAGAAACATTAAGAAGTTAAGGGCAGAGTTCGTGTTCAATGATAAAGGTATTAAGAGTTCGTACAAAATGTTTGTAGCAGTAATTGTTGAAAGAGATAAGGAGAAAGAGAACATGGTGTGACCTGAACTTATCTCCGGGTTGTTTTGAAGTTGGTTACATTTTAGATGTGTGTCAGCAAACCGCCTCCCCTGATTGACCGCCATTACCGGTTAGAGACCATTCTTAAGTATTTAATTCTGTCACATGGGGTGGCTCAGAGAGACGATATTTTTCTTTAGCTGTGGAAAAACCGTTTCTCTGACGTATTTTGCGATTTGATGACCAATCAGGATCCAGAGTTCCGCTACACTCCTTATGCTATCCTCTATTTTTATTAATGCCATATCAGACTGAAAATGGAGTACTGATGCCTTATTTGGGTGGAAGATGCTCAGACCCCACTTTCCGATCTTGGTAGAGTTCAGAAGCGTCTCCGTTTCCTTGTTAGAGAAGAATTGTTTTCCACGCTCCAACCTGTCTTTCACAAGCGGAATGTGGGGAGTATCTCACAGGCGGGATGTAGCGAGTATCTCATAGGCGGGATGTAGCGAGTATCTCACTGGCGAGGTGTAACGAGTCTCTCACAGGCGGGATGTGGCGAGTCTTTCACAGGCGGGATGTGGCGAGTCTTTCACAGGCGGTATGTAGCGAGTCTCTCACGGGCGGAATGTAGCGAGTCTGTCACGGGCGGGATGTGGCGATTCACTCACTGCTCTATCGCTATTTCCTTAAAAAGTCCTCGGACGAACTACATTTATTGGTTCCACCAGGTCTAACTTTCAATTCTAGGACCAACTAGTTACACAGTATCAAACCATCGACATTCTCTTCGGATTCCACTGAAAGACCTTCTTCCCATGAACTACTGCTCTGTTAGACAGACGCCCAAGAGAATGCTTCTCCGATCACTGAATTTTAACTTGTTCAAGTCTACAGTCAACTGTTATGTTCCTCTTCTATTTTGTATAAATTACTCTTTAACTTAACCCTCTACATTAAGTGGTCCCCTGGCCTAGTACAGGCTGAACTTTACTGTAAAAAATACTTCTTTTTGAACTTCCTAAATACATGCGCCAATCATTTAAATCGAAAGACTCAACCCCCATCTTTAACAAACCAGTTAAGTCACAGTAATATAACAAACCCTCCTCTTTTCGAAAATATTTAAGAATTCATTCCCATTTTCTGTCAAACAAAAATTTACGTTTATTAAATAAGTATTTTTTTCTCTTTAAGTCTTGAAGTTAATATTTCCGCAACATTTTTGACACGTTTGGATCCCTTAGATGATCATTATTGTTGTGCAGTGGTTATCGGCTCGAAACGAGAAATCGGAGAGCAGTGTTCGAATTCCAGTTGAATTCGTTGTATTCACTTACGCGAAAATACCATTGGGAAAGGTATGACTCCGTTTTTCCCCTCCAGCTATAGAAAAAATAAGAGGACATATTGGTTTCTGTAACCTTGGTTAGCAACCAGTCTACCACAGAAAGAAATAGCAACCTACTGATATCCCCTGTCACCTGTCACTCTTTCTCATAACTTTCCTTCTATGTAACCCACTGCTCAACAGTGGTAGTAAAATGCCTTGCTTGGGAGACACACGATTAAAAAAAAGAAGTAATTATACCTTATCAGCTCATATGACTTTGTGGATGTGCATTGTGGTGCAGTGGTTATCGGTTCAGAACGAGAAATCGGGGAGCCGAGTTCGAATTCCAGTTGAAATCTCTGCATTTTCTTATGCGCAAATACCCATGGAAAAGGTATTAATCTATCTATTCCCTCCAGTTATGGGTTAAATAATAGGACAGATTGGGTTCTATAGCCTCAGCCAGCATCCGAATCTGTCCCAAATACCACTCCGCTGGCTTTGATTAAAAAAAACTATAAAAAAGCTTCCTTCTCTTCAAACGTGTTGAATCGCTAATCACAATGGAAGTGTGTTATTCCGGGATTAGGCCATAGTCATTCGGAGCAGTATCGGGAATGAATGTTGGATGTAGAATAATCCTTAGATCTGTTTAAACTTCTCAGTTAACCTAACGGTGTGTGGTTTCACATGGTGTTGTTGAAACAATGCCCGACCTCGATTAACCAAATCAGGATACGATTGATCAAAGCAGTGTAAACCAAAAAAATGAATTAATGACCGCATGCAAGCACAGAGATCAATATCTGCTTAAATATTTAGATCCTGACTAACCTGACAACTCTCTCCACATTTTCTTTCCTTTTTCAGTTATTATCTATATATTTTATTAATATTTATTTTTGTTATTTATTTTTATTATTTATTTATTTATTTTCTTTTTTCATTTTCTTTGACTATTATATATATATATATATATATATAATTATGAATTAAAAATACATTGCGACACGGAAATTTCTATGTTTTGAGATTTCTCTCTCATCATCAGGCAATGCTTGATGTTGTTTGTGAAAATGATTTACATTTAAGTACAAAAAACATCGGTTTGCTATTTATGTATGTGGGAAGATATCAAATTTGTTTGTGTGTTCCTTTTGACTACTCAGAATAAAGATTCACTTTGAAATTTGGCCAGTAATTTCTGTTTTTAGGGAATACATGTTTTCTTTTTTCTTTTTTTTTTTCTTTTTTTCTTTTTTGTCATCCCTAACGGACGAAATGTTAACCTACATTTAGCCAAATTTTATTTTTATTTTTATTGCTTCTATAAAAAAAATAAATGCTAGGGAACTCAAACTCGTAAAATCTTGAGTTCTCTTTACCTGAATATATATATTCTTTTCTCTTTTGTTTTATCAATGCCTTCGTCAACTGAAAATTAAATAAATTTAATAATCAAAACTTACCTCTCTTTTAACATTCGTGAATTATGTTCCCAAAAATATTCATATCTATTTATTTTTTTCAACTCCAACGATTTTACTTTCATTTTTAAGTTTCAGTATAAACCCAATTAATATGCTACATTTTATAAATGAAACATTTAGTTCCCAGATTTATAATTTTTAACAACCTTAAACAGCACTAGTACCAAAAGAACAAAATTCAAATCTAAAATGGGTCAGTACATAATATGCACCTAATGAATGCGTAGTGCATGAAACACCGAGTCGTGCCCAAGACAGAGGATAATATGAACACAGACATGGCAGAATTGAATAGACACTCATAGAAACTGTTTATTTTATTAAACAAGTAATTATTTTATTAAACAAGTAATTATTTTATCAAACAAGTAATTATTTTATTATACAAGTAATTTATACAAAGGAAGTAATTATAAATGGTTATAAATTTAATAACTAATTCTTGGTTTTTCTTTGCTTTTTTTAATACAAAGATCCTTATAGGCATGCTAGCGATGAGTTCACGAATATCATCTTGAGGGGTTCTTGCCATAATCCTAAGAATTCGGGCTTAAAAGATGGCTTCCTGTTCTTTTTGCGGAGTTTTCGATCTAATATGCACCAAAGGTGTTCAACAGGGTTAATATCCGGGGACTGACTTGGCCATGGAAGTTTATTGGTCCCATTTTGTCTCAACCTTTCTGGTGAATTGTACGATCACTCGATTAACAGTAGAAAGGGTATTGAATATTTTCATATATTTTTCTTTGACTAAGACCACCTTCATGTTGGTCCACGATACGTCCACGCTGAAATTCGGATAGGTCTGATGCTCCTTTGGTTCGTGGCATGTTCCAGTATTGTTATCTGCAATTTTAATCAAATAATCTATGTTAATTTATCTTGGTTATTAAAAAACATCAGAAATAAAATTTATCTTGGTGCCTATTCAATTCTGTCATGTCTGTGTATATTTATTAATATATTTCAAAGTCGGCATGAATTTGCTCTGTTTAAAAAAATATATTTATACCTACCAACGTTCTATCTACACCCCGATAGCGAGCACATTTCGATAAAATACCTCCTTGGCAAAATGCAATTTTATTAGTAAAACAACTGAAAAATAACAACTTTGGCGGTAAATGCTATCACGATTAAACAATAAAACAGTTTTAGAATTCTGAGTTCTCCGGAATTTACTTTTCCAAAAAAGTATTCAATACAACAAATATAGTAGATTATAATATTATAAATATATATAGAAATATTTGAACAAATAAATTAAAAATGTCAAAGTTAATCTATTTCGTAATGAATTTCGTCGTTGCTCACATTAGGTTACAAAACAGAGCAGATATGAGTATTACAAAAAAAATCAAGAAAATGTGTTTTATAAGCGTATTGCTCACTAGAGGACGGAGGTTATCTTTAAAATATTTGTCGATTATTTAAACCAGGTAATATAAAAAGAAAACTAATAATAATAATAAGAAGAAAATAAAACTTATAATAATAATAATAATAATAATAATAATAATAATAATAATAAAACACTAAAAAATGTACGATCTACGATACTCTTTCTTAGAAAGAATATGTAATAATTTCTTTATATTTGTTCGTTCATTTTATATATTTATTTATTTTTCAATAATCTTACTCTCGTTGGATTTAATGAAAGAATAACACAGAATACAGTGGGCCAACAAATTATTTTTAAATTGTACGGTAGTAAACTCAAAGGTATGTCCACTTTTTCTTTCCTATTAAAAAAAAAAAAAAAAATTTTGGAATTTTTTTAGACGTAAACATTAATTTTTAATTTCACTATTTTAAACATAAACATTAATTTTTTCCTCGTATATAATTCAAATTGTATGTTTCTTCTGTTAATGATCCTTAAATAGATTTATTAACTAGTTTTCTAAAGCAAGACAACGAAAAAAATGAGGAAAAAATACGACGAAAAACACTAAAAAATGTACGATCTACGATATTCTTTATTGGAAAGAATATGTAATAATTTATTATATTTGTTCGTTCATTTTATATATTTATTTATTTTTTGATAATTTTATTCTCGTTGGATTTAATGAAAGAATAACACAGAATACAGTGGGCGAACAAATTATTATTTTTAAATGTTACGGTAGTAAACTCAAAGGTATGTCCATTTTTTTTCTTCCTATTTAAAAAATTTTGAATTTTTTTTTTTTTTTTTTGCAAGGACAAAGGTTAATAGTAGTAACAATTGTTTTTTTTTTAATTTAACAATACTCTCTAAGTGCAGTGATGTTTTTTTTCCGTTGAACGGCCGTTACTTTCCAAGTTTGTTTGTTTTTTCAACCAGCGTCTCTCTCTTTGAATTTTTCTTTTTCTCAATATGAAATTCTGTTTTAATATAAACAGGATTGTTTTCTTTAGATATTAGCGAAATTTTTTTTTTTAACTATTATAATTTTCTTAAAAACAAAACAAAACAAGAAAATAAATTAAGTCCGATGAAAAACAATTTATATGGTATTATTTTATAGAAAGTCTACGTATTTATTGATATATTTATTTTTATTTATCTATTGATTTAATTTATCTTATTCTGATAACCCTACTTTTGACCAGCGACTTTATTGAAAAAGTGAATGATAGAGTGGACGGACAGATTATTACATTTTTTCTTTTCCGTTGATCGACCGTTACGCCCAAGTATGTTTTTTTTTTTTTCAACTAGCGTCTCTCTATTTGAATTCTTCCTTTTCTCAATATGAAATTCTGTTTTAATATAAACAGGATTTTTTTTTTATGAAATTCTGTTTTATTTTAATTAATTTATCTATTTGCTCTTTAAATGAACCTAAATAAGATCATCCGTATTATATTTCCTTTAACTGTCGATATTTCACAAATTTTTTAACAAAATACTCTAGTATTGATGTGTTGTTTCGTTGAGCCGTTGCTAGGCCAAATGTTTTTTTTTTTTTTTTTTTTTAACCAGCGTCTTTCTCCTTGAATTCCAATCGCGTATATGTCAGAAGTTGCTTGGCAGCCCATTTAGGAGAAGGAAAACTCCGAACAACAACCCGCAACTCAAGGTGTTAATCGTGCCGAGGAGTGAATGGCTACTGCGTTATAAGGTCACAAACGATCCCCTACAGGCTTCGGGGCCCTGTTTGTAAAAGACCGTTACCCAACGTGCCGGGCAACTTTGGGTGGACTTTTGGACCCGTGCGTCACTCGTGGGAAAAACATGAAAAATACAAATAGAAATAAAAAGTCCAGTATGGCTCTTCCAGTGGATAAACAGGGAGCCCGTCCTTCAGGAGGGAACCTACCTGAGGTTGAAAAATCTGCCATAGGAACAAACTCCTAAAACAAAGAATGGATAATCCTAACGTTGGTCCTGTAAATTCACCAGCTAGATCTACAACCGTATATTTAAAGAAAGAAAAAATAAAATGGTCTCGTGAGGAGTACAAAGTCGTTATGACTGCATTTCATGAAGCGTTACTCAATCCTCAAAAAAACGTGACTCGCCAAACATATGACATTTGGCGTGAAAAAGTTGGTCAAGCAAATAGAAAGTATACTGACGAAAATAAATTAGCCAATGTACGTAGGTACATTATTCGTAATAACCGACTAACAGAGGCTGAAATCAATGAAATTAAAAGAATTGTAACAAGAAGAGACGAATCAACAAATTATGAAAAGAAACCGGAATCAGAAATAAAAAGTAATAACATCAAACAAGCCACAGGTCATAATGTAGAAACCGTGAAACACGCAAATCACTGCGAAGATAATGCTGTAAATAACAAAGTGCTGGAATGGTGTGATCTGACTCAGTTAAAAGACAAAAATAAAACGAGTTCAGAACACATCGAAGATAATTATTTGACGGAAAATAAGAACAATATACAGGAAGCCAAGATAGAAATAAAAAACCATCTAAGTCAAATACAAAATATTACAATGAAGGAACGTGAACAGCTCCCAAAATTACTACCAACAAAACATAACCTCCGTACTATTAAACTCTACAATGCAGCACTGAAATCAATACTGGATGAAGACCCTCATACAAATCTTAACGAAATAATATATGCATCAGCAACAGCAGCAACAAAAAAATTAAATATCAAAATAAAAACAAGGCAGTCTCGTAGACGTGAAGTTCCACCTTGGAAAAGAAAAATAGAAAAAGAAATAGAACAACTTAGAAGTGAATTATCAATATTGGATGAACTGAGTAGAGGAATAAATGTAAGAACTAGGAAAAGCAGAAAAGCCGTAAAAAAATATAACATCAAGAATGAAAATGACGTCTTATCAAATAAAGAAAAAATAAAGCAAAAAATCCAACTGAAGGCTCAACGAATAAGACGCTATGAAAAAAGAGCAAGATTTTACAGAGAAAACAAGATTTTTCAAACTGATACAAAGAGATTTTACAGGGAAATAGGTAAAAAAAGAATTGAAGTGACAGTACCCCCCAGAATGGAAGAAGTCACACAGTTCTGGGAAAAGATATGGGCTTGCCTTAAAGAACTTAGCAAGGAAGTACATTGGATTACGCAAGAGACAGAACGAATGAAAAATAAACCCGAACAGACATGGTCTGGAATTACAGAAGATGATGTTAAATATGCACTAAAAAAACACACACAATTGGAAATTCCCAGGCATAGATAAAATTCCTAACTTTTGGCTATATTATTTAAGCGCATCACATAAAATCTAGCCAAAGAACTTCAAGAAATGGTTGACGATCCCACTAAAATTCCTGCATGGTTGACAAAAGGAATTACATTTCTTCTACCCAAGAATGGTGACACAAAAAATCCGAAAAACTACAGACCAATTACATGTCTTCCGACAACATATAAACTATTAACATCTATTTTAACAAAGCAGACATATTTATTCTTAGAAAGAAATGACATGTTACCGCTTGAACAAAAAGGGTGCAAACGTGGCTGTTATGGTTGTAAAGACCAATTGCTGATTAACAAAATGATCCTGGAAAACTGCTACAGTACAAAGAAAAATCTTAGTACAGCCTGGATAGACTATCGAAAGGCATTCGATAGTGTGCCACATGACTGGATTTTAAAGACTTTAAATATATACAAGATATCGCCCGTCATCATCAATTTCATCAAACAGTGCATGTCTATATGGAAAACAACCCTTTACCTCAATCATATAAATGGAACCTATAAGTCTGATGAAATAAACATTAAAAGAGGTATATTTCAAGGTGATTCTTTATCTCCCTTACTATTCTGCATATCATTAATAGCACTAACCAGTCAACTTAATAAGACAGAATG
The DNA here is from genome assembly GCA_037127315.1 of Ascarosepion bandense. Lineage (NCBI taxonomy): Eukaryota > Metazoa > Mollusca > Cephalopoda > Sepiida > Sepiidae > Ascarosepion > Ascarosepion bandense. The sequence goes on from JBBBDQ010001449.1 coordinate 62,476, forward strand.
TGGTTATAAAATAGGACAAAAGAAAATAAGCCATCTATTTTACATGGATGACTTAAAGTTATATGCTAAGAATGATAATGAGCTGGAAGGTCTTCTGCAAACTGTAAAATGCTTCAGCGAAGACATTGGAATGAAATTTAATTTGAATAAATGTGCTAAAGCTACAGTTTTACGTGGATCAATACAAGAAACATCCTCAATTAGCCTAGACCCTGCTGTAACAATATAAGAATTGAAACCAGAAGAAGCTTATAAATACCTAGGTGTAAATGAGAGCGAAAACATTCACCATAAAAAAATGAAAGAAATAGTGCGTAAAGAGTACTATAGAAGGCTACGAATGATATTAAAAACTGAATTAAATTCACAGAATAGAGTTATGGCCATTAATAGCCTTGCAATCCCAGTTGTCCAATATAGCTTCAACATCTTAAACTGGACTCTAAACGACATCAGGCGAATGGATGCTAAAACAAGAAAGCTTCTTTCTAAGCATAAGATGCATCATCCAAAGGCTGATGTAGACCGTCTATACATACCCCGTAAAGAAGGTGGAAGGGGTCTTATTCAGCTGGAATTGTCATACAAGACAACAACTATTGGCTTACTAACATACATAGAAACAACAAAGGATTGGATGATACAATTAGTAAGGCAACATGAAGAAAGAAAGAAAAAATATTCAATAATAAAAGAAGGCAGTAAATACAAACAAGAATTACAGTTAGTAGATTCTGTAGAAAAGCAAAACAGTAGCCAAGAACCAACTATTGCGGCAAAAAATATGAAAATGAAAGCCAAAGATAAAGCTCTTGAAAAGATGAAACAGGGCTGGCAGGACAAACCTCTGCATGGCCAATAAATAGTACGTGCCAATAAATCCAATGTTGACAAAGTTAATACTCATCGATGGTTACGTGCATCTGGATTAAAGTCTGAAACTGAAGGATTTATACTTGCAGCACAAGACCAAAGTCTTTTCACGAGAAACTTTCAGTCAAATATTATGCATAATAATATGGATCCAAAATGCAGGTTTTGTGATAAACACCAAGAAACAATAGACCACCTAATCTCAGGCTGTTCTGTGCTTGCCGCAAACGAATATAAAAATCGCCACGATAGAGTTGGGCAATATTTACATTGGGCAATGTGCAAACATTATGGAAAAACTGTAAACAAACACTGGTATGAACATCATCCAGCACCGGTTACAGAAATAGAAGATGTAACCATTCTATGGGATTACACCATCTACACAGACAGAAAAATTGAAGCAAACAGGCCAGACATTATTGTTAAAAACCAGAAGGAGAAAACTTGTCTATTAATTGATATGGCTTGTCCAGCGGATTGTAACATAGCAATCAAGGAATTTGAAAAACTGTCAAAATATAAAGACCTGGAAATTGAAATAGAAAAAATGTGGAAATTGAAAACAAGAGTTGTGCCAGTAATAGTAGGTGCACTTGGAATGATAAAAAATGGAACAAAACAACACATTGAAAGAATCCCTGGAAACCCCAGCTTAAGAGATATACAAAAAATTGTCTTATTAAGTACAGCCCACACACTAAGGAAAACGTTATCTATGTAATGCTGGGGATGATAGGGAAGATAGAAAAACATGAAATGAAGTCATAACAACACGCAACTACCTGCCTTAGGTCTCCCCGCAGACTTGGTTGGTAGTGAGACCAAAGCAGAAATCGAAATATGATGAAAAATGACATAATAATAATAAAAGAATAACAATAGAATATTGACTCGAAGAAGAAGAAAAAAGAGAAGAGAAGAAGAAGAAAAAGGAACAAGAAAAATAGAACTTATAGTAATAATAATAATAATAATAAAAGAATAAACGTTAAAGCATTCGAAGAAGAAGAAAAAAGAAGAAAAATCTTATAAGGAGAAGAAGAAGAAGAAGAAAAGAATAAAAATAAAAGAATATTGACACGAAAAAGAAGAAAAGGAGAAGAGAAGAAGAAGAAAAAGAAAATAAAACTTATAAGAATAATAATAATAAAAGAATAAAAATATAATATTTACTAGAAAAAGAAGAAGAAGAAAAAGAAGAAGAAAAAGCAGTCAATGACAGCAAACTTCTGTCAAAGCAATATCGTATCATTTCAAACGTCAAACTTAACCGCTCTCAAGAGTGAAAATACAAAAACAACAAGAAACAAAAAATGAACGCGACCGCTCTCAAAATAAAATGCATATTTAAACTAAAACAGAGGAATAATACAGTATTTAAAATAATCTATGGGAGGTAATCCAGTATTTGGCATTTGAAAGGCGAAAATTAAATTTTATTATTAAAAACCGGAAAAATAACCCCGAAATTTTATCTTGTACTCAAGATGAAGGAGGAGGACGACGACGACGACGAAAAAGAAGAAGGAGAAGGAGTTTGAGGAAGAAGAAGAAGAAGAAGAAGAAGAAGAAGAAGAAGAAGAAGAAGAAGAAGAAGACAGATTCGGGTCTGGTTGATCGCTGGCAAAAGATAATCAAGTATGATGAACATTATTTATAAGAATAAATGTTAGTGTTGCTCAATAAAATTTTAGTGTTTCATTCCGCTTCCTAAGTGTCATGTCGCCAAGTATAAATGAATAACTCAACAACAGAATCAGAATATAAGTAGTCAAATAGGAGCGGCGCCCTAACACTAAGCGAGTCAGGACTTCCTTTCAATCCTGGGTAAAAAGCAATTGGATGTCTAACGGTACTGATGAGCTGTGATACAGCGAAACAGGAATATCCGTGGATATTTTTTACGCTGTCACACCCTGATTGAGCACTCTGGAAGGATGATAGACTTTGAAAAGAAAAGTATCTACTCTATCATCTACGCAGTGTTCATTCAGTAATGAATTAGAACACTCTAACTACTGTCATGTGAATACATGGTATATTACACGCTAAAGGTCTGCCTTCTTCTACCGAGCAGCATTGCTCAGAAGTAGATTCACCGACTGACGCCAATTCGGTCGGGTTTCAATCCTTGGTAAAAAGAAATTGGTTGTCTAGCCGTAGTGACGAGCTGTGATACAGCAAAACAGATTTGCCTGGTGATGACTATATATATATGTATACGCAGTGGGACTCATTTTGTCCAAAAAAGCAAAAATTTAATTTGGTTAAGACCCTTACTCATAGGGCTCTTAAAATCTGCACGGAAAGATTTTTGGATGTGTAATTAGATTTTATCCGCTGTATATCCAAGTGATATTGTGAATAGTGTAATGCATGATAAAATCAACAGTTTTTTTTCTAAGGATAAGCTGTATAGCGTGGTAAAATGCCCAGTTTATTTAAGGCTTCCTTTAGTGAGCATCAGGAAGAGATGCAATGAGGAAGGAAGGCTTGGAAAACCTGATACTGACAGGCAAGATAGAAAGAAAAAGAGACAGAGAAAGGCAGCGGATAACATATTTGAATGTCTTGATCAGGTGAATGACGGAACGGGGGTTGTGAGGTTTAACAAGAGAACACATACTAAGAACCACCAGGGATAGGGAAACGTGGAAAGCCATGATCGTCTACGTCCTGAAAGGACAGGGCACATAGAAGAAGAAGTATATTGGTTCGCGTGGTAACCTTTTGGCTAGGCAGATTTCTACAACAGATCGTTCTTGTTATTTCTCTGCTCAAATTAGAGTTCATTTAGGTACTCATTCTGCTTTTCCATCTATGCGAAAAGACTTACTTCCTCCTCATCATATTTCATCTACTATCTTGGTTGTGGTAACGGCTACATCGGAAGGACGTCGCAACGCTTAAATTGCAGAATTAAGCAACTTGTGCCATTACGAATTCTTCAATCGGATGCTGGTACAAGTCCAGTGGTTAACTCCTCCCGGTCAGCAGTTACTGAACACTTTATTGATAGCAGAAATTGTGTGGCTGGCTTCAGTGTGAACCAGTTCACTGTTTTGTCTGGTTTCACTCGCAGGCGTTGGAATCATTATACATTAGATCAAGGATGCCGTCTCTCTGTAAGCAGCGGGATTGTCTACTTGGACTGCACATTATTACTAACTGGTGATTGTCCCTCCCCACTTTTATTCTCCTCCGTTCCGTATCCATTCATCTACATTTTTAAATATTTTAAAAAGGGTGAATTAAATTCCCAGTCGACCCTGGTGAAACTTGGGATTGAAACCGGTCGGTCGTTTTCGTATTTCTTATTTTTTCTTTTCCATCTTGAAAATGTCTGTAAGTACTAAATTTACTTTGTTTATTGCTCTTATACGTTTTTGTAAAAGCAACAACATATTTTAATATATATATACTGTGCAAAAGTATTAGGACAAGAACTATTTTATCTTTTATGAGGCATCAAAATAAAGTTTAAAATCACCCCTGTCATAACACTTTTGCACACTACCGGTAGTGTGCAAAAGTATTAGGACAGAGGTGATTTTCTTAAAAGCCTCACTGAAATTCATATACAGGGTGAAAAACCAAGTACATTGCTAATACATAGTGATTTTTTAAAACTATTTGTAAAAGGAATGTATTAAAAAGAAGTCATATTTAATTTTTCCAATTCCTTATTATACAAGTTATTTTGAAACTACTCATTATTCTATTATCTTTGGATATGACTGACTTTTTTCTTATTCCCCCCCCCCCCGCACTTTCGAATTGATAGATCTAATGTTACATCGCAAAACACACTTTGGAAACAAATACAAGCTGCTTGGCAGGAGATACTATTAGATACATTGAAGAAGCTTGTGATATCAATGCCTGACAGAATGAAGGCTGTGACCAAAGCAAAAGGCTATTATACTAAATATTAAATTTATTTAGTAGCAAGTAATGTTTCTTGTTAAAGCATTTCTTGAGTAAATCGAATAAAATTACTTTAATTAAATTGTTTATTTTCTGTCAATATGCCTCATAAAAGATAAAATAGTTCTTGTCCTAATACTTTTGCACAGTACTATATATATATATATATATATATATATAAACGTGAGGATGCTAGAAAAATTAAAAAAATAAAAAAAGCGACAGATGTTGACATGACTTGCATCTTTTTATCTTGTCATTGCTTATTGATTTTTCTTCACATTTTTTCCTCATATTTTTTCTTCACATTTTTTCCTCATATTTTTTCTTCACATTTTTCCTCTTATTTTTTCTTCACATTTTTTCCTCATATTTTTTCTTCACATTTTTCCTCTTATTTTTTCTTCACATTTTTTCCTCATATTTTTTCTTCACATTTTTCCTCTTATTTTTTCTTCACATTTTTCCTCTTATTTTTTCTTCACATTTTTCCTCATATTTTTTCTTCACATTTTTCCTTTTATTTTTTCTTCACATTTTTTCCTCATATTTTTTCTTCACATTTTTCCTCTTATTTTTTCTTCACACTTTTTTCTCATAGTTTTTACTTCAAATCTTTTCCTCATATTTTTTCTTCCCATTTTTTCTTTATATTTTTTTCACATCTTTCCTCAAATTTTCCTCATATTCTTCATATTTTTCTTCATAAAAAAAGTAAAAAAAAAGTAAAATGCCGATTATATGTACTTCCTTGTGCAAATTAAATGAAACAACTGTTTTAGTTCCTTTTCTTTAAGTATACGGTTACTTTTTGATCCACTGGAGTGACAGGCTGTAAAAGACTTTTATTTTTTCCTTCACGTATGTCATTTGCAGTGGTGTGCATTAATATGAATCTATTTTCGGGGTGTATGATGAAATTTGTTTGACTTCGAAAAATATTGCGTCATCCATGACTGCTTTCGATTTTTATCACACCAAGACACTATTGTTTCGACTGTTGATTAGTTATCCTATGGCCATCGTCTGCGATGGACGTTACTCCAAGGAAGCGAAGGAAATTCTAACGCTGCTCGAACAGACTGGCAAGTCTTACAGAGAAATCGCGGATATTGTTGCCTTTCAACTGTTAGTCGTGTCATCACCGCAAAGAAACAAACTGGATCCATCAGTTCAAAACTGCGCTTTGAAGCGAAAAACAACACCAAGAGATGACGTATACGTCATCAGGGAAACAGGGAAAAATCCTAGGAAGACATTTTTCGTTTTGTTTCAGTTAATTTGAGCAAGGTTTTATATATATATATTAGATAACCTAAAGAGCCAACAAACCTACCTTTCCTTGAAGATCCGGTTAGGTAGGTTTGTTGGCTCTTTAGGTTATCTATTTTGTCTGCTCTGCTTACGTATTGAGCGCTTTTTTGTTATAGATTACTCGTCTCGGGTTTTTTCTTTGGGTTACGTACTTTGACTGATGTTCACGGGCTTAGCTCTTTATTTTTTTACATTCATTTTTTCCTTCTGCGTATACTCGGAGGGTTTTTCGAAACGAGTATAGTGATAAGTTTACACTTACACACACACACACACACGTCTATATATATATATATATATATATATATACGTGTGTGTGTGTTTAGTTTAGGAGTGCGTGTGTGCGTGTGTGTGAATAGTGATAAAAGACGTTTGGGTTTCTGCTTCCTTCAAAAATCTGCTTCCGCTCTGTATTCCAAACGTCTTTACCTGAACTTTGCTTTTTATTCATCTATTAGTTATTGATTTTTTTAAATTTATTTCACCAATAGGGGTAGATAGGTTTGCCTTTCCGGTTCACTGGCCTGCCCGGTTTTTGGAACAAGAGTAAGGATTGAACCTTTGTTTCCCGCTTTGGATTGGGTTTCCGGTTCCTTCTAAAGTCTCCTGTATATTTATATAATTAGTAAAAAAAAAAAAGGCACAACAAAAGACCAAGCACCTGACGTATGTTGGAGCGAACAACGGCTGAAACGTCGTGAACTAAAGATGAGGACAACAGTCTGAATAACGTAAATCATGTAAATACGTCATCTCAGAAATATAGACAAATATAAAAAAAATTTTTGCTTCACATATTTTCTTCATGTTTTTCTTCACACTTTTTCATCATTTTTCTTCACATTTTTTCCACATATTTTTTCTTCATATTTTCTTTCCTTGTTCCTTTTCTTTTCTTCAAAAAAAGAAAGAAAAAGAATAAAAAGCAAAAGAAAAATAAAATGAAGAAAAGAAAAGGAACGAGGAAAGAAAATATGAAGAAAAATATGTGGAAAAAATGTGAAGAAAAATGATGAAAAAGTGTGAAGAAAAACATGAAGAAAATATGTGAAGCAAAAATATGTGGAAAAAATGTGAAGAAAATATATGAGGAAAAAATGTGAAGAAAAAAATATGAGGAAAAATGTGAAGAAAAAATATAAGGAAAAAATGTGAAAAAAATGCAGTAAACAATGACAAGATAAAAACAAGCAAGTCATGCCAACATCTGTATTTTTCATGAGAGATTAAAGGATAAAAGAAACCAGTAAAGCATAGGAAAAAAGAAAAGAAAAAAGAAACAATAAAAAGATGGAAAGAAATTGCAGAGACAGAAAGAATAAAAAAGGAAAAATTAAGGATACTGATTTGGTAAACGTCGAATATTGCGAATAAAATGAAAAACTAATGTGCTAAACATCATGCAAAAATATATTCAGCTGAGTCGACAGGGTGAAAGTTCCTGGTTATCTAAATCAATCTGACCCCTCTGTCTCCACAGTGACTGTCAAATAATAATAAAATATATGCAAGAAAGGAAAAATAGAAATCTTTAAAAATCTTCTAAAATGTGCAAGCAGACACCTACGCAGATTTTATCTGTTGCTGTTCTACCGTTTCTCTGCTACCTGGAGTCTTCTGAAACAAACGAATCCAAACGGTGAAAAGTCGACTGTCCTGTCCATGAAATCTATTCATACGAATCATGTCTGCGTCTGTATTTTTCACAAAAGATTGACTCCCCTCATCTCAAACACAGGCAATTGAATTTCGATCAGCAAAGTGTAAATAACGTGGTTGCGGCTTACGTAAGTTCTTTTAAATGCATTTTGTGGCGAGAAATATAATCATGCACTTTGAGGAGAAAAGTGCCGATTGAACGTTTGAAGGTGACTCTTTTAAGTGATGAACCTTATCAAATGCCAACCAATGATAAGTTTAATTGCAACTGAACTACAGAATAGAAAAATCCTATGTAACGAGCTTTGTCCATCAAAAGAAATTCATGTAAATAATGTTTTCATAGATGAGCTTATATATATATATATATATATATATATATATGCAGGAAAGGAAAAATAGAAATCTTTAAAATCTTCTAAAATGTGCAGGCAGACACTTACGCAGATTTTATCTGTTGCTGTATATATATATATATCAGCATGCAGTGTGGGTATAGAAGAATCCAAAGGAATATCCTATACATACAGTGGTAGGATAACTCTCGAAGAGAGCTATAAATATATATGTATATAAATACATATAGAGCAAATATAAGAAAAATTAAGACAGACACGTTATTTCATGGTAAATCGGGAATGTAGGCCTATTTCAGGCGAACCATCATCAGCTTCCGTTTTCATTTTTACAAATAACATGTCTGCATTAATTTTTATTATATATATATTATAAATGAAAGTTTAGAACATGTACAAGTTACAATTTACTATAGAAGCGTACATTTTGTTTCAACAATGAAAGAACAATATCTCATTAGCTAATTAATAATGATGGTAACCATCATTATTAATTACCTGATGAGACATTGTTTTTTTAATGTCAAAACAAAATTATTATGGTTACCATCATTATTAAGTACCTGATATAACATTGTTCTTTCGATGCCGAAACAAAATGTACACTTTCGTAGTAAATTGTAATTTGTACATGTTCTAAACTATAATTTATAATAAATATTCATAGCTCTATTGAGCACTATTTTAAATATATTAAATATATATATATATATATGTGTGTGTGTGTGTGTGTGTGTGTGTGTGTGTGTGTGTGTGTGTGTGTGTAAGTTTATTAAAAATGACAGACAAGTTATTATGTTTAAATTTTTTGATGTTGCTTTTTATGGCATATCAATCTCGGCGGGTCATTTATTGCCAACTAAACTTTATTTATTTATTGCTAGTAATACCTTTTCCTTTCAACAGTTTGTTGTTGCTTTTTTATATAAGTTTTGTGCCGAGTAATACTTTTTTCTTTTCGAGTATCAAGATTTATTGGGATTTGTTTTTAAGGGCAGGGTCCCCAAGTCCTACCCTGTTATTTAACCCATAACTGGAGGGAAGGGGCGGATTAATACCTTTCCCAAGGGTACAAATACTTAAGTGAATGCATTGTATTCAACTGGAATTCGAACTCGGCTCACCGATTTCTCTTTCCGAGCCGATATCCCCTGGATCACAACGCACATCCGTCACTAAACGCTTACAGCACCTGGTATTCCCATGCGGTCACCCATCAAAGTACTGACGAGGCTCAACGTTGCTTAACTTCGGTCATCGAGCGATGTGTTCAACATGATAGGAAGTTACCCAGTTTTGGATGTAATTTTTCATGTGATCTAATGATTATTTTTCTTTTTTACTAATTATATAAAAATTGTCCATATGTTTTGTTTTTCCGAGCGCTTTCAGCTATAACTCTAGCTGTTATCTAGGATTTGACTGAACATAGGTAGTGTTTATGTATGTGTAGTGTCATGTGTTTGTTTTAATTTCTGAACATGGTAAGCATATTGTTGAAGTGTTTGTAGTTAAGATTATTAACTTATGGATTTTTTTTATTAATAAGGCTTCCATTATTTCTAGCTTTTTTTTTTTTGCATGTGGATGATGTTATTATATTTGTTCTATCAAAAGGTATCAGGGTTGCAGTTCTTGCAATGCTGCAGAGGATCGATGGTATATGTATATATATATGTACATAAAAGGCAAGATGTCTGTTTATCTCCCTGTATGTCTTTTTCAGCTCTTTTATTTCACGTCTATTGAACAGGTGTAGAGGCTCATCCCTTGTTCCCTGCTTAGGATGTGCTTTCCGGATTCCTCTTTTCCAATCTTTTCACTTTTCTTTTTTGTTTATTTTTTTTTTCAATTGGAGTAGATAGACTGAACTATCGCCCGGTTCACAGTCCACCCACGTCTATTGAACAGGTGTAGAGGCTCATCCCTTGTTCCCTGTTTAGGATGTGGTTTCCAGCTTTCTCTTTTCCAATCTTTTCACTCTTTTCTTTTTTTATTTTTTCAATTGGAGTAGATAGACTAAACTATCGCCCGGTTCACACTCCACCTACGTCTATTGAACAGGTGTAGAGGCTCATCCCTTGTTCCCTGGATGTGGTTTCCGGCTTTCTCTTCACTCTTACGTAGCCTCCTGCACACCAGTGGCCTTACCGCCTTCCTCGGGGTGATATGATTAAAAAAAAGATAAAGATTGGTAGGTGTCCGTGTGTTCTGAGATCGAACTGAAATCTGGTCTGAAACGTGCAAAATTAATTTTCACATCAACCTCGTGGTAGTTTGTCCAGTGTAATTATTTACAAATTTGGATTGATCAAGAACATAACTCTTCAAAGCACATGTAAATTCGAAAAAGATATTGGTTCGCTGTAGTTTCGATCTGGAAGGTGAACTGGTATTTTTGACAATGAGGTTAGCAATTTTAAATCTTGTTTAATAGATAATTAACTGATTTTTAAAAGTTAAGCAAAATACTTTATCTATAATGTTTAAGGAAACCGGCATAAAAGAAAAATTGTTGCCTAAATACCCAATATATATATATATGGTCAGATAAATACCGAGTTCGCAAAGACTTGGAATTTGTCGGGCTGTCTCTCACGAAGAAGATGGACCCTGTCGTTTTGTATAATATTGTTAGAGATAAATCTAGACAAGGGCTAGCGAACCACAGAGACTCGTCTTAGAAAAGCAAACAAGAGCCCGACCCCCCGTATTCGGAATTGCTGCCTGAGCGTACGCGTTTTGAAAACCACACGGTAAAATTTGGCTTTGAACAACATCACACTGTTGTGTGAGGCTCGCGTAAATACTTAGTTCACCAATGCCCTGTTTTTGTCAGAAACTGCCTTTGCCTTAAAGGAACCCAGACGAGCCCTTGGTGAAGGGCAGAGTCTCAATAGCAAGATCCCGACCCCGACTATACGTGGTTTATGCAGAATTTTTTCAAAGTATATACATTAAAAAAATCCCTCGGTAAAATAAGCCTTGTGCCACATCCAGCTTTTCTCGAGAGGCTCCAATAAATACCTTGTGCACTAATGCTATGATTCTGTCTGCTTCGGACGGAAACTTTGTCGAAAGAAATGGTCTCTTCTGGTGAACAGCAGATACGTCCCAACGTATGCCTGTTTCTATGGTCAATATTTGATTGCCTTGTACACTTTCGGAAACCCCCCTAGTAAAATTGGCCTTATACCACATCCTCCCTTTCTGAAGAGGTTCGTATAAATATAGAGGCATAGCCGAAGAACAGAGTTTCATCTGGTGAAAAGCAGACAAGAGTCCGTCCCGTGTCTGCTTGGTCTACGGTGGATTTTTGTCAGAACGTAGGCGCTCGGAATGCCTTATTCCAAAAACCGGCATTGTGCCACATCCTGCCATTTTCGGGAGGCTCAGGCAAATACCGAGTTCAACAAAGCTCTGATTTTGTCGGACTGCCTTCCTTTGAGCAGAGAGGAACCCAGAAGAGGCATTACCGAAAAAATAGGGTTTCGGTTTGGAAAAACAGACAAAAGCCAGACCGCGCGTATGAGTCGCCTACAGGGACAATTTGTCTCAGCGTACGCTTTCAAAATAAAACCATTCTAAAAATTGGCCTTGTGCTGCATCACATCTTTGTTGGAAGACCGTGGAAATAATGAGTTCACTAAAGCACTGACTATGTCGAACTCTTTGCGTTCTGACGGAAAGGAATCTAGAGGAGGCTAAGCCATATGGCAGAGTCTTCTCTGGGTTTAATAGACAAGAGCTATGATTTACAGGAAATTTTTAACAAAACGTATGTGCTTGGAAGGTCCCACCGTAAAAGTCATTCTTGGAAGGCCTCACCGTAAAAATCGTTCACATGCCGCCTTTGAACGGAGACTCGGTTAATACCAAGTTCACCAAAGCTCTATGTCGGACTCTCTGCCGAAGGACAGATCTTGCCAGGGGAGAACGGACAAAACTAGACCCCGCGTATGCTAATTCTGTGTGGAATTTTTGGCCAAGGATATACTCCACGTTAAAAACGATCTTGTGACACATCCCGCCTTGTAAAAGGTATAAAAGACGAATCAATTAATCTATTAGGTATTGAAGACAGGAACATTTTCATAATATTCAATGTTTCTGTCATGGTGGCATCACCCATTACAACGGAGTGAACTCTTCCTACAACTACATATACTTCCCCTCACAAGAGGAGATCAGCGAGTGCTCAGAGATCAAGAGATAAGAGTGAGAGATCCGCAGGAGATCAGCAGATCAGCATAAGGCAGAGAGCTAGGCAGGGATGGCGAAGACTGCTACCGTACTGGAATTGCGAGTCCCAGTTATAGTATTACGTATTTATTCGTTCTATTAACAGAGTTCCACGTATTGTATTTTGCTGTTTTAACATTCATATATATATATATATATATATATATATATATTGTTGGGACGCCCGCGCCTATTCGCTATAATGGACTATGTAAAGTAATGGTGGCATCTACGTAAGAAAGTGTGCCGAGCAGCCGAGCGACAAGTCAGTCGTAGACTTCCGGTGACGAACCGGAAGTACCCATTGCTCATACTACGTCTTACGACGGTTGAGACGATTAACCTTTATTCTTGTATTGGATACTAATAACTTTTGTAAATACTATTTTCACGGAATACAACAATTAACCTACTCCTGTTGTTGAGTTATTTATTCTTACTCACGACATAACATATATATATCGTTATTTCCTATTTTTGTGTTATATTATTTCTTGCTGGACTCTACGACATTTTCCAAGGCTATTAACTCTAACATCTAATATCATGGCATACAACAATTTTTTTTCACAATTTATTTACCAGTAAGTGTTCCGATGTTAAAATCTTTACATGCAGTTGGAAGCATTTAAAATGTTTTAAATAAGACATTGACAATTTTTAAAGGTTGAAGGACCGGGGAAGGTATTAAATTATTCGCCAAAATGTCGATTATAATTAAACATTGAGAGAAAAGCTGCAAGAGCAGAGATGTTTGATTTTAAATATTTGGCTCCTGATTTGTGTCGATGTAAAGCCAACCAACTTCATACAGCAATTTCCCACTTTTATTTTTATCGCTGTCTTTTTGTAAATATCTCATACTAGCAGTATATCCCGGCGTTGCTCGGGTGTAATGAAAGCTGTAAAATTGATCTAAGGTCCTGGAGATCAGACTCTTAGGGCGTTGGCACGAAAGACTAAAAAGCAGTACTTGTTTCCAGTTAAAGCGAAACCGTAGACTGAAAGAAAAATGAATGAATGTAAGTCAAATTTTGATTTCCTGGTATCGATATCAAATGAGTTTTTTTCGTCGTAAACTGAATTTCGAAGGCTAAATAAGTTCTCTCAGTAAATGGTATCATGGCTGAGACTAAGAACTACAATTATACCTACTTAGAGCCAAAGTCCATGCAAAAACTAAAATATAAGGGCTGAAAAAATACAGACATACAGGCAGATAAACAGACACACACACAAACATCTTGCATTTTATATATATTATCGATTTTCAGCAATATTGTAAGAACTGCAACCTTGAAACTTCTGAATATCGTTTCTTATGTCTTTCTCTATGAGTGCATCAAATTTGAATAAAATAGGACCACTCCTTCTATAACCCGATTTTTTCGATTATCGATTTTCGATATTTATCGGAGGTACCTCGACACAAAACCTAGCTAAGAATACTCGCAGACGCTTATAGTACAACTGTGTAAATTTTCAAGAAAATCGGTTCAGCTATTTCAGAGTCTATAGGTAACAGACCCACAGACACAGACACACATACACACACAGACAAAGTTCCATTTATAAATAAGTTTAGATTACAATAGCAGTGGTTTCCTTAAGAAAGTCAATATGCTGCAGTAATGGTATCCTACCTGTTTACACCGGTTCGCGCGAACAGATTCTTAAAATTACTAATACTTAGCGAACCAGTTGTTGGTTTATCCGAAAATAATCTTACATATCAATAGCCGGTAGCCTAGTTAAAATACCCTAAGACCTGCTTTCAGTCTACCTGGTGGATGCTGATGGGGGCCATATTTACTGAATTTTGTACCTTATGAATGTGCTTAACTGGATATAAATTTTCATTGAAATATATTAAATAGTTATATAAAAAATCTGTTTCCATTTTCACTGAAATTTTCAATATATATATATATATATATATATATATATATATATATATATTGAAAATTTCAATGAAAAATGAGTGTGTCTGTGTGCGTGTGTGCGTCTGTTAGCTATAGACTCCGAAACGGCTGAACCGATTTTCTTGAAAATTTACACAGTTGTACTATAAGAGTCTGCGAGTGTTCTTAGCTTGGTTTTGTACCCCCGACAAATATCGAAAATCGATAATCGAAAATTCGGGTTATAGAAGGAGTGGTCCGATTTTAATCAAGTGTTACTCTACACTCTTAGGCACGCCTGGTAAAACACTAACAGACACTCGCTCTCCACCGCAACAGTAAGCAGCAGTCAGCCGGGAAAAAAGTAATGGAAAAAAACTAGATAGCGATAGCTGTACTGAAAAAATAGGCGACAGGAGAGACTTGACGGAAAATGACACATAAAAAGTCAAGACAACAAATTCAGCGAAAAGTGTTTAACACATCAATCTCTTTAATAAACCTTTCAGCTTGATGATTATTCAGTGACTATCAGTAAGTACCCGGTAGTACAGGAGACGGGAATAGTAAGAAATCTCATTTAAGCGTTGGTTTTTGTCAGGGGAAATGTACCACTATTCAGTAGTGGGATAGTTGGCAGAGACCTATTTGTAGCGCTGATAGGTGCAACTTTAGCCGATGCAGTAAAATAAAATGGGGTTGGGTAAATGCTGGAGGTTTGCTTCTAGGTTGTCTGCGCAAAATGAATGTTTGCTTAGCACCAACGAGGGAGGGGAATTAAGTGGAAAGGGTTATCTCAAGTCTACTTTAATTTTTTTATACGTCTCACAGCTGAAGACATTGCATACTCTTGTATTTTTGAAGAGTTATTTTCCAGGTAAAAGTTACTGTGTTGCTTTTATTTTTTAACAAAACAATACTTGAAAATTAGAAAAAAATGAGTAGTTACGTGCAATTTCTTTTTCATTGTTGTTTGTAGTAGGTGTGTAAGTTTTGAAACAAATTGGATGAAAAATGTCGAAGTGTATGTTAATAAAAATCACTGAGGATGCACATACGGATAAACACACACTCACTGACACACATTTTCAGTTTTATTTATACAGATCAACTCTTTCTTTTTTTTCTTTCTTTCGTGATTTACACTATTGTTGTGTTGAGGAAGTTCGTAGGAAAGGAAGACAGGAACACGGGACTTGTAACAACCAGATATATTGAAAAACACAAATACAGGAAGAGTAAGTCTGAGTGGAAACCTCCTCTCAGCTGCGACAAATAGTCTATATATGTCTACTCCGAGGCGTCTGTCCAGCGTCTGCGCATACAGAGCCTAACCGGTATTTTTAATGAACGCAACAGTCCATTATAGAGGGGTTCTACCCCAACAACAATTTCATTTTTATTAAAGACTTGCTCAATTTTTTAATTTAAACTCAAATACTCTTTTCTTCACTATATTCTTCTCGTTCTCACTCACTCCGTGTAAACACCTCCACCGGCGTCATAATGATATTATCGCCTTGCCTCGGGGGAACTGATTAAATAAAAGGCAAAATGGGATTGTTATAATAAATAAAATTACCTACGACGAAAACAATAAAATTCTGATGCAGACATTTATGAAAAAATCGATAGGCGTAAAATAGTTTCCAAAGCACGAAAAGCTAATTAATAATGAGACCATAACAATGGTCAAAATTAACTGAATACCAAACGATTCTTTATGATATATTCAAAACACAAAACGAATAATAACTACTTAAAATCTAAAGCTGGTTGATTGGTTGTTGCTACCAACCTCTAGGTGATAATTAATAACGATATATATATATATATATATATATATATATATATATATATATATATATATATATATATAATTCCAAGTGAAGAGGACTCAAGGTTTTTTATTTTATTTTGAGTGCTCTGGCATTTATTTTATTATAAACAGTGCTCAATATAATAAGTATCATAGAGCTTAATATAATATAATATAATTATATGTTTATGTCGATTTTACATTGCGACATGGAAATTTCTATGTTTCGAGATTAATTCTCATCATCAAGCAATGTTGGTGTTGTTGTGCAGATGATTTACATTTAAATGTAAATCATCTGCACAACCACATAGAAATTTCCATGTCGCAATGTAAAATTGACATAACTATATATATATATATATATATATATATATATATATATATATATATATATATATATATTAAAAAAGGATTAATTCAAAGATGTTGAATGGCCATTTCGATATGAAGATCCCCACGGGGGACGACACATCACCTCAGCAACAGAAAAAACCTTTCAGAAACTGGAGAAAAATTAGTCTACTTTTCCTTTTTAAATAGATTGCAAAGAAATTAAAAAATAAATAATAAAATAAAATAAAATAAAAATAAAAATAAAGGGAAAGAGAAAGAAAAAGAAAACGAAAAAGAAAAAGAAAAAGATAGAATAAAATCAAATAAAAAAAATAAATAAATAAAATAAAAATAATTAAAAAAATATATAAATAAAAAAAAAAATAAAAAAAATTGACATCGTCTGGGTTCGCAAAAAAAAGGGAGAATGTAACTAAAAATTAACAGACAGCCGTGTTAAATCGACGTCAGTTAAAGAAACACGGAAAAAAGATGGTAAGAGAGATAAAAGAAGGAAGGGAGGGAAAAAGAAAGAAACTAAAGAAAAAAAATTTTTTTAAATATTACAGACGCTGGACAAATTCAAAAACCTAATTTCCCCAAAACGTTGAAGTATTAGAAAAAGGCCTTTACTTAAAAAGGCATAATTATTAATAAAAGGGAATAAAAAGATATAGGATTTAAAATAAAATTATTTTTTTAAAAATTAGGTCATTTGAAATTAAACTAAATAAAGACAACACTAGGTAAAAAAAAAAAAAAAAATTAATTACAATTATTATATACATACCTATAGAAGTACACACATACATACATATATATACACACACAATTCTACGAATAAGAATACATATATACATACACATACACACACATACATTCAATTTATTTCACACTTATATACATATATATTTATTACACACTTATATATATATATATATATATATATATATATATATATAATAATAATAATAATAAAACCGACTCTGTACGTATTCTAATCTTAAAATGTTACAGAAGTAATTTTTAAAGACCATGAATAACCAGCAGAATCTAACTCCGTTATTGTCCTCGGCTATAGAGCTTTGGACAAAGAGGGGAAAAAAAGAAAACTGCGTAGGACCGACAATACATACGGTTCTTCACAGTAAAGAAAAAAAAACCTCGAACGGAACGAACCACCAGGAAAGAAAAGTGCTCGATTTATTGCGATTTTTTTCGCGTGTATATATATATATATATATATATATATATATATATATATATTTGTATTTTTTTTTAGAGATAAAAATGACCGGACTCAATATTGCTTGCTTTAAGTAATCGTGCGGACACCTGTAATTTGCCTTCACATGGCCTTAAGCTTGATATATGATAGTGATAATGATAAAATAGTGATAATGTATAAATAATGAGAATTTGATATAATAATAATGGGTTTTATCCGAATGATAATGATAGTGTTCAAGTTAATGATAATGTCTACATAATGATAATATTTAAATAACGATAATGCTAATAATGTGTTTTATCCTAATGATGATATTTGTGTTAAAACTATTGATTATGTCTAAATAATGTTAATATCTAAATAATGCTAACGATAATGTGATTTATCATGTTGATAATGATAGTCTTCAAATTTACGATCATGTCGAAATATTGATAATGTCTAAATAATGAAAATTTGATATGTTAATAAAGCAATTCATGATAATGATGTTGATAAAGTCAAAACGGATCATTATCCAAACTTATTTATAAATGGAACTTTGTGTGTTTGTGTGTGTCTCTGTGTTTGTGTCCGTTACCTATAGACTACAAAAGAGCTGAACCGATTTTCTTGAAAATTTACACAGTTTTACTATAAGCATCTAAAAGTGTTCTTAGCTAGGTTTTGTGTTGAGGTAGCCCCGATAAATATTGAAAATCGGTAATCAAAAAAATCGGGTTATAGAAGGAGTGATATACACATAGAGAAAGACATAGAAAACGATATTCAGAAGTTTCAATGTTACAGTTCTTACAATATTGCAGAAAATCGAATATATATATATAAAAGGCAAGATGTTTGTGCGTGTCTGTCTATCTGCCTGTATGTCTGTATTTTTTCAGCCCTTTTATTTTAGTTTTTTCTTCGGGTTTGGCTTTAAGTAAGTATGATTGCAGTTCTGAGTCTCAGCCATGATACCATTTACTCAAAAGACTTATTTAGCGTTCAAATTCAGTTTACGACGAAAAAACTTATTTGAAATCGATACCAGGAAATCAAAATTCGACTTTAATCCATTCATTTTTCTTTCAGTCTACGGTTTCGCTTTAACAGGAAACAGCTATTGCTTTTTAGTCTTTCGTGCCAACGTCCAAAGAGTCTGAGCTCCAGGACCATGGATTAGTTTTAAAGCTTTCATTTCACCCGAGCAACGCCGGGGTATGCTGCTAGTATTCATATAGTTGAGGAATTTTGTAGATTGCGTTGGCTAGAACTATAGAACTATCACTTCGGCAGTACATTTATTAAAATTGGATCGATACAGAGAAGATTAGATTTTTTGCGGATGTGGTGTAGTGAATATAGGCTCGGAACGAGAAATCGAGGAGCCGATTTCGAATTCCAGTTGAATTCGTTGAATTCACTTACGCGCAAATACCCTTGGGAAAGGTATTAATCCGTCTCTTCTCTTCAGTTATGGGTTAAATAATAATAATACAGATTGGGTTCTATAGCCTTGGCGTGCAACAAGTCTACCGCAGAAAGTAATTGCAACCTACTGCACAGTCAGTCATGTATTTTTCGAGACATGGTCGCAGAAGCGTGTATCACGTATGACACTTTACTGACTGAATATAATAGTTGGAAGCATAATCAAAATTTCTACTGGGCATAAAGTGGGGGATTGGTTTTCTATTGTCATGAAGTAGTAAACTCATCCCTAACTAATTACTGCTTATTGATATAATATTATAACCCACCTCTTCTCCCGCCAGATATGGGTTGAATGGCAGGAAACATTGGGTTCTATGGCCTTGGCCGGCAACCAGTCTACCGTGGAAAATAATGGCAACCAACTGTGGGATAACCTTCTTCCCAGTAAGTCATGTCACGAAAGAGACATGATCGCCCAAAGTGTGTATCACGTATGGCACTTAACTGACTGAGAACTATTGGTATCGACAAAAGAAATGAACGAATGATTTGATGAGATCTGGTAAATCTTAATTTTTTTTTTTTTTTTGAGAAGTGTATGGTCTTCTGTTCATCTCGTCAGAGCAAGATTAAAAACGAGTTCCTTGCCGCCATCCAGACGGACTTCTCGCAGGAATAATGGTAATGAATATTAAGCAACAGATGAAACAATTACAAAATGGAGACAAGATAAAGTGAATGGTTAGTTTCTTCCCGAACAGCTTATTACAATTCGTTTTATAAGCGTTAGAAATTTGCCGGCTACCAGTCTGTTGATGCCTGCTTGCATAATAGCTGATTTCCTTAAGAACTCGTCAAGATTTTTTCGTCCAAAGTAAATTAAGCCTCGCATAAGTGATCAACTTTTCTTTCAGAGTCGTGGTAAGTTAGCGAGCAATTGAGTTTATCGAGCGAAAGCCAATGAATAATTGTTATACACTTATCTTAAATGTCTATTTTGTAATATAAAACACAAAGTGGCTTTTGTTTTATCGGTTAAGAAAACTGATACAGCTTTATTTGTAATATAATATAGGGAAGATCATGCAGCTCATATCTTGCTTTTCATTTTTTCTGGGTTAGAGTTCTTGTAATATTTTTGACTTTTAATGATCGTAAAAGAAAAATTCTTTCTTAATAGTGTCAATAGAGTTATTTCGTACGGTCACCAAAGTTAAGCAAAGACGATTTTGATTGATATCTACACTACCTCAGTGTTTTAAAAAAATGATGTATTTCATACTATTTTTTATTGCTAAGAGAATAATTGTAAACGGAAATAGAATGGTTCTTTTGTTTTAACTGCGCAATAACATGTGCATCAAATAAATTTATAAAAATTTAATAATTACCTATATTGCAGTTTCATCAAAGTAACCTCCTTTTGACTTGACAAAGGCTGCACACACTTGCCACAAGTTTTTAAAGATAATCCTCCAACAACTCACGACAGGTATCCTTTATACATCTAACTGAATCCCGAACATTACGAGGCTGTTTCTTCTTACCTCTCCTGTCCAACTCATCCCATGCACGTTCAGTAGGTGAGAGGTGTGGTGAATGAGTTGGCCAACACATAACTTTTAACACTCCAGCAGTTTCTTTTAATCTAAACTTATTTATAAATGGAACTTTGTTTCTCTGTGTGTGTGTATGTGTCTGTGTGGGTGTGTGTGTGTGTGTCCGTTACCTATAGACTCCGAAACGGCTGAACCGATTTTCTTGAAAATTTACACAGTTGTACTATCAGCGTCTGCGAATGTTCTTAGCTAGGTTTTGTATCGATGTACCTCCGATAAATATCGAAAATCGATAATCGAAAAAATCGGGTTATAGAAGGGGTGGTCCGATTTTAATCAAATTTAATACACTCATAGAGAAAGACATAAGAAACGATATTCAGAAGTTTCAAGGTTGCAGTTCTTACAATATTGCTGAAAATCGATAATATATATAAAAGGCAAGATGTTTGTGTGTGTGTCTGTTTATCTGCCTGTATGTCTGTATTTTTTCAGCCCTTTTATTTTAGTTTTTGTTTCAGGTTTTGCTCTAAGTAGGTATAGTTGTAGTTCATAGTCTCAGCCATTTATTCAGAGGACTTATTTAGCCTTCAAAATTCAGTTTACGACGAAAAACTTATTTGATATCAATACCATCCATTCATTTTTCTTTCAGTCTACAGGTTTCGCTTTACCCGGAAACAACTATTGCTTTTTAGTCTTTCGTGCCAACGTCCAAAGAGTCTGAGCTCCAGGACCATGGATTAGTTTTAAAGCTTTCATTACACCCGAGCAACGCCGGGCTATACTGCTATTTTTAAACAATTTTGGCACAATTTAGAAATATGTTTTGGGTCGTTAGAGGATGACATTTTTACCCACAACACGCAATACAGATAGAATTGCATATCTCTGTAAGATTGAATGTTACTGTTCTTTCTTCATAGTCCTCTTTACTTCAACCAAGTCACCTGGGTAAAAAGCAATCGGATGTCTAACCGTACTGATGAGCTGTGACACAGCGAAACAGATCTGTCTGCGGATGACTATATATATATATATATATATATAAAACAAGAAATCAGAGAGAAATATATGTATATATATATATATCATTATATGCATACATGCCTGTTTCTCTGTATCACAGCGCATAGATTGACCGTTTTCTTCAAACCAGGATCGAAACCCGACTGACTTGCCATCAGACGAAGATCTTACCCAGTAGAGAAAGACAGGCTTTTATTTACAGAATGAAAACAGCCAGTAACCGAATTTTTGCACACACAGACATATATATGTGTGTGTGTGTGTGTGTGTGTGTGTGTGTGTGTGTGTGTGTGTGTGTGTGTGATTATAAGATTATATGTTCTGCTTATAGATCGAGACTGTTTTTCACAGGGTCATTATCCATTCTGGTAGTTTCATAGTAAAATCGAATTTTTCTAGCAACACTATTGGTTTTAGCCATTTGAAGTTCCAGGTTCTTCCCGGTGATTCAATCAATATGGACCCGGGTGTCTAATGCCAAAAATTAATTCAGAAGAAATTTCAGTTTTATTTTTCAGCCAATATGTTTCTATTTTTAAAAAATTATTTCATCCCAACCAAGACAATAAAGCCACCAAGACGCAAATGGTACTGAATGTAAAAGAATATGTGAAAAAAAAAAAACATTGGGAACAATGAACAATAGAAATTGCAAAGACAGAATATTCGGATTGAGATTAAATTAGCTGGAGAGCTAGAAAACCAGAAGAGAGTTCCATAAAAGAAAAAGGAAAAAGAAGAAACTGTTAACATAGAACTTACGGCTACATCAAACTGGCCATTTCTTTCGTTTTATTAATTTTGCATAACATTTGTTAGGATATTTCACATTTTTAATGATTTAAACAGCAAAATTGTCTCTGAAATCTGTCAATAGTTCAGTCAGTCAGTTAAGTGCCATAAGTGAAACACACTTTCGGCGATGATGTCTCGAAGGAGACATGACTGAGTGGGTAGAAGTTTATCCCACAGTAGGTTGCCATTACTTTCTGCGGTAGACTGGTTGCCAGCCAAGGTTATAGATCCCAATCTGTCCTGTTATTTGACCCATAACTGGAGGGAAGAGTTGGATTAATACATTTCCCAAGGATATTTGTGTGAAAGTGAATGCAAGAAATACAACTGAAATTCGAACTCGGCTCTCCGGTTTGTCGTTCCGAGCCGATATCCAATGCACCATAACGCAAGTTTCCGGTAAAGCGTGGAATTCTTCCGAGAATGTTGGTCAGTAAGAAAGTGGAAAATCAACGTTAGTACGTCGACGTTGGGGCAGTAAATAAAATGGGTAAACCATTCAATTACTGGCTGCCGTCAAAAGCTGATATACTGCAGAAAAGACCAATATTTCTCTGTGTTTGATTTAATCTCAGACGACGGTAAGGAGAAAGCTGTTATGAAATTTAAATATATTCGTTCGGTTTATTGGCTAAACATAGGAGACATTTAATTTTTTTATTGGCAATAATCAAGAAAATGTTACACTTTTTTTATCTAAATTACCTGATAAATCATAATACTTAATTAAATAATTAAAGTTCCTGCTAGTTCCACAATTTTAAAATACTTGTGGAAATGTATCTATTGCACTGTTATTTGTGTTTGACAGAGATGCCGGTGTTGGGGTATGTGAAAATAGTGATTTTCCAAACAATTTCTCAAACGATAAAGGCCAGTGGAAATTATAATATACTTGAACAGACTTTCCACTGAAATACGATTGTCCAAGAAAAATAATAATATTAAACAAATAAAAATTCAAATGTGTCCGCGAATGTCAGTTTCGTAATTTTCCGTATAATTCCGTAATATCTATCTATCTATCTATCTATCTATCTATCTATCTATCTATCTATAATCTTTTTTACTTGACAACATAGTTATTGCAAAAATAAAATAACACACCGTCATAGAGAAAACACGCAGCAAGAGATTTTATAACTGGTAGTAAAGTTTAATAATTGTTAGTCAAGTGAGTGAACTGAGTAGACACTGCCTCGCTATTGTCACTCTACGTGAGTATGACAGGAGGGATATATATATATATATATATATATATATATATATATGCGCAACGGTCTTTATTGTAATAGAGAGGAATGGAATGACAAGAGTAACTTTCCTTGTTTCTTGTTAAAAATTATGTTTCTCAGGCCTTTTTGAACTCTATACTTCTAGCGTCTCCGAGTAAATTCTTTATGTGTGTTTTCCCATAATCGACACACACACACACACACACACACACACACACACACACACACACACACACACACACACACACACACACACACTTTCGTCTGCCACATGTCTTCTATTTTTTCTTTTCTTTCTCTTTAAGGGAATTTCCGGTGTATTAAAAATATACTAATAAAGTTCACTGATTAAATCAATTTATTTCGCCGAAATGATCATCCAAATCATGTAATTTTCGAAGTTTTATTTGTAAAAATATTCATTTATATATATATATATATATATATATATATAGTCATCCGCAGACAGATCTGTTTCGCTGTATCACAGCTCATCAGTACGGTTAGACTCCGATTGCTTTTAACCCATGATTGAAACCCGACCGAATTGGCGTCAGTCGGCGATTCTACCTCTGGGCTATGGGCGCTCGGAAGAAGAAGACAGACTTTTTAGCATGTATATTATCATTATACACTCCCAATTGCTGAGAGTGTTCTAGTTTATTGCTGAATGAGCGATGCGTAATGCCAGAGTAGCTACTGTTTTTCAATAATATATATATATATATTAACAAACATAAGATTAAGGAAATGGTCTTTAAACAACCGGCAATTTGAAATGATTTGTTTGAACATTATTTTTTTCTCAGTATTCGTAAGTAGATATAAAATGACACACATTTTCGTAACAAAACTTTATCCTAAATGAACAGGCCGGTAGAAATAAATATATAATACTGTTTGATTATAACAGAATTTCTACTTAAATACGAGTATCGATCAAAAATATTGTTCAAACAAATCATTTCATATATATATATATATATTTTTTTTTTAATCATTTCACCCCGAGCAAGGCGGAAATGCCACTGATGTGCAGGGGGTTACATAAATGTAAAAAGATTAATTACAAAAGAGTGAGGAGTACAAACTAGTGAGAAAGGAACAATAGAAGGCAGGTGCGATGACAGATACATAGGTGGAGAGAAAGGGAAGGTTATACAGGGGAGGGGAGAGAGCTAGAGTCCAGTGGTTCGTAGATGGGTATTGACTTTGCATTTAAATTTCTGGAGGTTGTAGCTGTCAGGAAAGCAAGAATACGAGAGCGAGTTCCACAGGCGGTAAGTGCGAGAGAAGAAGCTGCAGGAGTAGAATTGTCGTCTGCATTTGGCTAACCTGACTGTGAATTGGTGGGACCCAGTTGCCAGTCTGGTTGCACGAGTAAACACCTGTTGAGGAGGCATCAGTGACTTAAGTTCGTCCGAGCAGAAGCCATGAAAGTATTTATAGAACAGAGAAAGGGAGGCCACATTTCGACGATGGGAAAGTGGCTGCAGTCGAGCCGCCAGATCAGTATCTATCACATTACAGACTCTCCTTTGGAGCTTGTCAAGAACACTGAGAACGGCAGGGGCACCTGACCATAAATGGCAGCAGTACTCCATGCACGGACGGATGGTTGACTTGTATATATGCAGAATGGATTCAGGTGGAAAAAAACATCCTGGATCGACATAGTGACCCAACCTTCTTAGCAGTAGATTTTGCTATGAAATCAATATAGTGGTTCCATTTGAGGTCTGAGGACAGGGTAAGTCCGAGGAGGCGTAGTGTATTACTCTCAGGGAGAATCACTTAGAGAGAGAGAGAGGGGGGGGAATGTACTAATTGACGGAGAAGATGATGGTATCTACATGATATTAAAAATATACGCTTAGTAAATTAAGCAATTTGCACATTTCGACTTGGTGTAATTGTTTAACATGCCAAGTGTGTCTAGCTAGATAAATTACGACTTGACTGGTCACCAACCCCTCAAGTTAACCTTATTTCCCTGCTATTTAACTGGAAGGAGAGGAGTTGGATCTATACCATACCCAAATAAGTCTAAGTGTATGTAATGAACTTGACTAGAATTCGAACTTTTCTCATTTTGATTCACTATCCATTACACCAGGCATCGGCAACTTTTTAGAGAGTGAGGGCCAAAAAGCTATGTAGAATCATGGATGAGGGCCAAACAGCTAAGGCTCCAGTGTCATGGAGAAGAACCATGTTATTAAATATGTGAATAAATTTTCTATGTATTTGAAAAAAGAAATGATTCAATATAATTTAATAACTGACGGGTATTTTGTTAAAAAAATATTACATCTTAAAAATAAATGTTTCATAAATCAGTACAGAAAAAAACATTTCATTAAAATCGGTTGAAAACACTATTTTATATACATTTAAAAGTGCCTGCTCACGAAAGCAATTTCACAGAAAAAGTAAAAGGGAGGCCGTACGCTAATTTTGGCGATCACTACAAATAAAAAAATAAAAGTAAAACACATTAACAGGTAAAAAGAAATAATTTTTAAAAATTTCGACGCAATATATTCAGACAATCAATTGTCACTTTGGTTTAGTTATATCGTGTCCTGAGTAAGGTAGCGGCCCGGACAAGATTCACTCGAGGGCCGGATGTGGCCAGCGGGTCGAGGGTTGCCGACCGCTGCATTACACCAACATCTAGATAAAAAAAAAAGTAAAGACTGATAATAAATGTGTTAATAAATACAAAAAACAAAAAGCAGGATATCTCGTAAATGTTGGGAACATCTACCGTATTTATATTATTCAGACTATTGTCCTCATCTTTGTTGCCATTTGTACAACGTTTCGGCCGTTCTACGCTCCGACCTTCTTCAGGTGCTAGGAATTTAGGACCGAACCATTTATTACAATCACTGGGGTATATGATCTTCATTCCTTGCGTAGTAGTGCCTCTTTTGGTAGTCATGAATTATCTCCGTCTAATCCCGTAAGCTACTTGTTCACCCCTGCTGTAATCTGGTACTGAACTCTCAACCTTAAGGAGACATGGCCCAGTGAATATAGATGTTGGTTAGTTCCTGTGGCTTTTTATAAACTCGGGGGTGGTCTAATAATTATGTGTAGTGTGTGTGTGGGTAGTGTAACGAATATCGACACAGAAATTTATATAATCGCTGACACCTGAAGAATGCCGGAGCGTACAACGGCCGAAAAGTCGTACAAATGGCAACAAAGATGAAGACAATAATCCGAATAATGTAAATATTGGGAACATCTGTTAATAATAATAGAAAAAGCACCGAACTTTCATCAAATTCTAAGAGAAATCTTGCCAGAACATTTACCGAAGCCTTTGCAATGTATCCACAAATATTTCTGATTAGTACGTATGATTCACGGTTTACTGATTGTTGATTTATAATTATTTAACTTTCAGAACGTGCAATTACATCAGTCACTTAAGTGCCATACGTGATACACGCTTTAGGTGATCATGTCTAGAAAGAGACATGACTGACTGGGCAGAAGATTATCCCGCAGTATGTTGCCATTATTTTCTGTAGTAGACTAATTGTCAACCAAGTCTATAGAACCCAATCTGTCCTATTATTTAACCCATAACTGGAGGAAAGAGACGGATCAATACCTTTTCCAAAGGTATTTGTACTTAAATGAATGCAAGGAATTCAAGTGGAATTCGAACTCCGCTCCCTGATTTGTCGTTCTTAGTCGATATCCACTGCACCACAACGCACATCACAACGCAATTACATACAAAACGTAAAAAAATATCCATGGATAACCATCAGATTTTTTTCGGTGATTGGAATAATTTATGGGGTTTGCTAGGAAATCTTAGTCTTGGAATGCGATGATACGGTGTTTTAAAATAAATCATGAGCTTTTTCTGGCTGTTAAATCGTCAGCCGACAAGATTTATAAAGTGAGGCTGACCACAATGGCTTCTTTCGCACGTCCACTTCTTGTGAAAGCTGAATGATGGGAACGTTGAAGGACGACATTTTCAGGAGATAAATAATGTCTTTTCTTGTTAGATAGAAACTACACTTTGTAATGCATGTATTATTAGGCTTACGGCCTATCACGTTGAATACACCGGTTCTCGCTCGATCACAGAACTTAAGCAACGTTGAGTCTGGTCAGTACTTAGATGAGTGACCGCTTGGGAATACCAGCTGCTGTAAGCGTTTAGTGACGGATGTGCGTTGTGTTGTAGTGGATACTGGCTCGGAAAGAGAAATCGGTGAGCCGAGTTCGAATTCCAGCTGAATACCCTACATTCACTTGAGCACTGGTACTCTTTGGAAAGGTATTGATCCGTCCCTTCCCTCCAGTTATAGGTTAAATAACAAGGGTAGGACTTGGGGATCCTGTCACTTAAAAAACAAATCCCAATGAATCTTGATATTCGAAAAGAAAAAAATGTATTACTAGACACAAAACTTATATAAAAACGACAATAAATTGTTGAAAGAAAAAATATTACCTGCAATAAATAAATAAAGTTTAGTTGGCAATAAATGACCCGCCGAGGTTGATTTGCCATAAAAACAAAACAACCAACAACATTTATTATTACAGTATGATGTGCATCATACTGTTCTCCGTTAGATAGTAAATTACTTAATTCGTTTATACGTTGGTTATCTCAGATCTAAACTTATGTATAAATGGAACTTTACCTCTGTGTGTGTGTGTATGTGTGTCCGTTACCTATAGACTCCGAAACGGCTGAACTGATTTTCTTGAAAATTTACACATTTGTACTATAAGCGTCTGCGAGTGTTCTTAGCTAAGTTTGTGTCGAGGTACCCCCGATAAATATCGAAAATCGATAATCGAAAACGTCGGGTTCTAGAAGGAATGGTCCGATTTTAATCAAATTTAATACACTCATAGACAAAGACGTAAGAAACGATATTCAGAAGTTTCAAAGTTGTAGTTCTTACAATAGTGCAGAAAATCGATAATATATATATATATATATATATATATATATATATATATAAAAGTCAAGATGTTTGTGTGTGTGTATGTGTGTGTATATTTATCTGCCTGTATGCCTGTATTTTTCCAGTCCTTTTATTTTAGTCTTTTCTTCGGATTTGGCTCTAAGTAGGTATAATTGAAGTTTTTAGTCTCAGCCATGATGCCATTTACTCTGAGGACTTATTTATCCTACAAAATTCAGTTTACGGCGAAAAAATCTTATTTGATATCGATACCAGGAAATCAAAATTTGACTTACATCCATTCATTTTTGTTTAGGGCTACGGTTTCGCTTTAACTGGAAACAACTGTTGCTTTTTAGTTTTTCGTGCCAACGTCCAAAGAGTCTGAGCTCCAGGACCATGGATTAGTTTTAAAGCTTTCATTACACCCGAGCAACGCCGGGCTATACTGCTAGTAAATAATAAACCATTCCGTTTTGACTGTGAGGACAGACAGAAGAAAAAAACATATTACAAACGCTGTTTGATTTTAATGAACTTTAATGAACAAAAAGAAGGCAAACATCATAACAAGAAAAAAGTTCACTTCAACATGATATAAGGATTAGCAATCCTGCCTCTCTAGATCAATAACGACTGAGTAGGGATTTCGATCCTCACTGGGTGCGCCATAATTTTATCCTTGTTGCATAATTCAGCTACGCTTAATAAATCGAGGTAGTTGCGCGATTCGACGTGGTGCAATGTTTAGCATACCAAACTTAATCTCGCTTATCAATTGCGACGGAATAGTGAGTTCGATACAAACTGAGAACCCAATACTTTCGGCCTTGTGTCACAGCTAAGCTACAATTAAAAAATCATCATGAAAGAAAGAACTAGCCAAACAAACTCATTGAAGTTAGAGGGGGAGATAACGTTTTCATGCTTTTAACATCTGCTTCAATAAAATCGAAAATGTTGTCACTTTTGATTCTTTTGATTTGTACCCTCTTACTTCTTCAGTAATAGCCTGCATTCGTTCTTGTTATTTAAATGTTTTGTTAAAGTTTCAAAATTGAAATTTTTGATGATTTGAGAGCTGCATTTCTAATTTCATCGTAGATCTTAGAATGAGCTTATTCTATTATTAACCTAAGATTCAAATGAAGAAAGTTTTTACGGGTGCATACTTACATGTTCTCATTTTATAGTATGATTATTTTCTACTGGGATTGAAAGTTCCAGGTTTTTCACCTGTAAATTGACGGCTGTAGCAATCCAAAATATTATAACAAGCGCACACAAAGAGGGCAAACCTCCGCCAAGGCAACACCAGCATAATCTCAGCGATAAGAAAGAGATGATTATTAAAAAAAATAACGGCAATGAAGTTGACTAAAATGCTAAAAGTGAACTTGACTGCTCTCATAGTTAAATGTAAACTTAAAACAAACCATGAAATGTACAGATAAAATAGTAGGAAAAAAACAAAAGAAAAAGCAATAAACTTTATTCCGTGTCAGATCGAAACCAAAATCTAATCAGTAAGTGCCAGTCATGAAGACAAACATTCCTGGAAGTTTCATCTGAATCTATCGAGTGGCTCTCGAGATATCTTGACCACTGACAGACAGTCAAATAAACAAATGCGACTGATTCAGATTTAACTTTATATAATACAATAAATTATTTAACGTGTATCTGTTTGTTTGTCTGTCTAATTAGTTAAAAATTAATTTACAAAAATTGTGAAATATTTGGTTTTTACTTTTTAACCCGAGAACACTAACCATTGGAATATAGTCAGTCAGTCAATTAAGTGCCATACTTGATACACGCTTGGGCGATCATGTCTCGAAACAAACATGACTGACTAGGCATAAGATTATCCCACAGTAGGTTGCCATTGCTTTCTGCCGTAGACTGGTTGCAAACCAAGGCTATCGAACCCAATCTGTCCTGTTATTTGACCCATAACTGGAAGGAAGAGACGGATTAATACCTTTCCCAAGGGTATTTGCGCGTAAGTGAATGCAATGAATTCAGCTGGAATTCGAACTCGGCTCCCCGATTTCTCGTTCCGAACCGATATCTAGTGCTCCACAACGCACATCCTTGTGTATATAGTACCCAGCGCAAATGTCGCAATTTTAATTACAATTTAATTACAATTTTCAGTACCTGATTTTCTTACCTAAATAATGTTTTTCAGTTCCTATTAATGTTAACTCAAAGTACAACGTTTGAAGTACTTGCATGTAAAATATTTCAAATAAAGACTTATATTTAATATTTTTTTGATATTTTGATTAGTAATAGTGTAACTTTAATTGATGGTTAGTGTTCCAGGGTTAATATCTCAAAGTTGTAATTTGAATTTTTTATTTTATCTTTTATTTGCTTTTGGATAATTAATTTTAAATTTATATAATAAAAGAATGAAGCAAACTACGGGAGCTAATTCAGTATTTGGTATGTGAAAGGTACGAAAATAGTAAATAAACCTGAAAAATAGCTTAGAAACTTTAACCAGCACCGGATCGATCCAAATCAGTTTGTGCCTGACATGAGGCCTAACATGAGGCAAAACATTCCCGAATGTTTCATCCGAATCCATCCAGCGGATCTTGAGATATCCAGTCCAAGGACAGACAAACGTGACTGAAAACAATACCTCCACCTTAAGGTTGAGTTATTAAAAATTATAACGGTAAATCGCATTTATTTGTTATATAAATAATTTATTTGTTACATAGATTAATACAGTTTATTTTATTTACAATAACCATAATGCGGTATTACTGTTAGTCTTTTGTAATACTGAGGTTAAAGAGCGAAGTTTTATCCAATTACAGCTAAGATCTGATTTGTTTTTCTCTTTCAGCAAGACAGAAGACAATAAAACGATTTTAAAGTGTTTAATGTCTGAGAATTCAACTCTTGAGTCGTAAGAACGTATCGCATTAAATTGAGAGGCCCTGGTTCCCAATGAAGCCTTTTTATGAACAGGCCGCCGGGGACCGTGTATTGTTTGATGTCATCTACACGGGACGACACATTCAACCGGTATACTGTTTTTAAAGTCTTATTCCTGATTCTGCCACCAAACACAAATAAATGATTATTTGGTCTACATATTACAGACACAAAAAGAAAACTACAAAATCTCCTACAGAAGGTAACTGGAGAGTGACAAAAAAGAACTAAAAATAAACTGTAAGAAAACTGAATGCATGGTCATCAGCAAAAAGAGCAACCCTAATGCCAAATACAGGTGCAGTACACTAGACTCAAGCAGGTACAAAAATTTAAATATCTAACATTCTAAATAAATAAATATCTATATTCTAACAGGAGATGGCAAGTGTGACATAGGAGGCAAATTGGCATGGCGAAGGACCTGTTCCAGAAGCTGAGTAAAACACAGAAAAATTTCACTAAAAACTAAGAAGAGAGTGCTAGATTGCTATGTGATGTCAGTTCTTCAATACGGCAGTGAATACTGGACAATATCATCGAAAATGAGGACAAAACTGGAAGCAGCAGAAATGTTGTTCTTCAGAGGGATGCATGTGAATGATGAGGTGTTGGAAAGAATGGAAAAAAAATGAAAATTAATACTGAGCATCAGGAAGAGACAACTGAAGTTCCTGGGACATTCAATAAGGAAGGAGAGCTTGGAGAACCGGATACTGACAGGCCAGATAGAAGGAAAAAGAGACAGAGGAAGGCAGTGGATAACATATTTGAAGGGCCTGATCAGGTGAATGACGGAACGGGGATTGCGATGTGTAACAGAAGAACACATACTAAGAGCCACCAGGGATAGGGAGACGTGATCCATGATTGCCTACGTCCTGAAAGGACACGGCACATAGAAGAAGAAGAAGAAGAAGAAGAAGAAGAAGAAGAAGTGTACTATTAAGCCCTAACCCTATTTTAATGCTAAAACTTTCAAGCAGGAGTATTTCTTTCATTATTGCAATCCAGCCAAGTAATATAGCAGCTACATTAGGAGGTTGTTGGTTGATGTTGTCTAACGGTATATAATACTCTTTGGCATATTTAATGCCAAAATCTAAATATATTTAACACAATGTTATGATTTTAATTAAATCTATTTTGAACGAAACTGTACCATTGCACTTTTATGTTATGTTGCCCTATTTACAGTAGAATGGACTCTTCCTCCTTACATAAATACTAACCTCTGTGACTTTCGGAGAGACAATCTTAAAATAGTCCTGAGGTAGTCGTAAGGCAGTCGTAAGGAAGTGGTGAGGCAATCGTAAGAAAATCGTGAGGCAGTCGTGAGGCAGTCGTAAGGCAATTGTGAGACAGTCGTGAGGCAGTCGTGAAGCAGTCGTAAGGCAGTTGTGATGCAGCTGTGACGAAATGTAACTATACATTTTGGACGTACGCTTCTATCTGTTGTCTCTTACTTGTATATATGTTCTGTTATTCTAATACACTAGTTCAACCTACCTTCTCGTTTCTGTGTCTTTCTTCCTGCTTCTAACAGATCACAACAGCTTTGCTATAAAATGCATTATTTGTAATACTATAGATATTTATTGTTGGTAATCATTTTATATAAATATATATTGCTGGTACTTTTTTACTATAAAAAGTTATTTTGATACTTTCTTAGTTATTCTGTTTTTTCTTCACTATTTACCTATAGCTAGGACCCTAACAGGTCCTGCCACCACCGGTCAGGGTAGAACAAGAAACAACAGCAATTAAGAGTTGATACCACGCTCTTCAGAACATCCAGTCACACTATCAAAGTTCTTGCTGTCAGATGTAGGTTATCGTCATACTCACATCTAACGCATGGCGGTTACTGATTGTGAAATAATATGAAAAAAGAAAAGGAACATTATTAAGCAGACAGAAAAATTCAAGAAGATTTTAGATAGTGATTGACATTGCGTTTAAATGTTTGAAGATAAACGTTGAGGAGAGAGAACAATAAAAGGTCAAGCATTCAGAAGATAATAGATAACGATTACGATTGCATTCACCCCAAAAATGGCAACAAAGCGCAAATCCACAGAGCTACTATTTATAGAAGGCTATAAATAAAGTATTATTAAGGAACAAGATCAATAAAAGAAGAGGAATAATGACTGATATTGCCTTCAATTGTTTGAAGATCAAACATGAACAGAAAGCAAGAAAGCAGAAAAGACTCTCACAAGCGAAAGAAGAAACTGTTAGCATAGAACTCACGGTAATATTTCACTATTTAAAATGGCGAGAGCTAGTGTTGTGCTTAAAGTCGTAAAGCCGAGGTAGTAAAGTGGAAGGCCCATGAGAGCAATACTATGGAAATATTTATATAAAAAGCATGGGGAAGCTAGGTTAAGGCAGTTGGAAAGCCGAAGTACCAGGTCAAGACCGACAAGATGGCAGAGGTTTCTTTGGACTTTTTCAAGTATTTTAAATATATGTCAGAAGCAATAGACCATATGTGATAGCAATATTGAATTCATGAACAAATGATCTAAACTTATTTATAAATAGAACTTTGTCTCTGTGTGTGTCTGTCAGGGAAGGATAATTATGATTTACTGGAAAAATGTTACTTTGTCAGACTACAAATGATAGTAACGTCTTCAAACATAAAGGTATTGGATAATAAAATAACGATAACACAGAATGTAATTTTATTAAAATATCTACAAAAGTAATGACCATAGAAGCTACTTTACTGTAATCTTATATTATATTAGGTGGCGTATGCACAGACCGTGACCAAAATACTGTACGTATTTTGTGAGCGATTTTGAAAGAGAAAATGTTTTTTTTATTACTGAAAAATCATGGCTACTGTGTTCATTGTAAACAGAAAAGACCAACTGAGTAATGGCTAAGGGTGTAGAAGCCAGAAATTTCGTTATTAGGTCGCGGGATACGACAACAAACCTACCTATTTTACTATATTGTACAGTACACACACATATATACACACACAATTACTGCGACAATCACCAGCTTAAGCTGCTACTGCTACAGTAATGCTATAAGCTCTCTCCTACTACTCTCTCACTCTTTACTACCCTGCCGTTTGGCAAAGGTGAGAGAAAGGCTGAGGAGAGTAGCGTTTATAACAAGTTAGAGGGGAAGGAAAAGCTTGTGTAGAGAGTAAGAGTGTTATCTTTTTTCAGTGGCATAACGGATGGACCGACTAAGTAACTAACTAACTAAGGAAGGAACAAGTAGAATTATTATATGATATATGTGACAACGTACCGGAAGATATAAGCAGATCAATTTTCACAGAACAGCGTAAGAAGCCAGGCACCAATGAATGTGAACATCCTCTAACAATCAACTTAATGAGTCACATAACAAAACTCATCATCCAGATTGTGATGAATAGAAAGCGTAGCAGAATTAGGCTAGAGATAGGACAAGTACAGTGTGGTTTCATAACAGGACAATGAACGCAATATTTATGCTCAGAATGTTATCAATGCAATACAAATGCAGAACAACGTGTATCTGTGTTTTATAGGCTACGCAATATCGTTCGACAAAGTACGCTAAAAAGACTTGATAAAGATGCTCGTCAACCACATTATAATCGGGAAAGACATTAGAATAAACAAGAACCTATACTGACAGCAACCCGCCTGCATATAGACAGGAAATGAGTTCATCAAATATAAAAAATAGAAAGGAGTGTAAAAGAAATAGGTCTTCGTCACAGGATCTATTCAATCTATACAGGGAGTTCTGATAGAGCTAGAAGTCCTGTCAGAATTCGTCATTAGCGAACGCAACATGCATAACAATATGAGCTAAACAAATCACACATCCAGGTAAAAGAAGACACAAGACCTCCTACAGAAGGTAGCAAGAGAAAGCGAGAAGAAAGAACTAAACAAATACTACAAGAAAACTGAATGCATGGTCATCGGCAAAAAACTAGAGTCCAGAATGCTAACGACATTTTGGGGATACTAAAATGTAGCAGGTGTAGAAATTCAAATACCTGGGAAGTATTCTAACAGAGGACAGAAAGTGCGATATTGAAATCCGAAGGCGTATTGGCATAACCAAAGGCGCATTCCAAAAGCTAAGCAGAGTATTAGGAGACAGGAAAATGTTGTTAGAAACAAAGAAATAAGAACCGGACCCTTATGTAATGTCTGTCTTCTTATATTGCAGCGAATGCTGGACAATCTCATCAAAGATAAAGGAGACACTCAAAGCAACAGAAATGCGGTTCTACATAAGGATGCTGATGGATCGAATATTGAGCATCGACAAGGTTTGGAGAGGATGAGGACGAAAAAAGACTTAGATTTAACATCAGGAGGAGACAGCTGAAGTTTCTGGGACACGTAACGAGGAAAGAGAGCTTGGAGAATCTAATACTCACAGGACGGATAGAGAGAAAGATAGATAGGGGAAAGCAATGTGAGGCATACTTGATGCGGTTAAGCAAGTTGCGGGCAGAGCGGGTTTTGGGAGAAAAACCAAGAGAAAAAGTGTTAAGTGCCAGAACAGTTAGGAGGATGTGGAGGGTTATGATTACAATGTTTCTGTGACATGTAATGAGGAAGGAGAGCTTGGAGAATCTAATACTCACAGGACGGATAGAGACAAAGATAGATAGGGGAAAGCAATGTGAGGCATACTTGATGCGGTTGAGCAAGTTGCGGGCAGAGCGGGTTTTGGGAGAAAAACCAAGAGAAAAAGTGTTAAGTGCCAGAACAGATAGGAGGATGTGGAGGGTTATGATTACAATGTTTCTGTGACATGTAATGAGGAAGGAGAGCTTGGAGAATCTAATACTCACAGGACGGATAGAGACAAAGATAGATAGGGGAAAGCAATGTGAGGCATACTTGATGCGGTTGAGCAAGTTGCGGGCAGAGCGGGTTTTGGGAGAAAAACCAAGAGAAAAAGTGTTAAGTGCCAGAACAGATAGGAGGATGTGGAGGGTTATGATTACAATGTTTCTGTGACATGTAATGAGGAAGGAGAGCTTGGAGAATCTAATACTCACAGGACGGATAGAGACAAAGATAGATAGGGAAAGCAATGTGAGGCATACTTGATGCGGTTGAGCAAGTTGCGGGCAGAGCGGGTTTTGGGAGAAAAACCAAGAGAAAAAGTGTTAAGTGCCAGAACAGATAGGAGGATGTGGAGGGTTTTGACTGTCTCTGTCCTAAGGGAATCGGCACATGAAAGAAAAAATAGGAAGAGAATGAATACTCCATTTCTTCGTGTTGTCCTATTAATTGCATGCTATATGTTCAGCCACAAGAAAAAGTGCAAAAGTTTTAAGCAAAACAATTTACAATTTGGCGAATTACAGTTCATACTGCTTTAATATTGTATGATGCTATTGGCCCGAGGAATTTAAAACTTGGTATGATAATAATGCAAATTAAAATTAACGAAGATTAACGAAACTGGTTAAATACAACCGACAATTTGAAATGATTTGTTAAAATGTTATTTTTGATCGATACTCGTATTTGAGTAGATATTCTGTTTATAATCAAACAATATTATATATTTATTTCTACCGGCCTGATTATTTACGATAAATTTTTGTTACGAAAATGTGTTTAAACTGATCGTCATTTGTGGTCGAAAGGTCTAAGACGCGCCAAATCACATGGTGTTTTCTCCTATGTGGGTAAGGATCGCAGGTTCGAATCCTGCCGAATGACACACATTAAACAAGTTATTTTGAAACTACTCTATCGAACATCTGTGGGATATTTTGGATAAAAAATTGATAAATCTAATGCTACTTCGCAAGACACACTTTGGTAACAAATACAAGCTGCTTGGCAGGAGATACTATTAGATACATTGAAGAAGCTTGTGATGACAATGCCTGACAGAATGAAGGCTGTAATCAAACTAAAAGGTTATTATACTAAATAATAAATTTATTTTGTAACAAGTATTTTTCTTGTTAAAGCATTTCTTGGGTAAATCATACAAAATTACTTTAATTAAATTTTTATTTTCTGTCAATATGTCTCATAATAGATAAAATAGTTCTTGACCTAATGCACAGTATTGTATATATATATATATATATATATATATATATATATACTAACAGTATAGCCCAGCGTTGCTCGGGTGTAATGAAAGCTTTAAAACTAATCCAAGGAGAGCAAGAATTAGGGAGGAAGTTCCACAGGCGGGAAATGAGAAATGAAAATTCCTAGAGAATAAGTGGTGGTTATATTTTACTATTATTGACGGTAATATGGTGGGACCTAGATCCCAATCTAGTTGCAAGAGTAAGTTTATGAGGACGGAGGGTCAGTGAATGAAGCTCGTCAGAAAAAAACACTTGTAGAACAGACAAAAGAAAGCCACATTCTGTCGGTAAGAAAGTGACTGAAGAAGAGCTATCAAATCAGGACCGATTACACTGCAGGTTCTCATTTAAATTTTGTCGAAAAAAATACTGATTAATTTCAGCAATCGTACAGGAACCGGTGTTTTAACGTGATGTGGCCGTAAGCCAATGTTGTGTGAGAAATTACAGCTGAA
Organism: Ascarosepion bandense; assembly: GCA_037127315.1. Taxonomy (NCBI): domain Eukaryota; kingdom Metazoa; phylum Mollusca; class Cephalopoda; order Sepiida; family Sepiidae; genus Ascarosepion; species Ascarosepion bandense. Next base: position 100,648 of record JBBBDQ010001449.1, read on the forward strand.
CTTCTATACAATTGCAATGGCCAGCAAATGAAGGAATTGCTTATCATATTCAATATTTCGTTTTTCACTCACGAAATTCGTTATAGAACAACATCAGGTGTTTAGTGCCGTCTTTAAGGAAATAATATAAGTGCAGGTTCAGAGAAGAGACGGTCTTTTAAATGCATTAAGAAGAACAAGAAAAGCCCTCTTGCGCAAATTAGATATGGTTATGTTTCAAAGGATTGCCTTCAGCAAAAGAAATCAATTCTCGCTAGTGAATTGAATTATTCTGATTAGTGGCTAACAATCAAGGGATGACTGAACAGTCTCTCGATTCAACGTACTGAAAGTCATAGAGCTAATCAATAAACGAGAGTTTATAAGAAGCTGTCTGTTGGAGTCTTCTCTGTGTCTATCCGTTGGACTCGTACACTAAACGTGATATATCCAGTAATTAAAGGAACTATACACTACGAGAAAAATATAATTCACGAACAGCGGCTTATTTATTATTTTGTTAAGGAGCAGAGTGTGCACTGAATAGTAGAGATTTGCAGCTATTCTTTGCGAGGTGATTTTTTTTTTAAATTAAAATTTTAGGGGGACTTTTTAAATATATACAACCACTAGCAGTATAGCCCGGCGTTGCTCGGATGTAATGAAAGCTTTAAAACTAATCCATAGTCCTGGAGCTCAGACACTTTGGATGTTGGCACGAAAGACTAAAAAGCAATAGTTGTTTCCAGTTAAAGCGAACCCGTAGACTGAAAGAAAAATGAATGTATATAAGTCAAATGTTGATTTCCTGGTATCGATATCAAATAAGTTTTTTTCGTTGTAAAGTGAATTTTGAAGGCTAAATAAGTCCTCTGAGTAATTATACCTACTTAGAGCCAAACCCAAAGCAAAAACTAAAATAAAAGGGCTGAAGAAATACAGACATACAGGCAGATAAACAGACACACACACAAACGTCTTGCATTATATATATATATATATATATATATATATATATTATCGATTTTCTGCACTATTGTAAGAACTGCAACCTTGAAACTTCTGAATATCGTTTCTTATGTCTTTGTCTATGAGTGTATCAAATGTGATTAAAATCGGTCCACTCCTTCTATAACCCGATTTTTTCGATTATCGATTTTCAATATTTATCGGGTGTACCTCGACATAAATCCTAGCTAAGAACACTCGCAGACGCTTATAGTACAACTGTGTAAATTTTCAAGAAAATCGGTGCAGCCGTTTCGGAGTCTATAGGTAACGGACAGACAGACGCACACATACACACACACACACACAGACAGACAAAATTCCATTTATAAATATAAGCGTTGACTGCTGGAGAAAGATCTATTCCCACATTTTTTATTTTAGTAAGACTAAAATGGGAAAGGGCAACACTAAGATCCGCAAAGGTATTGCATGACCAAGTTAATGGAGTATTAAGACAGGAAAGATTCGTTAAAAACAAAGAAAAGTGTACTGGACAGTCAGGTGATATCTCTCTTCCTAATTTTTTTTTTTATAAGCGTTTCACCCCGAGCAAGGCATGTCACTGCCACTACTGCGCAGGGGGCTACATAGAGTGGAGAAAGGATGATTAAATATAGGAAATGTCAGAGGGTCGGTGATAGGCCGGTAAGGATACCGAGAATGAGGGTTGGGTAGATGAGAGTGTTCTGAGAATAATTGCGAGTTAGTGTGATAGGAGGTGTCTATTGACCCTACATTTAAACACCTGGAGATTGTAGCTGTCGGAAAAAACAGACTTGTGGAAGGGAGTTCCACAGGCGGGAAGCGCGAGAAAAGAAGCTGTTGGAGCTGTTTACGGTTACATCTTATTTGTTTAACTGTAAAAGGGTGGGACCTAGTTGCTAATCTAGTACTCGTGTAAATTTGTGCTTAGGCGGCACCAGTGATCTAAGCTCATCGGAGCAGAAGCCATGAAAGTACTTTTAGAAGAGGCACAGGGAAGCCACATCACGCCGGTGAGAGAGTGGTTGCAGCCGGTCTGCCAAGTCAGTATCAACCACGTTACAGATCCTCCTTTGTATTTTGTCAAGAAGCCCAAGGAGAGCAGCAGGGGCACCCGACCAGATATGGCAGCAATATTCAATACACGGGCGGATGGTAGATTTGTATATGTGCAGAATAGATTCAGGTAGGAAAAACTTCCGGGCCCTGCACAGAGAACCGACTTTCATAGCAGCAGATTTGGCAATGGATTCGATATAGTCATTCCATTTGAGGTCCGCCGAGAGTGTAAGGCCAAGGAGGCGTAGTATTTTACTCTCTGGGAGGCTAGCCTGTCCCATGCTAATATCAGTGATTACTGGACAATTTCCTCAAAGATAAAAGAAAGACTCGAAGCAACAGAAATGTGATTCTACAGAAAGATTCTGAGGATGCTATAAAATAAATATGTGAAATGACGAGGTTTTCGAGTGAATGGAACAAAAAGGTAATGTATACTTAATTCCGGGAAGAAGTTAAGTAACTTGACCCAAAGAGCTGTGAGTCTAATACCAGACTACAGCAGTGGTGAACGCGTAACTTACAGGGTTAGAGGGAGATAACTCACCATTACCAAAAGAGCCTCTAGGCAAGGAATGAAGACCTTATACCCCAGTGATTGTAATAAAGAATTCGGTTCAAAATTCCTAGCACCTGAAGAAGGCCGGAGTGAACAACGGCCGAAACATCGTACAAATAGCAACAGAGATTAGGACAATAGTCCGAATAATGTAAATACTGTTCTTGAAGAAACATCTGAAGTTTCTAAGACAAGTAATGAGGAAAGAGTTCTTGGAGAATCTGATACACACAGGGCAGAAAAAGGGAAAAAGAGACAGAGAAAAACAGCACCTTACATACATCTCTGAGTCTAACGCTCTCTCTCGCTCTCTCTCTCTCTCTCTCTCTCTCAATACATATATATAGTTATTTCATCTGTAAATTCAAATCACATTAAGAGAGAATAGCTATTTTACTATGTCAGTTCGAGACATGAATTGTCAACCCCAGTCAACCAGAGAATGGAGAAAAATTCTACATTTACCTTCCAGTAATATGTACATTATTAGCTTCCATAACAACCAGGTTTTTATGAATTTCAGTGAATCTAATACAAGACCCGGGATTATATCCTACTGCAATTGCAGATCCAGAGAAAAATGTCCGATGGACGGTAAATGTAGATCTACAAATGTGATCTACCAACTTCCCTAAAGGGAACAGAAAAGTATAACGTGTACATCGGAATTTCGGCGGTGATTTGGAAACAGATTTTATACGAGTAAACACTTTTTACTAACCCTAATTTAATGTTTCAAACAGCCCTCTCTCGAAAATATCGGAAATTAAAGAAATAAGGCCTAAACTCACAAATAAAGTGGAAGTTAATAGGCTCGACATGTAGTCCTAATAGTCTAGGTGATACATGTAATGTATGTTTGGCAAAACGAGTTAGGATTTTAAAATTTCAATATAAGAATTTACTTAATAAACGTAACGAATTAATTAGAAAGTGTCATCACCGTAGTAAATGTAAACTTCATTAATTACCCCCTCTTTCCATTTAGTCATAATATGTTTTCCCTCTTACAAAGATTAGAATTTAAATTTAGAATTTAAATTACGAGAATACGAAGCTTTTTTCTAACTACTACCCCTGGCACAAGGAAGATTACTACTGTTTTCTCCTCTGCTCGACTCTTTTCTTATCAATGTTCTTCACCCCTTCTTTTATTAACTTTTGCAAGAAATTTTCTCTATTCTATGGTTGACTGGGGATGACAATGCAAATCTCAAACTGACATGTTGAAATAGCTATCCCCTAAATGTGATCTGAATTTACAGATAAATAAATTAACATTGGCTCTGTAAATTTAATTTACATTTATTTTTCTGCTGGATCAGTTTTAATATTCAAACGGTATTACTAAGATCATCTAGGATTATTTACCAGTCTCCTAGTTTCTTTTACTGATTTGGGTAGCAATCTTTCTTTTAAACATGTTTCGATAAAAACGACCGAAACGGAAGATTTTTGTTAATCTTTTATTTAATTTTTCCAGTATTTTTATATGTTTCCTGTTTGCTGAAGATAAGGAATGTAAAAATATTCCATAATTTTTTACTTTTCAAGCGCTTTCAACGACTTCTCTGGCCATTTTCAAGGATTTCATCTTTTTGATACTGTTATTTTGTCCTCGTGTTTTGAATGTAACTTCATTTTTGTGTTTTTTAAAAGTGGGGTTCGCTAAAGCTATCACATGACACTCGCGACTGGGCATCGCCTTAGCGTCTGTTTATTTTTTTTAACTGTTAAAAGTCCATTTCCACCCATAATAAAAAGCTTACAAGGTTATCAGATTGTACGTTGTGTTGCAGTGGATATCGGCTCGGAACGAGAAATCGGGGAGCCGAGTTCGAATTCAAGCTGAATTTCTTGCATTCACTTACGCGCAAATGCCTTTAGGAAAAGTATTAGACCGTCGCCTTGGTTGGCAGCTAGTCTACCACGAAAATTAATGACAACCTACTTCAGGAAAATATTCTGCCTAGTCAGTCTATGTTATAGTACCCTCCTACGAGGAATGGACTCTTCCTCTTGTTACATACTGACTGCCTGCGTGACTTCCGGAGAGCAGTTTAACAGAGCAGTGACGAGCAGTCAAGTACAGCAGTTAACGATAGTTACTAGTCAGGCAGCAAAATAAGACTTACTTATTTCTATATTATTATTTATTAACACTTTTTTAATATCTTGTTTCTTGGTTATGCTAATACACTGTTTTGACCATAACTTCTTCTTCCTTGTCTTACTTCTGGCACAAACCGGTCACTACAACTTTTCGGTGAAGTTAGGCCAAAACTACTCAACAATTTGGCGACGAAAATCCAAAAAACAGTCTCACAAATAGCACTTAACTGACTAAATTTTATCAAGCCAATTTTTGGAAGCATCTGCCAAAATTCGCAACGTTTCACATTATTTTACTGAACCCATTGGCATATTCAAATTTTTTAATAATTTCATGCCACATCAGATTGTACGCGATCATATCTCTCCACTGTTTCTACTGCTCACTGCCATACATTGTTTGGGAAAATAATGGAATGCTTTCTAGTTGACTTCTTCATAATTTTCCCATCGCTCCGTCTAGTTGCATCGAAAGCTAGAGGGCTTATTTTGAGCAGTTGTTTAACCCATAATTGAGGAACAAGAGTCGAATTTATGTCTTTCTCATCAGTATCAGTGCAATAGACTACTCCGGAATTTTAACTGTGCTTCTCCAACTATTTCTGTGTCGATATTCGTTACACTATCCACACATACACTACCGGCCATAATTATTAGGCCACCCCAGTGTTTTAAAAAATGATGTATTTCATACTATTTTATAGTATTTATTGCCAAGTGAATAATTGTAAATGAAAATAGAATGATTCTTTTATTAATACTGCACAGTAACATGGTTATCAAATGAATTTATAAATATCTAATAATTACCTATATTGCAGTTTCATTAATGAAAGAATGAAGAAAATTTTGGGTGATTCGGAAGAGTTCATCTTTGCTTCCTTGCCTTGTAAAATTTTGCAAAGTAATAATAAAAAAAGAACATTTCTATTTTCATTTGGCAATAAACACTATAAATAGTATGAAATACATCGTTTCTTTTAAAATAACTGAGGTGGCCTAATTATGGCCGTTAGTGCTAGATTGATGAACGTTCTTATTTATTATTCTTTGTCTTAGCATATATATATATATATATATATATATATATATATATATATACAAGCGGCCATAATTATTAGGCTACCCCAGTGTTTTAAAAAATGATGTATTTCATACTATTTTTTTGTATTTTTTGCCAAGTGAATAATTATAATTGAAAAAAGAATGGTTCTTTTGTTAATACTTCACATTCACATGTGCATCAAATGAATTTTTTTTTAATCATTTCACCCCGAGCAAGGCATTCCACTGCCACTATTGCGCATGGGGCTACATAGAGGAAGGTAAAGAGAAGGAGTGGTTAGATATAGGAAATGTCAGAAGGAAGGTGATAGATGGGTAAGGATACTGAGGATGAGGGTTGGGTAGATGAGAAAAGTGTTTGAAAGAATGGGAGCGAGTTAGTGTGTTAGGAGGTGTCTATTGACCTTACAGTTATTTAACAATTACCTATATGGCAGTTTCATTAATGAAAGAATGAAGAATATTTAGGGTGATTCGGACGAGTTCATCTTTGCTTCATCGCCTTGTAAAATTTTGTAAAGTAATAATAATAAAAGAACAATTCTATTTTCATGATTGGTCTATAATGATACCAGTTTGAGTCAAAAGCTATTTTTTAGCATTTTCAACTTGTGTGTTCATTAATTTAATACAAATAAACATTTGTAATTTATTTTGCAGATAGTAAATGGTGAAGAAATTGCAAGAAGATGCTTTTAAGATCCTGTAGAAAAAAGTACTGAGTGCATGGTCAGCTGGAAAAAATTAATAATGTGGAATTCCCAGAAACCTTCAAGGAACGTATGGATAAAAAAATGCTTCAGGTAAGAGATACTAGACTCGAAGGCAAAACAAGATCAGTTATGAAAAGTCAGGCCTTGCTTGAAATATTTGAACAATAGCCAGCCACAAGCACTCGTACACTGATCCTTCATAAAACACTCTAAATCGACACAACCATATGTTCGGCCTTGTGAGCTGCTGATGTCAAGAGGTTTCTACTGAACTGACCAATGATCTGGCTGAATGGTGCGTTAAGATTGGCAAGCAAATCTTTAAGACATCCGTCTTTGTAATTGAAAATAAAAATGGATCTATTTTCGTGGCCCTAATAAGAGAATGCAGTGGCTTCGAACCTTTTATCAAACAAGACCGATTTGTGTGTTTAGTGCAATTTCAAAGAGGTGTTGCACTTTGAGATTATTCCAGATGGACGAGCTGTTAACATTGATAGTTATGTTCAACAAAAGCAGGAAGTGTATGATGCATTTTATCAATAGAAGATGTTCACTCCTACAGCATCAAAGTTTCCCAGCACACATCGTACATGTTGACAAGAATAAACTCGAGTAAAAAAAGAGGCTGGATGTTTTAACTAGATTTGCCTATTGTCCAATACTTGCATCATCAAATTACAAACATTTCCGAGCCATGAGTCATTTCTTGCACCTACGGAGGTTCGACAATAATAGTCAGTCAGTTAAGTGCCATACGTGAAACACGCTTGGGCGAACATGTCTCGAAAGAGACATGACTGACTGGGCAGAAGATTATCCCGCAATAGGTTGCCACAGCTTTCTGCTGTAGAACACAATCTGTCCTGTTATTTGATCCATAACCGGAAGAAAGAAACGGATTAATACCTTTCGCAAGGATATTTGCGCGTAGATGAGGTTGAAAAGAGCGAAAGAAGTATTTTTGCCTTTAAACCAGCCAAAAAAGTTTTTTTATATTAAGTTTCTGATAAAACTATATATTTTTTTTTAATCATATCACCCCGAGCAAGGCGTAACGCCACTGATGTGCAGGGGGCTACGTAAGAATGAAAAGATTGGAAAAGAGAAAGCCAGAAACCACATCCTAAACAGGGAACAAGGGATGAGCCTCTTCACCTCTTCAATGGACATGGGTGGAGTGTGAACCGGGCGATAGTTTAGTCTATCTACTCCAATTGAAAAAAGAAATAAAAAAGAAAAGAAAAGTGAAAAGATTGGAAAAGAGAAAGCCGGAAACCACATCCTAAACAGGGAACAAGGGATGAGCCTCTTCACCTGTTCAATAGACATGAGTGGAGTGTGAACCGAGCAATAGTTTAATCTATCTACTCCAATTGAAAAAAAAAAAGAAAAGAGTGAAAAGATTGGAAAAGAGAAAGCCGGGAACCACATCCTAAACAGGGAACAAGGAATGAGCCTCTGCACCTGTTCAATTGACATGGGTTTAGTGTGAATCAGGCGATAGTTTTGTCTATCTACTCCAATTGAAAAAAGAAATAAAAAAGAAAAGAAAAATGAAAAGATTGGAAAAGAGAAAGCCGGAAACCACATCCTAAACAGGGAACAAGGGATGAGCCTCTTCACCTCTTCAATGGACATGGGTGGAGTGTGAACCGGGCGATAGTTTAGTCTATCTACTCCAATTGAAAAAAGAAATAAAAAAGAAAAGAAAAGTGAAAAGATTGGAAAAGAGAAAGCCGGAAACCACATCCTAAACAGGGAACAAGGGATGACCCTCTTCACCTCTTCAATAGACATGAGTGGAGTGTGAACCGAGCGATAGTTTAGTCTATCTACTCCAATTGAAAAAAGAAATAAAAAAGAAAAGAAAAGTGAAAAGATTGGAAAAGAGAAAGCCGGAAACCACATCCTAAACAGGGAACAAGGGATGAGCCTCTTCACCTCTTCAATAGACATGAGTGGAGTGTGAACCGAGCGATAGTTTAATCTATCTACTCCAATTGAAAAAAAAAAAAGAAAAGAGTGAAAAGATTGGAAAAGAGAAAGCCGGAAACCACATCCTAAACAGGGAACAAGGGATGAGCCTCTTCACCTCTTCAATGGACATGGGTGGAGTGTGAACCGGGCGATAGTTTAGTCTATCTACTCCAATTGAAAAAAGAAATAAAAAAGAAAAGAAAAGTGAAAAGATTGGAAAAGAGAAAGCCGGAAACCACATCCTAAACAGGGAACAAGGGATGAGCCTCTTCACCTGTTCAATAGACATGAGTGGAGTGTGAACCGAGCGATAGTTTAATCTATCTACTCCAATTGAAAAAAAAAAAAGAAAAGAGTGAAAAGATTGGAAAAGAGAAAGCCGGGAACCACATCCTAAACAGGGAACAAGGAATGAGCCTCTGCACCTGTTCAATTGACATGGGTTTAGTGTGAATCAGACGATAGTTTTGTCTATCTACTCCAATTGAAAAAAGAAATAAAAAAGAAAAGAAAAATGAAAAGATTGGAAAAGAGAAAGCCGGAAACCACATCCTAAACAGGGAACAAGGGATGAGCCTCTTCACCTGTTCAATAGACGTGGGTGGAGTGTGAACCGGGCGATAGTTTAGTCTATCATGATTGGTTAAACTTGCCTCATGCTACAGACACATATCATTAAAGGTCAGATAATTCAGAGCTGCAAAACATGAACAAAATTTATACATTTGACAGACAAGAAACAAAGGTTTACTTATTAATGACAAATTTAAGATCTTCCTTTCATTTGGGTTTAGAATTTCTCTTTGTATCTTCCTATTTTCGTTTCTTACAATTTGAATAGGCAATCTTTCTTCACAAAATTTTCCTAGACATTTTAAAAAAATCGTATTCGATGTGTAGCAGTATTTATTCTTTCCCTGATGTGAGCGTTCCGTTCTTGAGTTTATGCAATCTGTTGACCGACATATATTTTGTATCTCTTCAATTTTGTCAGTGCAACTTACAGTTTTATTGGATTAGATAGATTTAACTATCGCCCGTTTCACACTCCACCAACGTTTATTGAACAGGTGAAGAGGCTCATCCTTTGTTCCATGTTTAGGATGTGGTTTCCGGCTTTCTCTTTTCCAATGTTCTCATTTTCTTTTCTCAATTGGAGTAGATAGATCTAATTATCGCTCGGTTCACTCTCCACCCACGTCTATTGAACAGGTGAAGAGGCTCATCCCTTGTTCCCTGTTTAGGATGTGTTTTCCGGCTTTCTTTTTCCAACCTTTTCACTATTACGTAGCCCCCTGCACATCAGTGGCGTTACCGCCTTGCTCGGAGTGATACGATTAAAAAAAAAATTCCGGCACATTGGGATTGATGAGTATTGTCCGTTTTTCTCTTTCGTCGGGAACGTGATCTCTGATATATTCGCGCAATCGCTGAACTATTTTTCTGTTTCTCTAAAATGAGCGTTCCATTTTAAATTTTATGCGTCCTGTTGATGAGCATATCTTTTGTTCTGTTAGTTCCTTGACATTTTTATGAATTTTTTGTAATACTAAATCTCTCCATTCCTGAACATTTGTCGTTAAGTCATTTTTCTTTAGTGTGTCTGTATTTGTTCCTTATTTCCTTGTGTAGTTTCGTGTATTCTGTTCATTGCCTTAACGATGTTTTCTGTCACATTTGCATCATTTTTAATCTGATCCTGGGTATGACGTTAAACTGTATCGGGCAGCAATTAGGAGGTTGTGAGAAGCATGGAACCACCTCTTAATTGCTGTTGTTCCCAGGTCCATCTTGACCCGGAGTGGTAGCACCTGTTAGGGTCCCAGATATGAGCAAATAGTTTATTCCCGAACTAGGGTAAAAACACTACGAAAATATAAAAATACTTTTATAAAAAGATATTGATATATTGAAGGAAAAATATTAACAACAATACATTTTTGAAGGAGAAAAAATTCCATAATACGTTTTTGAAGAAAAAAAATGTCGCCATAAGTTTTTGGAGGAAAAAACTATTGCTATACTACGTTTTTCGAAAGAAAAAAATGATTGCCATAATACGTTTTTAAAAGAAAAATAATTGCTGTAATACGTTTTTGAAGGAGTAAAATTATTTCCATAGTACGTTTTTGAAGGAAAAAATGATTTCCATAATATGTTTTTAAAGGAAAAAATGATTTCCATAATACGTTTTTGAAGGAAAAAATGATTTCCATAATACGTTTTTGAAGGAATAAAATCATTTCCATAATACGTTTCTGAAGGAAAAAATATTACTATAATACGTTTTAAAAAGACAAATTGATTGCTGTAATACGTTTTTGAAGAAATAAAATTATTTCCATAATACGTTTTTGAAGGAAAAAATGATTTCACTAATACGTTTTTGAAGGAAAAAATATTGCCATAATTCGTTTTTGAAGGAAAAACATACCAGAATACAAAACTAGAAGACATGTTCAGTTTTCTAAAATAAAAAAATAAAAGCAATTTTTCATCACAATCTGACTAAATCAACCTTCTCACTATAACGGAACATTAAAAAATACCTTAAAACTCGACCTCTTTTTTTTTTTTTTTGCATTAAATAACCCACAGAGGTTGATATGCCATTAAACAAAATTCAAACTCAAACTCATTTGTGATCTATTTCTTTGTTCTTCTACATCCATTTTTCTTTGTAATGATGTTATTTGTCGATGTTATTAAAGCTTTTTTTAGTTTGTTCCATTTCAAGTTTCCGTTTTTAATTTGCACCTAAAGGTCTTCACAGTTCAACTTCTGTAACACAGCATTAATTTACACGATGTGAGTGCGGTCCCGTTAATCCCCTTACCCATGACTTCCATCTTGTGACATTCCTCTGTAACCCTAGCCGACCGGAAATGTTTTTAATCCCTCCAATTCCCACCATTATTTGCCTCGGTATTAAAGATCAATGCTTCACTCAGATTTAGCTTTAAAATTAGGATTTAGATTATTAAAAACGTTTACTGATCATTAAACTTACGTCTTGATTAAATGGGGTCTTAACCATAACCAGTAAATAATTATAAAGTTTAAAATACCTTTTATATTAACTGTGATGTAAAAAGTACTGAATCAACATATTTCCACGAGCAGCATATTAATAGTCAAAAAGCCTCATGCGGCTCAGGAGCTGGATGGGATATTCTTCTTTTATCTGCCATGTCCTTTCAAGACGTAGGCGATCGTGGTTTTCCCCCATCTCCCTGTCCATGGTGGATCTTAGCACACTTTCTACTGTAGCACCATGCAACCCTCGTTCCGTCATTCACCTGATCAGGTCCTTCAAATATGTTATCCGCTGCTTTCCTCTGTCTCTTTTTCCCTCTATCTGGCCTGTTAGTATCAGATTCTTCAAGCCCTCCTTCCTCATTGCATGTCCCAGAAACTTTAGTTGTCTCTTCCTGATGCTCAGTATTAATTTCTTTTTTGTCTTCATCCTTTCCAAAACCTCATCATTGCTCACATGCTCGGTCACTGATATTCGCAGCATCCTTCTGTAGAACACCATTTCAGCTACTTCAAGCTTTTCCTTTATCTTCGAAGATATCCTCCAACATTCACTGCCATATTGAAGAACCAACATCACATAGCAATCCAGTACTCTCCTCTTTGTTTCTAGTGAAATTGTCCTGTTTCTTAATACTTTACTAAACTTCTGGAATGCTTCTTTCGTCATGCTAATTCGCCTTCGGATCTCTGTGTCGCACTTTCCGTCTTCTGTTAGAACACTTCCTGGGTATTCAAATTTCTGTACCTGCTTGATTTTAGAGTTTGTCGCCTGTATTTGGCATTTTGGGCTGCCCTTTTTGCTGATGACCAAGCATTCGGTTTTCTTGTAGTTTATTTGTCGTCCTTTCTTGTCCCTCTCTTCAGCTACCTTCTGTAGGAGGTCTTGTAGGAATATATTTTATAGGGATATATTATAGGGATGGAATATATTTTGATGAAAAAAGCTATGTTTATGTATTTGTTTGAACGATTAATTAAAGCGTGAAATAGAAAAAACCTTTGAATAAAACCGCGTGTAACATGTATTCTTTCTTAGGTGAGAGAGAGAGAGAGAGAAAGAGATAGAGGGGTGGGAGAGAGGGGGAGAGAAAAAGAGAGAGAGGGAGAGAGAGGGAGGGAGAGGGAGAAAGAGAGAGAGAAAGAGAGAAAGAGATGGGGAGAGAGAGGGAGAAAGAGAAAGAGAGAGAGAAAGAGAGTGGAGGGAGAGAGAGAGGGAGAGAGAGGGAAAGAGAGAGAGAGGGAGAGAAAGAGAAAGAGAGAGAGAAAGAAAGAGAGAGAAAGAGAGAGAGAGAAAGAGAGAGAGAGAGAGAGAGAAAGAGAAAGAGTATCCGCCAGTCATCTTGTTACTACCATCTCTTCTTCGTATTTTATGTGTCGTGTACATTAATACGGGATCATGACTCATCACGTCTTCCTGTTCCTAGTTGCTCTTAATATATTTTCTGTCATCTCTTCCAAATACTGCTCACTCATCCATTTTTTTAAAATCCTTCCCGTATGTTGAAGCCAATTTCGAATTCTAGTTGAATTCTTTGCATTCCCCTATGCGTAAATACCCTTTGGAAAGGTATTAATTAGTCTCTTCCCATTAGCTATGGGTTAAATGGCAGGACAGATTTGGTTCTATAGCCTTAGTTGTCAATCAGTCTACGGCAGAAAATAATAACAACCTACTGCGGAATAATCTTTTGTTCAGTTAGTCATTTCTCTTTAGAGACATGATCGCCCAAGCGTGTATCAATATGCCACTCAAGTGACTGACTTATGTCACGCACTGCGTTTCTTGTCGCTCTTTCCTCTATCCGTCCTGTGAGCATCAGAATCTGCAAGTCTTCTTTCCTCATTTTGAACCCCAGAATCTTCATTTGTCCCTTCCTGATGGCAAGTATAATTTGCCTTTCCGTTTCTATTCTTTTCAAAACCTCATCCTTACTCACACGTTTGGTCCATGGTGACCTCAGTATCCTTCTGTAGAACTACATTTCTGTTGCTTCAAATCTTTCTTTCATCCTTGAGGAAATTGTTTAGTATTGACAGTTATAGAGTAGGACAGATGTCATATGTAACAGGTACTCTTTTCTTTGTTACCACCCAAATTTCCGTTTTCCATTACTCTATCCAGCTTCTGGAATACATCCTTGACCATACCGATACGCCTTCGGCTCTCAGTGTTGCACTTTCCATCCACTTTTAGAACACTTTCCAGGTATTTAAATTTCTGAGGGTGCTTGATTTTAGTAGCCTTGATCTGTAATTGGCATTTTAGGCTCCTTTCTTTACTGGTGAGTATGCATTCAGTTTTAGTGTAGTTTATGCTTAGTCCTTTGTTCTCGCTTTCCTTGGTTATCTTCTATAGAAAGTTTTGTAGTTTTAATTTTCGTATCTGCTATCAGCAGTGTATCATCTGCGTATGTTATATTGTTCAGATTGCGGCCACTAATGACGAATCCTGACAGGATTTCTCAGTATCGACCCGATGTTTAGGTTGATATTTTATTATATCTGTTGAACTCATTTTCTGTCCGTATGTAGAGGGTTTGCTGTCATTATAAGGAATTGATTATTCTAACGTATTTCTAATTTATAAATGGAACTTTGTGTGTGTGTGTATCTGTGTGTGTGTGTGTGTGTGTGTCCATTACCTATAGACTCCGAAACGGCTGAAGCAATTTTTCTTGAAAATTTACACAATTTTACTATAAGCGTCTGCGAGTGTTCTTAGCTAGGTTTTGTGTCGAGGTACCCCCGATAAATATCGAAAATCGATTATCGAAAAAATCGGGTTATAGAAGGAGTGGTCCGATTTTAATCAAATTTGATACACTCATAGACAAAGACATAAGAAACGATATTCAGAAATTTCAAGATTGTAGTTCGTACAATAGTGCCGAAAATCGATATATATATATATATATATATATATATATATAAAAGGCAAGATGTTTGTGTGTGTGTGTGTCTGTTTATCTGCCTGTATGTCTGTATTTTTTTCAGCCCTTTTATTTTAGTTTTTGCTTCGGGTTTGGCTCTAAGTAGGTATAATTGTAGTTCTTAGTCTCAGCCATGATACCGTTTACTCAGAGGACTTTTAGCCTTCAAAATATATATATATATATATATTCGTTTCACCCCAAGCAAGGCGGTAACGCTACTGACACGCAAGGGGGCTACAAGAGTAACAAATTAGATACGAGGAGCGTAAAGATAAAGACGGACCAGTTACAGGGGGTGTCAGTGAAAAGAGCAAGAAAAGGATGGGAATACAGGTGTGATGACAGTTGCGAAGGTAGAGAGAAAGGAAATGAGACAGGTGATGTAGAATGAACTGGAGTCAAGAGATGTGTATTAACATTGCATTTAAACTCCTGAAGGTTGTAGCCACCAGGAAAGCAAGAATATGGAAGGAAGTTCCACAGGCGAAAAGTGCGAGAAAAAAGCTAATGGAATAGAATTGACGGCTGCATTTAGTTGATCTAACTGTGAATGGGTGGGACCCAGTCGCCAGTTTGGTTGCACGAGTAAATTCCTGTGACAGGGGCACCAGTGACGAAAGTTCGTCGCAGCAGAAACCATGAAAATATTTATAGAAATGACAGAAGGAAGCCACAATCCGCCGGTGAGAAAGTGGCTGGAGTCGAGCAGTCATGTTGGTACCCATCACATTACAGATTCTTCTTTGGAGCCTGACGAGAATAGTGACATGAACAGTGAGGGCGCCTGACCATATATGATAGCACTATTCCATGCACGGACGGATGGTGGATTTCTATATGTACAAGATGGATTCAGGCGAAAAATATATATCTAAATAGATTTCTTTGTGGTACAGAACTTGAGTATTACATTGAGTTATTATTTTTTTGGTATAGGACATAAAAGACAATCGGTTTCGCTCCCGCTTGTCAAAGTCTTTTTTTTAATGGGGGAACTTCACGTAAAATGTAAGAGTTGTGAAAAATGAAATAGTTCAAAATAGGAAATGGGGAATGAACTGCTAGAGAGTGATCAGAGCTAGACCCAACAAACACTTTCGCTGCTTACACAACGATCGTCTGCAAGACCTGATGTAAACAGATTCCATCACCTTCAAATTTAAAAAGTGAATGTGAATTGGACAATATGGGAAATCAATTCACGTCAAAGTACATGGCACATCTTCTAAATAGAAAATGACAAAACCAGTTGGTTTCTTTTTTTATATATATATATTATCCTCATTATGCCCTCTAACATAAAAATGATAATTCTTCATGCATATATATATAAACAGATTTTTGTGATACAGAACTTGAGTATTTCATTAAGAGTTATAATTTTCAGTTTGAGGACATAATGAGAATAATATATATATATATATATATATATATACACACACACACAGACACACACACACACACATATATATATATATATATATATATATATATATATATATATATAAAGACAGCCCGTTTCGCTCCCGCTTATCAAAGTTTTTTTAATTGGGAGAACTTAACGTAAAATGTAATTGTGAAAAGTGAAATAGTTCAAAATGGGAAATGGTGAATGAAGTGCTAGAGACTAATCACACTAAGACCCAGCAAATACTCTCGCTGCCTACACAACGACGGTCTGCAAGACTTGCTGTAAACAGACTCTAGCACCTTCAAATGAATAAGTGAATGTGAATTGGACAACACGGGAAACCAGTTCACATCAAAGTCGATGGCACACCTTCTATTCTTCAAAAGATATTCACAAATTGAGGAACCGTATGTATTGCGGACAAGTTCATTTTGTTGCCAGGTAGGGTTCCAGATTTTTAGTGGAACGTGATGTTTGATTCTACTGTCAAGTCTTGCAACTGGCACCGCAGTCAAAATTATATTCGTAAAATACAGACTTTATTTGATGAGGGGGCAGAACGTCTTACGTCTTGAGGATAAAATTGTTTTAGTATCAAACACAATACGCATTTTCGACGGAAAAATAATATTTATGCACATCAGAAGAAATGTTATTTTCTTTTTTGTTGTTTTCTTTTGTATATTTTATCCTCATTATGCCAGCTAAGATAAAAATTATAACTCTCAATGCAATATATATATATATATATATATATATATATATATATATATATCGATAATGAACTGGAGCACTCTAGCTATTGGGCGGGTTTATATGCGCTAAAACGCCTGCCTTCTTCTACCGGACGCTCGTGGCCTAGGGGGTAGAGTCGCCGATTTGGTCGGGTTTCATTCCTGGGTTAGGAAGCGAACGGAGTCTAAGCCGTACTGATGAGCTGTGATACAGCGAAACAGGTCTGTCTTCGGATATATATATGTGTGTGTGTGTGTGTGTGTGTGTGTGACTTCGTGTGTGTATATATATATACGTGTGGGTGTGTTTAAACATTACTTTAATGGATACTCATATTTGATTATATGCTCTATTTTTTTTTCTTATTAAGCAGCATATTTTACTTCTACTGGTATTAATAACCGAGAAATCTTGTTAGAATTCAAAGACAGCTCGACCACTTAGGACCTCGCCATTAGAAACGCATATTTCCCTAACAAGATTACCCGATTGTTCAGGCTAGTAGATGTAAATAAAATCAGGGTAGACTTGGGAACAAAATCAATGAAGAGGTTGTTCCTCGCTGCTGAAAACCTCCACTCTGCTGACTAGAGACCTTGCTGCAAGATGGAGTTTATCGTCATACTCAGGACTGTTCAGTTTTTAGCGAATTTCTTATTCTGTTTCTTTATCCTAATTTATTTTTATTTTTTTTAATATCTATTGAATATCATTTTGGAAGCTTTTCTTTCTTTTCACCATTACTCCTTTTTTTAAATTGATTTTTAAAAACATAAATAATTTCCGAAATTTAATACTAGTGCTTCTTCTAACTTTACCGTATGTGATGAGAGAAAATTCTTTGGTTTTCAAACCAAATTTATACATCCAAATATAACCTTTTTGCTCACTTTCTGGCTGAAAGAATTGTCCACCACCTGCTTTATGACACTTTCGATTATCTCAGCAATCAATATTGTATGCACACGAGAGTTTAGTGTCGGGGCGATAAAAGTTTGTTATCTCTATTTTTTAAGAGGCGCTAGGGTTATTTCTAAATCTATTGTGCTCAAAAGAGCGACGTAAGTAGGAAGTTAGAACCAAAACAAATGGACGTAAACAAAAGAAGAAAAAAAAGAAATAAAACCGACCTAAAATGAAATTAAACAAATAAAATACATTATGAAACCAACCTGTCTTACCGACATCAAGAACGATTCATAGTCTAGACCAGTAACTTGAAACGAGGAGGCGAATGGAAAAAAATAGTTGAAATCAAATCCGACACATTTAAATAGTTACTAACGTTACTGCTGTTGCCAGTTTCCTGTAAGGAAACGATACTTTTATGTTTAAGAGAATACAATCCTACTAGATAAATAGTTTGACCAGGGGGAGAAAAGGAAAACGCAAATAGCGTCGGCCTCAAGGAGAAAAAGAAATTAAAGAAAGAAACATGAAGACGAGAAGCTGCCTGGGCAATTTAGCTCACAGAAAAAAGAAAAGGGCAAAGACCTTAACGGTTTGGAAAGTGGCAGAGTAAATATTTACTGACATACTTAGAGTTGGCAAACGTTTTCTTTCCGTGAATGGTCAAACGATATTTTTCATCATGTGAAAAAGAATGGCAACAAAAAGGAATTTGATGCTGAGCATCAGGAAGAGACAACTGAAGTTCCTGGGACACGCGGTGAGGAAGGAGAGCCTGGAGAACCTGATACTGACTGGTCAGATAGAAGGAAGGAGAGACAGAGGAGGCAGCGGATAACATATTTGTAGGGTCTGATCAGGTGGATGGCGGAACGGGGGTTGCCAGGAGTAACAGGAGCAAACATACTAAGAGCCACAAGGGATAGGGAGACGTGGAGAACCATGATCGCCTACGTCCTGAAGGGACAGGGCATATAGAAGAAGAAGAAGAACTAGTACTAATGTCAGGACTTCTATTTTTCTATCTTGGTATATCCGTCTGCGGATGACTATATATATAATCGCTGACTGACGCCAATTCGGTCGGGTTTCAATCCTGGGTTAAAAGCGATCGGAGTCTAACCGTACTGATGAGCTGTGATACGGCGAAACAGATCTGTCTGCGGATGACTATTTACGTTCTCACACTCTGATTGAGCACTCTGGAAGAATGGTATACTTTGAAAACCACTAGCTACTCTGGCACCTACGCATCGTTCATTCAGCAATGAATCTTGTTCTCTGTTTAGGATGTGGTTTCCGGCTTTCTCTTTTCCAATCTTTTCACTTTTCTTTTCTTTTTTCTTTTTTTTTTTCAATTGGAGTAGATAGACTGAACTATCGCCCGGTTCACACTCCACACACGTCTATTGAACAGGTGTAGAGGCTCATGACCTTGTTCCCTGTTTAGGATGTGGTTTCCGGCTTTCTCTTTTCCAATCTTTTCATTTTTCTTTTCTTTTTTTTCTTTTTTTTTTCAATTGGAGTAGATAGACTGAACTATCGCCCGGTTCACATTCCACTCACGTCTATTGAACAGATGTAGAGGCTCATCCCTTGTTCCCTATTTACGACGAGGTTTCCGGCTTTTTTCCCCCAATCTATTCACTCTTACGTAGCCCCCTGCACACCAGTGGCCTTACCGCCTTGCTTGGGGGTGATGTGATTAAAATAAAAAAACCAAAAAGAACGTTCTCAGCTCTTGAGCGTGTATAATGATAATATACACGCTAAAAAGACTGCTTCATTCAACCGAGCGCTCATAGCTCAGAGGTAGAATAGCCGACTGACGCCCATTCGGTCGGGCTTCAATGCTGGGTTAAAAGCAATCGGAGTCAAACCGTACTGATGAGCTGTCATACGACGAAACATATCTGTCTGTGGATCACTATATATCTATATATATATATATATATATATATATATATATATATATATATATATATATATTACTTTAAAAACAAGGAATTTATTAACAGTCTCAAGAGCCCTTTCGTCCAATATCTCATCAGAAGAAAATCGTTGGAATTATAACTCAAACGAAAAGAACAGCAACGAAAATGAAGAGTAAAAACAACAAAAAAAGGGGGCGGTGGAGAACACGGTAAAATAAATATATACATGAATATATATATTTATAACGAGGGGTGGAGAAATTCCGTGTAAATAATTATCGTGGGATAGTTTAATAATTTTTATACACGCGATTTCTCTTCCCCTCGTTATGAATATATATATATATTTATATGTATGTTTATTTATTTGTGTTCACCCCCACCCCACCCCCACACTTTTTTTTTATTTGCTCTTCATTTTCGTTGCTCTTCTTTTCGTTTGATTTATAATTTCAACGATTTTCTTCTGATGAGATGTTGGACGAAAGGGCTCTTGAGATTGTTAATAAATTCCTTGTTTTTAAAGTCGTGTACAGATTGTGTACCCCCAAATATTTGTTATATATATATATATATATATATATATATATATATATATATACTTTTGAAAATTCTGTTTGGATATTCTACATATCCATGGGTAATAAATTTTCGCAGCTAAGTATGTATGGGTGTGTATTTATATATATATATGTATATATGTGTCTATATAAATTAAAAATATATATTGAATATGTATGTATGTAGGTGTATGTATGCATGAATATGTGTATATATATATATATATATATATATATATTTATGTATATATACTTTAACATTATTGTTTTCTCTTATTCAGTATTATATGTCGTATTTATTTTTTTAGTGTATGCTGTCTTCTTTACTAGTGATTTCATTATTTTTTTTTTTTTAATTTTTAATAAATTTTTTTATATATTTTATATATATATATATATATTATTATTATTATATTTTTATTATTAGTATTATCGGGATTTTTTTTATTATTATTACGAGTATTATATTTATTTTTATATATATTTTTATGTTATTATTAATACATTTATAATATAATAATTTTACTAATCAGTTAGTCAGTCAGTTAAGTGCCATACGTGATACACGCTTGGGCGATCATGTCTCGAAAGAGACATGACTGACTGGGCAGAAGATTATCCCGCAGTAGGTTGCCATTTCTTTCTGCAGTAGACTGGTTGCCGACTAAGACTATAGAACCCAATATGTCCTGTTATTTAACCCATAACTGGAAGGAAGAGGTATTTGCGCGTAAGTGAATACAATGGATTCAACTGGAATTCGAACTCGGCTCGCCGGCTTCTCGTTCCGAGCCGATATCCACTGTACCACAACGCAAGTATTTATATTATATTTTGTATTAAAAAGTGGAACTGACCATTTACTTTTATACCGTAGATACAACACATTATCTTTAAAACTAAATGTAACATTAAATTTTCATGTCATGGTTTTTAAAGAAAACAGACGAATTGCAATTCTGGTTAATACACTCGCTTTCATTAGCGCATATTAGTTAAGTATGTGCCTTGTGCTACATTGGATATCGAGAAAGAAATCGGGGAGCCGAGTTCGAATTCCAGCTGAATTCATTGCATTCACTTACGCGCAAATACCCTTGGGAAAGGTAATAATCCGTTTATTCCTTCCAGTTATGGGTTAAATAACAGGACAGATTGGGTTTCCTTGGTTGGAAACCAGTCTACCGCAGAAAGCAATGGCAACCTCCAGCGGGATAATCTTCTGCCCAGTCAGTCATGACTCTTTCGAGACATGATCGCCTAAGCGTGTGTTTTACGTGTGGCACTTTGCTGACTGACCAAGATGAAACGTGTTGAGTATGACAAGAGGAATTGGATGATTATAATTCGTCCTAAAAAGACTCGACAAATGTATTCTTTTTAAGATATGATGAGTACACAGTATTTAAAGACCGGTGCATTTCTTTTGGAAACAAAGAAAAGAGTATTAGACTTTTACGTTATATCTGTCCTTCTAGAGGGCGCTGCGAATGTTAGACGATCTCCTCAAAGATAAAGGTGAGGCTCGAGGCAACAGAAACTTGGTTCTACAGTAGGATGCTGGAAATTTGGTTCTGCAGAAGGACACCATGAACCGAACATGAGAGCTACGATGAGGTTTTGGAGAGGATGTAGACGATAAAGAAAGATACCAAGAGGAAAAGTGTCAAGAGCGACAAGGGATAAGTGGAGATCCATGATTGTATTCGTCCTGATAGTCTGCTTTATGCTAAAACAGAATATTCACGATTTGATATTGAGCAATTTAAACCATAAATATAACAAACGTTGAAGCCATATTTTCTGGGAAATGTTCTGACAAAGGACGGAAAGTGTCACACTGAGATTCAAAGGCGCATTGACATAGCGAGGGTCGCATTTCGAAAGTTCTGCGCAATACGGCTTCCCTGTGTCTCTTCTACAAATACTTTCACTGCTTCTGCTCCGATGAACGTAGCTCACCTGTTCCCCTGTATATAAAATTTACGCGAGCCACAAGGTTAGCAACTAGGTCCCACCCTTTTACTGTGAAACCAATAAATTGTGAACGCAAATTCTACTCTATCAGCTTCTTTTATCGGATTTCTCGCCCGGGGAATTCCCTTCCATTTATTTGCTTTTCCGACAGCTACAGTCAATAGTCATCTCCTATCTCACTAACCTGCATCCTCTCTCTCTCTCTCTCTCATGCTCCTTTCTCAGTCCACTCCACTCTCATCAGTATTCTCATCCTTCTCTTACCCACTTCCTGACAACCCCTATAACCTGTCGCTCTTTCCCATAATTTTCCTCCTATGTAACTCCCTGCAAAACAGTGGCAATAAAATGCCTTACTTGGGGTGATATGTTTATATTAAAAAAAAAAACCTATACTATTAGAATGTGGATACAAATGGGGGATCAATTCTACATCACAATCAGTATATAAATTGATCTCTCACTTTAGGGTCACATTCATCGTTCTCTTACCTACTTCCTGACACCCCCTATATCCTGTCACTCTTTCTCATAACGTTCCTCCTATGCAACCCCCTGCAAAACAGTGGCAATAAAATGCCTTGCTTAGGGCGATATGATTATATATAAAAAAAATTTATACTGTTATAATGTGGTTACAAATGGGGGATCAATTTTACAATACAATCAGTATATAAATTGATCTCTCACTTTAGGGCCACATTCATCGTTCTCTTACCTACTTCCTGACACCCCCTATAACCTGTCGCTCTTTCCCATAACTTTCCTCCTATGTAACCCCCTGAAAAACAGTGGCAATAAAATGCCTTGCTTGGGGTGATATGATTATAAAAAAAAAGCAGTGAGGGACAGTAAGATTTCGTTGAAACCAAAGAAAACAGGACTGGATTTTTATGCGATATCTGTCCTATATCCTGAGGATACTATGGATTGAACATGTGAGCAACAACAACATATTAGAGAGGATGCAAACGAAAAGGAAACATACACTTAGCATCAGGAAGAGACAGCTAAGTTTTCTGGGACACTTAATGTGGAAAGAGGGTTTGGAGAATCTGATACTCACCGGACAGATAGAGGGAAAAGGAGGAAGAAGAAGGCAGCGCGAGACATTCTTGATGGGCTTGGGTAAGTGGATATCACAGTGGGGTCTGGGTGGGATACCAACAGGACAAGTATTTTGAGCGACAAGGGATAGGGCAAGTGGAAGTCCATTATCGCCTACGCCCCGAAGGAACACGGAACATGAGAAAGAAGATAAAAGGGGGATTGATGCACAAATACACAGAATACCGAGAATACCATGGGCCGAACATATGGACAAAGAGGAAGTTTTAGAGAAAACGGGAATAACAAGGAAACTTAACATCAGGAAGAGATATTTATGGGACTTGCGATGAGGAAGAAAGGCTTGGAAAATATGATATTTGCAAGTCGGATTAAAGGCAAGACGGACAGAAGATAATAACTCATAACATACTTAGTGAGATTGAGTAAATGGAATATGGAACAGGGTTTAGGAAAATAATTTAAGATATTGTGGAGAGCAATGATCGCCTACGTCCTGAAGGAACACGGCACAAGAAGAAGAAATAATTGGTTTATTGTTTCTTCTTTTGTATAGAGGTTGTTCACTAAAATCCAAGAAAATTTCCAAAGAATCCAAAGAAAGGAATTGCTGCATTCGTTTTTCAAATCAAGATTATCTAAAAATAGAAAATCGTTTTACCTTGTTCGGTCCAGTTTATAATCAAATCCAAGCCAATCCTAGCCACTGAATTCTTAGTAGCCGACATTAAAAAGAACTTTACAAAACAAGATTCTGATGTTCCCAATGGCAAAGACCAAACATCAATTTCAGTTCATTTATTTACAGCCTAAGTCTGTATAACATTTTGCACGCCATTTTTTCTTTTCTTTCTTTTTGTTCTGATTCATCGCGTTTATTGTTTCAACCTCAGTGATCGATCCTCATGAACTATTTTTGTCTCCAGCTGTTACAGTCTATGTCGGATCACTTGTAGAAATTTCACAAGAATTGATTGATGTAATCCATTATTTAAGAATGGCCATTTTTTTTTTTGCTTTGTTTTCTATTCTACGGAAAATGCTTTTCCTGCATACAACCCAGATTGCGAATATAGTTAAATAAATATGAGGCGCCGGCGATAACCAACATACGTGGAAAGAAGGTTTTCTAGACGATTATCATTTGATACATCAATCCGAGAGTTCTGATTGCGATGGTATATATTCTTAATGTATTAGGACATTAAAAAAAAGTTCTCGCTGGTTTTGAGGAAATGTAATGTGCGTTTTGGTGCAGTGGATATCAACTCGGAATGACACATAGGTAAGCCGAGTTCGAATTTCAGTTGAATTCATTGCATTCACTTACGCACAAATACCCTTGGGAAAGGTATTAATCTGCCTCTTCCCTCCAGTTATGGGTTAAATAACAGGACAGATTGGGTTCTATAGCCTTGGCTGGTAATATGTCTAGTGCCGAAAGTGATTTCAATCCACTGCGGGATAATCTTCTGCTCAGTCAGTCATGTTTCTTTCGAGACATGATCACCCAAAGCGTGTAACACGAATGCACTTAACTGACTGACTGAATGTGCGTTGTGGTGCAGTGGATATCAACTCGGAACGAGAAATCGGAGAGCAGGGTTCGAATTCCAGTCAAAATTCGCTGCATTT
Source organism: Ascarosepion bandense (assembly GCA_037127315.1). NCBI lineage: Eukaryota > Metazoa > Mollusca > Cephalopoda > Sepiida > Sepiidae > Ascarosepion > Ascarosepion bandense. The sequence continues at coordinate 125,309 of JBBBDQ010001449.1, forward strand.
ACTTTCGCACAAATACCCTTAGGAAAGTTATTAACCCGTCTCTCCCCCCAGCTATGGGTTAAATAACAGGACAAATTGGGTTCTGTAGCCTTGGTTTGCAACCAGTCTACCGCAGAAAGTAATGTCAACCTACTGCGGGAAAATCTGCTGCCCAGTTAGTCATGTCTCTTTCAAGACATGATCGCCCAAGTGCATATCACGTATGGCATTTAACTGACTGACTGAATGTTTTATTTATCCCAACAGGTTTCGACCGGGTTCATCTGTTACATCCCAGTTAGTTATCGCAAGTGGCGATATCTAGGCAATATGGTGGTTGTCGGACCTGTGTAGTGTTGTTTTTATCGAAAAGATGCAACACTAGCTATGGTCACTGATGCAACATCTACAGTGTGATGAGACGACCACACTCTACACACTGTCCTTCCAAGCACTGCTATAAACAAATAAGTGAGCAAGAAGGCTAAAACGTGTGCATGTGCAAGAGATTCCAAGGTCAGTTTGTGCCAAAGAACTTTACTCTGTGTACTTCATTACAATAGCAACAGTCGCGATATTTTCGATCAGATTTCATATATAGAGAGTTAATATATTCTTCTTCTTATTATTATTATTATTATTTTATTTGCCTTGTCCTTTCAGGACGTAGACGATCATGACCTTCCACCTCTCCCTATCCCCGGTGACTCTTAATAAGATTTCTCCTGTAACATCTCGCGACCCCTGTTCTGTTATCTTCCTGCTAAGGCCCTTCATATATGTTATCCGCTGCTTTCTCTCTCTCTCTCTCTCTCTCTCTCTCTCTCTCTTCCCTTCTATCTGGCCTGTTATTATCAGTTTTTTCAAGCCCTCTTTCTTCATTGCATGTCCCAGGAACTTCAGTTGTCTCTTCTTGATGCTCAGTATTAATTTCCTTTTCGTTTCCATTCTCTTCAACACCTCGTCATTGTTCACATGCTCGGTCCATGATATCCGCAGCATCCTTCTGTAGAACCACATTTCAATTGCTTGAAGATATTTCCTTCAGCTTTGATGATATTGTTCATCATTCACTGCCATATTGAAAAACTGACATCACATAGCAATTCAGTACTCTCTTATTTGTTTCTAGTGAAAGTTTCCTGTTTCTTAATACTTTAATCAGCATGTGGAACGCATCCCTTACCATGCCAACTCGCCTTCGGATCTCTGTGTCGCACTTTCCGTCTTCCGTTAGAACACTTCCCAGGTATTTAAATTTTTGAACTGCTTGATTTTAGTATCCCCCACCTGTATTTGGCACTTTGGACTGCTCTTTTTGCTGATGGTCATGCATTCGGTTTTCTTGCATTTTATTTCTAGTCCTTTCTTGTCACTCTCTTCAGATACCTTATGTAGGAGGTCTTGTAGTTTCCTTTCCGTGTCTGCTATCAGCACTGTATCATCTGCGTACCTTATGTTGTTCAAATTGTGGCCTCCGATGACGAATCTTAGCATAACATCTAGGGTCCTCAAAATAGTCTCGCTGTACAAGTTGAAGAAATACGGTGAAAAGACACATCCTTGTCTTACGCCCCTTTCTATCTTTGTGTATCTGCTGAATTCGTTACCTGTCCGTATTACATTTTTTTAGATTTATATTTTAGATTTACTTTAGTATGTCACCAGAATTCTTTAGTGTAATGGCAAAGTTAATGTTAATATTAGCCGTTTCCTTATTCGCATTCAGCATTCATTGATAGAGTAGCAAACATTTTTGCCGATAAAAAATTTATAAAATCTTTCTTTTTTCAAGAAAATGCGTTTCTGAAGGCCACTGCTATCTATTAGGTTATCCCAAAAGTTCTTAAACACTTGCGAAAGGGGTCTATCTGGTCCATCACAATCGAGACAAGCGATGAGTTCAGAAAGGGCAAGAGACACCGTTGGTTCCAAAACAAGATCGATTCGGCAAAAAAGTCATGTTGTGCGTTTGCCGGAACTTTGAAAGAATCGTGCATTTTGAGTTGGTTCGGAATGGTCGTGCCATCAGTGCCTAACTTTACTGTTAGCAACTTGAGCGTGTCTACGAAAAGTTGAAGCAAAAGTACCCGGTTCTGATCAACTGAAAGCCCGCTTTGATGCATTAGGACAATGCCAAGCCACACACCGCCAGGAAGACCAAAGACAAGTTTGAAGAGCTAGACGGCGTTGAAGTTCTGCTACATCCAGCCTAGAGTCCTGACTGCGCTCCATCAGATTACGGCCTTTTCCGCTCAATGCAACACTTTCCGAAGGGCTGCCGGTTCGACTCGTTTAATGAAGTCGAAGAAGCGTGTCAAGAATTCTTTGATTCGAAACCGGCTGAATGGTACTTTGACTAGATCCGAAAGCTTGCAGATCAATGGCAGAAAGTCTTGAAAAATGATGGTCTTTATTTTGAGCAATAATTTTTTTTTTTTTTTTGCGAGTAAAATTTAAATTTTTTGCAAGTGTTTTCTGGTAACCTTGGATTACTTGGCTAGTAAAATTTGAATTTATTGCAAGTGTTTACGAACTTGTAAGACAACCTAATATTATTCCAGTATTGATGAAGCAGCTTCCTTCCTAATCTTTTGTTTGAAGTGGTTGTGAACAACAAATATTCTATAGTTTTTTTTAGTTACATGTGCTATTTTTTAGTTGCTCCTTTACTTAAAAAAATGTGCGTTGTGGTGCAGTGGATATCGACTCGGAATGAGAAATCGGAGAGCAGAGTTCAAATTCCAGTCAAAATTCGTTGCATTCACTTACGCGCAAATACCCTTGGAAAAGGTATTAATCTGTCTCTTCCATCCAGCTATTGGTCAAATAATCGCAGAGATAGGGTTCTATAACCGTGGTTGGCAACCAGGCTACCGTAGAGAATAATGGCAACCTACTTCGGGAAAATCTTCTGCCCAGTCAGTCCTGTCCCTTTTGAGACATGATCGCCCACGCGTGTATCACATATGGCACTTAATTGATTAAATTACTGTAGTTAAAATCGTTAGTTGATGCGGTTTGTGTTATTTAGGGCAGTTTTTTATGTGATTTTGCAGCGCCAGAGCACAAAGTCCAAAGAAGGCTGGCTCTCGCACAAGTCAACTGGCTTCATTGCTCCACGCAATGTTTAATCATTAATCTGAGAAACTAGTTGTATACAACAACAATTATTGCAAAACAAGAAACCATGTAAGAACCGTTGATATCCTAAAAACCATTTTCATAAAACACAGAAAAATTGATACCTTATAACCCACGTTTATGAAATGCAGACAAACTGATTTCCTAAGAATCACGTTTCTAAATTACAAAATATTTATATCCTTAAACCATCTTTATAAAATGAAGGAAAAATTGATGCCCTAAGAAAACATCTTAATAAATTAATAAATCATTAAATTAATAAATTAATAAATGCTGAAAAATTTTGAGTTTTACGCGTAAATACCTTTCGGAAAAAGTATTAATCCGTAAATGCTCTCTCCAGGTATGCAAAACAGATTATGTTCTATAGCCTTGGTTGGCAACCAGTTTACCGCAGAAAGAAATGGTAAACTACTGCGGAAAAATCCTTTGCCCAGTCAGCTATGTCTCTTTCCTGACATGATCGCTCAAAGCGTGTACCTCTTATGCACTTAAATGACTGACTGATACAAAACAGCGTTCTATATACGAACACATACGGTATTCTGCGTGGTTAAATTATTTGATTTCACCAGATAAACTTTTACAAAGGTTTACCTTCGTGAACGCAGGTGCGACATGAATATAATTCACGCTTCTTGATTTTGGTTTCTTTATTGTTTTGTCTTTTTTTTAACTTCATCACGCGAGATTTCAAAAGTTCGGAAAGAATGGTATTTCGGTTTATAAGGTGAACAGGTTCATTCAAAATTATTAAACGATGAAGATAAGGATATTTACACACAGTAAGTAGTGGTAGAGTAGAGTATTATTAAGCAGCACGTAATGTGATATGAATCCATCTCTTCTTGAATCACTCCCTAAACTAAGGGTAAAATTGCAGCACAGACTGGATCCTTGGATAGCAACAGGTCATGGAGACGGAAACGCTTAATTCAAACTTGTTGCTGCCTCTTTAGGCAAACCCTACAAGGAGGTAACTTTTAAAACAAATAAAAAAGAAACAAAGAAGAGTGCTGGATTGCTATGTGATGTCAGTTCTTCAATACGGCAGTGAATGCTGGACAATATAATCGAAAATGAGGACAAAACTGGAAGCAGCGGAAATGTGGTTCTACAGGAGGATGCTGCGGATATCATGGACTGAGCATGCAAGCAACGATGAGGTATCGGAAAGAATGGCAACAAGAAGGAAATTAATACTGAGCATCAGGAAGAGACAACTGAAGTTCCTGGGACATGCAATAAGGAAGGAGAGCTTGTAGAACCGGATACTGACAGGCCAGATAGAAGGAAAAAGAGACAGAGGAAGGCAGCGGATAATATATTTGCAGGGCCTGGTCAGGTGGATCACGGAATTTGAAATAAAACTTTAGATATATCACAAATTTGTAGCATGTCTGTCTGGCGTTTCTAGATAAAATTTTCTTTTGTAAGATCAGTCTAGGAATGCTATTGATACTATGAAAATCCGATAATACCTGCTGCATGATAGGTTCATCGCCGATTAACCCAGTTTCCTCTGAAGGATATTCTAGAAAGTGGTGTTGACTAGACTTACATCAGACTTAGAAACATAACTTCTCAAAAGGCAAAGGAAATTTCGTCTAACTTTAAAAACTAACCTTTTTTTATAATTATTTCAGGCCAAGCAAGGCAGTACTGCCACTGGTGCGCAGAGGGTTACATAAGAGGTGAATGACGTGAAAGACTAACAAGTTACAGGAGGTGTCAGAGAGTGGGTAAGAGAAGGATGAGAGCATTGATGTTAAGAGAGCTGCATAAGAGTAGAGTGGAAAGGAAGAAGAACGATATACAAAGGTTGTCAGGGAAAAGAATGGGAGTCAAGGAAATAAGAGATGACAATTTACACTGCCTTTAAATTCTTTGAAGAATTTTACAGACAGGAAGTGCGAGAAAAGAAGCTAGAAGTTGTGGTTACATTTGCTTGGTTTCACTGAAAAAGGTTGGGGCCATGTTACCAGTCTAGTTGCTCGAGTAAATTCATGTAGAAGGGGCATGAGGAAGCTGAGCTCATCGGAGCAGAAGCTGTGAAAATATTTGTAGAAGATACATAGAAAAGATACATTACGTCGGTGAGAAAATGACTGGAGTTGAGCTACAAAGTCGGGATCGACTACATTGTTGATTCACCGTTGGATTTAGTCAAGAACCCCGAGATGAGTAGTAGAGGTATAGCGGTATTCAGTGCAAGGGTGAATGGTAGATGTATATATGTGCAAGATGGATTCAAACGAGAAAATGTTCCTGACCTTACACAGTGAACCAACCTTCCTAGCAGCAGATTTAGCTACAAATTCAATGTAGTCATTCCACTTGAGGCCGACTGATACAGTTAGGCCGAAGAGGCGCAGTGTTTTGCTTCCAGGTAGACTAGCCTGATCCATGCTGATAGGGAGTAGGAGCGATTCACTATTGTGGTTAAAGTATAGCAGCTTCGTTTTGGAAGCATTAAAATTTACCAGCCATTTCTTACACCAGTCCACCACAGATTGAAGGTCCTTTTCAAGATCAGCAGCGAGGAGTGCTTTGTCAGCCTTGGTAGATTTATCGAGGCAAAGGTAAATGGTGGTGTCGTTAGCGTGGATGCCTACTTGGGATCTGATTACATCAGAGAGAGCGTTGATGAAGATCCCAAAAAGAGTAGAATTTAGACTAGAGTTTTGTGGGACACCCGCATTCGAATAATAGTATCTAAAATCATGCCCATTCAATACAGTAATTTCTTTTTTAATCATATCACCCCAAACAAGGCGGTGACGCCACTGATTCACATGGGGCTAATTAAGAGTAGAATGATTGGAAAAGAGAAAGCCGGGAACCACATCCTAAACAGGAAACAAAGGATGAGCCTCTTCACCTGTTCAAAAGACGTGGGTGGAGTGTTAACCGGGCGATAGTTAAGTCTATCTACTCCAATTGAGAACAAAAAAAAAGAAAGAAAAAAAAGAAAAAGAAAAAAAAAGAGAAAGAAAAAAAATGAAAGAAGATTGGAAAAAAAAAAAGAAAAAAGAAAGCCAGGAACCACATCCTAAACAGGAAACAAGGGATGAGCCTCTTCACCTATTCAAAAGACGTGGGTGGAGTGTGAACCGGGCGATAGTTAAGTCTATCTACTCCAATTGAGAACAAAAAAAAGAAAGAAAAAAAAGAAAAAGAAAAAAAAGAGAAAGAAAAAAAAATGAAAGAAGATTGGAAAAAAAAAAGAAAAAAGAAAGCCAGGAACCACATCCTAAACAGGAAACAAGGGATGAGCCTCTTCACCTGTTCAAAAGACGTGGGTGGAGTGTTAACCGGGCGATAGTTAAGTCTATCTACTCCAATTGAGAACAAAAAAAAAAAGAAAGAAAAAAAAGAAAAAGAAAAAAAATAGAAAGAAAAAAAATGAAAGAAAATTGGAAAAATAAAGAAAAAAGAAAGCCAGGAACCACATCTTAAACAGGAAACAAGGAATGAGCCTCTTCACCTGTTCAAAAGACGTGGGTGGAGTGACGTAGATGCGTGAATTATATGGAAACCTTGGTTGTTAAAGATTTTAAATGCCGTAAAAATACGTTAAAGAATTTGAACTTTGAAGGAACTCATTATGTAAATTATCAAATTACTCAGAGACAAAGAATTATTTACCTTAATTATATTTCAAATAAGCTCTCTAAACACAACTATGTTAGCACATATCTTCACGTGTGTATGTTGCTTACAATATTACTGCCTTTAAATTTAAAAACTTTTCATAAGGTTTATTCATTTTCTTTTATAATGCTGTAACACTTTTCCTGCTATAAGGCAGTATTTGATGTTTAAACTGTATTATAGTCCCTAATGATAAACGATGACGTTCGTAAGTACTAGGACAACCTTTGGACAATTTCTATACAAATACAATTCGAAAATAAAAAGTCTAATTAGAAAATATGAAACAATTCAAAAGAAAATATATAAGACTATATTGTCTCTGTCGTTTAACACAACTTGTTTAAAAGAAAAGAAGCTGCCAAAATATATGTACTTTATATTTTTTCTAACTTATATATATATATATATATATATATATAAGTTAGAGAAAACTTTCAAAATTCAAAGGTGTCGGATGCACATTTCGACATGAGATCTCTAATAGAGATTCCACATCACCTCAGCGACATCGTTCCATTATGGAAACTATGATAAAAATTTTTCTCTTTCTTGACTGTGTCATGTTCTCTTAAGATATCAGGGCTATTTTCATTTTTTGCGTAACTTAGAAAATTTATCCATCGCATTTTTACTTCTTTCTTGTTCATGAAGACATTTTCTTTCGAATTGTGCGCTGTCCTTACAGGACGTAGGCGATCGTGGCTTTCCACGTCTCCCTATCCCTGGTTGCTCTTAGCAAGCTTTCTCCTGTTACACCACACAACCCCCGTTCCATCATCCACCAGTTCAGGTCCTTCAAATATGTTATCCGCTGCTTTACCCTGTCTCTTTTTCCCTCTATTTGGCAGGGTTAGTATCCGGTTCTCCAAACCCTCCTTCCTCATTGCATGTCCCAGGAATTTCAGTTGTCTTTTCCTGATTCTCACCCTTTTTTTACACCCAATGGTGTGTAGAGCAGTAACTTTTTTTACTGTTTCCATAATAGTTTTTTTATGGGGCTGGGTTGTTAGCCCTGCGCCCAACCCCCAAATCTGGAGGTCCGGTGGACCATTCTTGGTCCTTACGTTTACAGCACCTAGTGTTCCCGAACTTTCACCCATCTAAGTACTGACTAGGCTCGATGTTGCTTAACTTCGGTGATCAGACGAGAACCTGTGTATTCAATACGATGTAGCCGTAGACTCTCTTCCTGATGCTCAGTCTTTATTTCCTTTTCGTTTTCATCATTTCGAAAGCTTCATCATTGCTCACATGATATTCGCAGCATCTTTCTGTAGAACCACATTTCAGCTACTTCAAGTTTTTCCTTTATCATCGATGAGGACGCATGAATGAAAATCCCCATCGCGAGTGCCTTCTAAAAATGATTATTTTAATGATCAGACGTGATATTTTTGTGAATTTTTCAGCATCACATCACAATAATGCAGAAATGTTATCCCTTCTCTCTCTCTCTCTCTCTCTCTCTCTCTCTCTCTTTCTCTCTTTCTTTCTCTTTATGTTTTATATTTTTTTCATGTTCTATCGTTTGTTTACTAAAATCTCCGGAAGTGTATTATTTAATCGATCAAAGACTTTACGCATAAAATAACCATAATTTTCCCCCAAAATCCTGATACAGCTTCCGCCACAATCACCACAACAACAACAACTACTACTACTACTACTATTACAAATAATAATAATAATAATAATAATAATAATAATAATAATAATAATAATAGCCGGAAAGAGAAAAAAGAATCAGCAGACAAGTAAAAACTTGAATGACAGAATTACGAGAGAAATAATAACGGTCATAATCAGAAACGAAAAACGAAAGAGAATTTCTATTTTTTTATTATTCAAATTCGATTAACGAACTCAATTGAACCCAATAAAAAACAGGAATGGAATGTGTTCGCATCGACAAGATTCCTGGAATAAAATGGCGTCAATAAATATAGCAATAACCTAACGATCAATTTAAAAAATAAAAACTAGATAAATATAGTCACTAAAAAAAGAAAAACATAAAAAAATGGTCTTTCATCATAATTATTTCTTCTTTTGACTACGAAATACATAAGAACATTTGGCAAAATGATTGACGACGTTGTTTGTTGGACGTAAATGAAAAATTATGGCTTGAAATTTATTTAGAAATAATAATAGAGAAGTATGACACATTCTCTCTTCAGAGACAGAAGAACATTTGCGTTTGTCTGAAATTCTTCATTAAGTTATGGATGCAGATTTTTCCCTATGATTTCGTAATTCTATACAGTCTATCCGGTTTGGTGTCAGTTGGAGTCGCTAACCCCTAAGCCATAGGCGCGTGGAATCAGAGATGGGAAATTTTAGCGTGTTATATACAAGCGATGTTTAAACACGCCAGTCACGGAAAGCCTTCAATTCATTGCTGCAGATTAACGCATATATCGCCGAAGTGGTAATCTTGTTTTTTTTTCTTCAAATGTTCCTCTCTAGAGAGCTCAATCGTAATGAGAGCATATATATATATATATATATATATATATATATATATATATATATATATATCGGCCAATTCATATCAAATCAAACTTTTCATATTTATATCTCTTGCTCAGGGGTAGAATCGCCGACTGACGCCATTTCGGTCGGGTTTCAATCCTGGGTTAGAAACAATGGGATGCCTAACCGTACTGATAAGCTGTGATACAGAGAAACAGATCTGTCTGCAGATGACTATTTACGCTCTCTCACTCTGATTGAGCACTCTGGAAGAATGATAGACTTTGAAAAAACAGTAACTACTCTAGCATCTACGCATCACTCATTCAGTAATGAATTAGAGCACTCTAGTACATTATACGCTAAAAGTCTGCCTCCTTCTGCCGAGCGCCCAGAGCTCAGTGGTAGTATAGCCGACTGACGCCAATTCGGTCGGGTTTTAATTCTGCGTTAAAAGCAATCGGTTATCTAACCGTACTGATGAGCTGTGATACAGCGAAACAGATCTGTTTGCGGATGACTATATATATATATAATTACAGAGTTAATTAGACCCACTGGGTTTATTCGTCCTCGTTTATATGGGTTACCTAAAGTCCATAAGAATGGTGCCCCATTACGACTCGTCTGATCTAGTTGGCTCTCTAAAGTGCTGCAAACTGTGTTTCGTACTTTAGTAGTATTTGTATTAAAGATTCGTTTTCATTTGTGTAATCTATGCAAAATTTTTCGCCCGGTAGTGGTTTCATGTGTTCCCTATTCACCTGTGTTCCTTCATTTGAGACAAAAGAGATATGTTGTCATGTTTTGTACCATTCTTCTTTGTCTCCTCCAGATTTTCCGAAGAGTGTTTTGGTTGATTTGATGAAGTTCGTCACCTCGTCTCTCGAATTCAGTTTCAATGATATTATTTATCGACAGATTTCAATGATATTATTTATCGACAGATTGACGAGGTTGCGATGGGTTCCCTTTTGGGTCCACCGCTGGCTAATATTTTTGTTGGTTATTGCGAGACTTTGATATTTTCTCGCAATGATCGTCCTTTAATATATCATCGATATGTCGATGATACTTTTTGTTTTTTTAATAATTTTTGTTGGTTATTGCGAGACTTTGATATTTTCTCACAATGATCGTCCTTTAATATATCATCGATATGTCGATGATACTTTTTGTTTTTTTAATGAGGACAAACCGAACACTTTTCTCGCGCTATTAAATTCTGTTCATCCGTCCTTAAAATTTACCGATGAAAAGGAGTCAAATTGCTGTCTTTCTTTTTTGTACGTTCCCGTCCATAGGAATAGTACTGGATTTTTGACTTCGGTATTTAGAAAGGATAGTTTTTTCTGGATTATATATACGTTGGAATTCATTTTGCCCACTCAACGTAAAGTTAATTTAATTAAAACTTCAACTTATAGGGCTTTAAAAATTTGTTCCAGTTCCTTTCTTCAGGGTGAAATGGACTTTATTAAGATGACACTTTCCGAAAATGGATATTCTTTGCACATTTTGGATTCCGTTGTGCGTCATGTAATCAATAATTTTTACGCATGTAGTTAAAAATGTCCCATTTATTTACGACTACATTACATTGTAATAGACGGTGAGGTTTTAGCTAAGCGAATTTCTTAGTCTGTTGGAAAATGTTATTTTTCTGCCAATGTTTGTGTAATATTTTTACACGGCAAATTTTTTCCCTCCATTCGTAAGGATGTTTTACCTCCATTTCATATTAGTTCTGTAATTTACAAATTTCAGTGTGTCTGCGGATGCGACTACATAGATAGAACATCTCAGCGTCTGGATCGAAGAGTTAAACAGCATTTACCTCCCAGAATTTTGGACTCAGCCGCAAGTAGTAGCCAACTTGCGAATACTTCCGGGTCTTCCATAGCACAGCATGTCATAAGTAGCAGGAATTGTGTGGTTGGATTGAGTGGTGAGAACTTTACAATTTTATCAAGGTCCCATTCACTCTTTTCTAAAGGTACTAGAATTTATATACATCAGATCACAAAGGCCTTTTCTCTGTAAGTAGAGTGAATGCCTTTTGGGTCTGAGTTTGATTGGGCTCTAGTTTTTCCTTGAATTTTTTCCCCCTCAATTCTCATTTCATCTTTTAATTACGATTTAGAAAATTAAAAACTTGATTAGCTCTGTGCGAAACCGGTTGTATTTTTTGTCTTAGTGTTTAGTATACCATCAAAGATCTAATTATTTCTTGCTAACACACACACACACACACACACACACACACACACACACACACACACACACACATATATATATATATATATATATATATAAATTTAAACATCTTTATAAATGGAACATTGTCTCTGTGTGTGAGTATCCGTTACCTATAGACTCCGAAACGGCTTAACCGATTTTCTTGAAAATTTACACAGTTGTACTATAAGCGTCTGCGAATGTTCTTAGCTAAGTTTTGTATCGAGGCGTCCCCGATAAATATCGAAAATCGATAATAGAGAAAATCGGGTTATAGAAGGAGTGGTCCGATTTTAATCAAATTTGATACACTCATAGACAAAGACATAAGAAACGATATTCAGAAGTTTCAAGGTTGCAGTTCTTAAAATAGTGCAGAAAATCGATCATATATATATATATATATATATATATATATATATATATATATAAGGCAAGACGTGTGTGCGTGTCTGTTTATCTGTCTGTATGTCCTTTATACAAATCCACAATTTTTATCCGATTCTTACCAAACTTCAAACAAATATTCTTTAGGCTGAGTCTGAGCTCCAGGACCATGGTTTAATTTTAAAGATTTCATTAGACCCGAGCAACGCCGGGCTATACTGCTAGCATGTTTATAAATAATACATTCACACTGAAAAACATGAAAAAACTCTCTACATCAAAATCCATCTCCTTAAAAATGGATAAAGAAGCTGCCGAAAGCGCCTGGGACATCACTTTATGGTTAGTTTTTATATTCGCTCACTCCTAGCCAACAGAAAAAAATTGTAAGACCTCTAGATAAATGAAACAAAAAGTAATAAATTTTCCTTATCCTTTATATTTAACGAAAAGTATTTAAAAGAAAGGTTGCTGCCCATATATATATATATATATAGAGAGAGAGAGAGATATATAGATATAATTATGACATAAATGTACATTGCGACACGGAAATTTCGAGATAGAATCTGGTCATCAAGCAACATTGCCTGATGACCATATTCTATCTCAAAACAGAAATTTCCGTGTCGAAATACACATTTAATTCGTAATTATATGATTATATTAAACTCTACAATATTTATTGTATTGAGCACTGTCTATAAAAAAATAAATGTTGAAGAATAATATGATAGGGGAAAATATTATATTAAATTTAACTGAATGAGATAAAATTAATGAATCTTGTTAATTTTGCACCGAATAAATTTGTTTAAAGATAAAATATTGCAAGTCCAAATGAAATAAATACATATTATACTTTCTTCAGTTTCTTAAATAATAAACTTAATTCAAATGTAAAAAGGAAACATTTGTAGATCATGGTTTCCGACATATAATGGATCACACCTAATTTCCATAAGGATGTTATTTAACAACGTTCTGATTGGACAACAAATACTAAAATAGTATTTTATACATTTTTCACGTGTAAATTAGAATTTGAACAAACTAAATACTTTTATTTCCCAAGCTAAAAATACGACAATAAAGCTTCTCTTTATTGGTTAATAAATACCAAGGTCATATTTACGCCTACACACAAGTGTTCAAACCTGAGAACCACCAAAATTAAGGAAACGTCTTCTCGAACCTATCACGTGATCAACAAGTAAATAAATAGGATGCACTTGAAAATTTTCACCAAACGAATCTAAGACGCTAAATTATCTGAAGTTTTAATTCACTGTGTTAACTTAAATAAACTTTCAGAATGCAATCACACTGGATTTCATTTACCTGACAGACGAAATTTTCAGCTACAGAACATCATTATTACGTAGAAAAAGTTCTCAATTACAGAACATTATTTCCTTCAGAATTTGTGTAAACACTTATTATTACTCCTTGACAATATTTCGGTTAAAGAAAGACAAATGTAGTTTAACTGAGTTATCTAAATTTAAACTGGAAAATTATATTTTACAAACACTGTTTAATTACCTCATACAACAAATATTTCAAGTAAACTCATATACTACGTCTCAATACACGAAAAATAAGAGTTTACACACATTATTAAATTGAAAAACATCACAAAGATTTCACTCGCAAATCTTTACTAATTTCAACATAATGCATTGTATTTTTAAAGCTATATAATTCAAAATTCTGGTTTCCGGTCAGGGATTGCGGATAAATCTTTCGCCTTTTACTAGGATATGCGTTGTGGTGCAGTGGATATAGACTCGGAACGACAACTCGGGAAGCCGAGTTCGAATTCTAGTTGAATTCCTTGCATTCACTTAAGCACAAATACCCTAGGGAGGTATTAATCAGTCTCTTCCCTTCAGTTATGGGTTAAATAATAGGACAGATTGGGTTCTATAGCCTTGGTGGGCAACCAGTCTACAGCAGAAAGCAATGGCAACCTACTGCGGGATAATCTTCTGCCCAGTCATGTCTCTTTGGAGACATGATCGCCCAAGCGTGTTTCACGTATGGCACTTAACTGACTGACTGAATATAATAAATGGAATCATGATTAAGGCTTCTACTGGTCATAAAGTGGGGGTTCGATTTTCTATTGTTATGAAGTAATAAAATGATCCCCCATTAATTACTACGTAATAATATAATAAATCTCTTCTCTAGCTAGCTATGAGACAGATAACAGGACAGATTGGGTTCTATAGACTTGGTCGGCAACCAGTCTACAGCAGAAAGCAATGGCAATCTACTGCAGAATAATTTTCTGCCCAGTCAGTCATGTCTTTTTCTAGACATGATCGCCCAAAGGGCGTATTACGTTTGGCACTTAAGTGACCAAATTCAAAATACTGTTTGTCGTTCAAAACTGCTTTTTGTTTAATTTTTTTATTGATGTTTATTGTTTTGCATTTGAAGAACAAAATTTAAATGAAGGGGCAAGTTAATTTAAACATGCAGCCTAATTCAATTGTTTCCCACTTTACATTTCTTTAAATAAAATTAATTTTTAATCTAATTCCAGCAACGATGTTTGACGCGTTAACTGTTCGTTCTCATTCACTTACATGTCTAAGCACGTCGTAGAGGCGAGAAAATTTTAACCAAACCCTTTATTACAAAATTCCAGTAACTAGAAGAAGGTTGGAGCGTAAAACATCCAAAACGTTGTGAATATAACAATAAAGATGAGGACAACTGTGTGTATAATGTAAATAACGGAAATAAGTATTTCAGCCAAAGATCGAACCCAGTTCGCCGCTTTCATTCCCATATTTTAACTATTATGTCAATTGCTATCATCAGTGTGAAGGGCAATAATAGATTATATTTGTTCTATAGGAAAGCAGATTAGTGTTTCTTTTCTCTTTATATTTGTTTAATATAACATTTCTCTTAATATAACTTTTTTGTATAATAATTTCACCACGAACAAGGCAGGATCGCCGGTAATACGCAGGAGATTCTTTTTCTATGTGCTTTGTCCGTTCAGGACGTAGGCGGTCATCGTCTTTCATGTCTCCCTATACCTGGTGGCTCTTAGTACCCTTTCTCCTGTAACATCTCGCAACCCCCGTTCTGTCATCCACCTGCTCAGGCCTTTCAAATATGTTATCCGCTGCTTTCCTCTGTCTCTTTTTCCCTCTATCTAGCCTGTTAGTATCAGGTTCTTCAAGCCCTCCTTTCTCATTGCATGTCCCAGGAACTTTAGTTGTCTCTTTCTGATGCTCAATATTAAATTACTTTTCGTTTCCATCCTCTCCAACACCTCATCATTGCTCACATGCTCGGTCCATGATATCCGCAGCATCCTTCTGTAGAATCACATTTCAGTTGCTTCAAGCTTTTCCTTCATCTTTAATGATATTATCCTGCATTCATAGCCATATTTAAGAACTCACATCTTAGCAATCTAGTACTCTGTTTCTAGTGAAAGTTTTCTGTTTCTTAATACTTTAATCAGCTTGTAGAACGTGCCCTTCGCCATGCCAATTCACCTTCAGATCTGAGTCGCACTTTCTATCTTCTGTTAGAACACTTCCCAGGTATTCAAATTTTTGTACCTGCTTGATTTTAGTATCCTCCACCTCTATTTGGCATTGGGGGCTGCCCTTTTTGCTGATGACCATGCATTCGGTTTTCTTGCAGTTTATGTGTAGTCCTTTCTTGTCATTCTCTTCAGCTGCCTTCTGTAGGAGGTCTTGTAGTTTTTTTTGTGTCTGCTATCAACTCTGTATTATCTGCGTACATTATGTTGTTTAAATTGTGTCCTTCGATGACGAATCCAGGCATAACTTCTAGGGTCCTCAGAAAAGTCTCGCTGTAGAAATTGAATAGATCCGGTGAAAAGACACAGCCTTGTCTTACTCCCCTTTCTATCTTTATATATCTGCTGACTTCGTTACCTGTCCATATGCAGTCAGTTTCCGCACTGTTCTCGTCCTATCTCTGGCCTGATTCTGCTTCTCGCTCTATTCATCAGGATTCTGACAATCAGTTTTGTTATATGGCTCATTTAACTGATAGTTCTGTGGAGTTCGCACTCGTTTCCACCTGGCTTCTTATGCAGTGCTATGAAGATCGACTTGCTGTGGTCATCTGGTATTCCATCACTATTATAAATTTCAGTTATCATTTCTAACTTTCTGCCAAATTCTATCCATGTTTATCAGCAGCTCTATGACTATGCTCTGGACCAGCTGCTTTTTTTTGTTCAGTTTGGCTCTTGCAGATTCCACTTCAGATTTTAATATTTCCCGTCCGTCCTCATCTTTGTGTATTATCGGCTGCTCTCTGTTATTGTGGAAAAGATATTTTATATATTCTTCCCATCGTTGGAGTATTTCCTCTTTCTCCAATATGATTGTTCTATTCTTGGATTTTATACATCTTGTTGAAGAGCAGGATTTTTGTCCTGTCAGTTCTCGAATTTCTTTATGCCTGTCTGCTTTATTATTCCTGCCCAGTCTCTCTACTTCTGCACATTTGTCATTTAGCCACTCCTCTTAAGCCTGCCTGCCTGCATTTTCTCCTTCGAAGAAAACATAAGAGATGGTTGAGAATTAAGTAGATATATGGCAATTGACGTTGCATTTAAACATTTACAGATTGTAGCTATCAGGAAAGCAAGCAAATGTAACTTTAGTGTTAGACTGGTTTTTACAATCGAAGTTATATAATAATTTTTGGCGCGCCTGAAGAAGACTATCACCATCTTTAAATTTGTTGTTTTTTATTTTTTATTTTTTTACTTTTTTCAGCACAGTGTAATGGATTATTACATAAAGTTACCGATTATCAAAAAAATTTGGAAAAAATTCGATATTTAAACAATTTTAGTGGGGGAATCTGTTTCTCATACAACGTTATAGGAAACTGATCCTCCATTTTAGAACCACTCGCGTTTAGGTCGCTTTGTTTATTTGTTTTTTGGGACGAGTTGTTAGTCTTGTTTTTGTCATTTTAAAGTTTTCTTCAGTTCTTACGATGGCATCTTCCTCGGAAACCCCAAGAATGGCTTTATTCAAATATTTCGCCAAGGATTCAGTTGTTGAATATGTGCAAGCAAAAAAGTTAATTACCCAGGATCGATTTACTATAAGGTTGTATGAAAAACTGAGCCCTTCCTAAAATTGTTTAAATGTGAAAATTTTTACAAGTTTTTTTTTGTCAATCAGAAATTTTAGGGTTTAATCGATAAGATTGCACTAAAAAAGTAAAAAAAAAATTGATAATCAAAAAATTTACAGGTGGTGGCAATGTCGTACCGGCGAGTGGTTTCAAAATGGAGGATCGATTTACTACAACGTTGCATAAAAAATGAGCCCCACCCCACAAAAAAAAAATTTAAATATTGAAATTTTAAAAAAAAATTTTTGTCAGTCGAATAGTTTAGGGTGTAATTGATTAATTTGATTGCATTGAAAAAAGTAATAAAAAATATTTAAAAAAAGCAAATTTAAAGGTGGTGGTAGTCTTCTTCAGGTCCGCTTTTTACCTCTTAAATATGAATAGTTTTTGTTTTATTTAATTATTTTTTATCCTTTCACCCTAGGCAAGTCAGTTTTACTGTTACTAGTGAGCAGGGGGTTACATATGAGGAAAGTGATGAGAAAAAGGGACAAGTTGTAGGGGCTGTCAGGAAATGAGTAAGAGAAGGATGAGGATACTGGTATGATGAGAGTAGAGTGGACGGAGAAAAAGCACGAAGGAAAGGATGCGAGTCAGAGAAATAGGAAATAACAATTGACTTTACATTTAAATTCTTGGAGATTGTAGTTGTCTGGGAAGCAAGTATACGGAAGGGAATTCTCCAGGCGGGAAGTGCGAGAAAACAAGCTGGAGAGTAGAAGTTGCGCTTATATTTTATTGGTTTCACTTTAAAAGGGTGGGACCTAATTGCTAGTCGAGTAGCCCGAGTAAATTCATGCAGAACATTATATCTTGTTTTGACTGTATATGTTTATATTTTTAAAAATTCATTTAAGCGTGGATTACAAAGTACAATGATAAATGTGAAATAAATTATCCCGAACAATTAATTTTTGAGTCGTTTTCCCCGCCTTGTTAATCTGATTGCTATGTGATTTCAGTTCTTCAATATGGCAGTGAATGCAAGACAATATCATCCAAGATGAAGGACAAACTTAAAGCAGCTGGAATATGTTTCTACAGAAGAATGCTGCGGATATCATGGATCGAGCATGTGAGCAATGATGAGGATGGAACGAAAAGGAAATTAATACTGAGTATCAGGAAATGACAACTAAAGTTCCTGGGATATGCAATGAGGATAGAGGGCTTGGAGAACCTGATACTAGCAAGCCAGAAAAGAGACAGGGGAAAGCAGCAGATAATATATTTGAAGAGTCTGAGCAGGTGGATGACAGAACGGGGGTTGCATGGTGTAAGAGACGAAAGGGTGCTCAGAGCCACCCGGTATTGGGAGACGGGGAAAGCCATGATCGCCTACGTCCTGAAAGGACAAGGCATATAGAAGAAGAAGATACATGCCAATTGTTTATAAGAAAATATAATGTGGATATAAAGTGGGGGGATCCAATTTATATTATAATCACTATATAAACTGATCCTTCATTTGATAGCCATGCTAGTTTCTATAAATTTATATTCTAGATTTATGAGCTTGAGGTAGTGGATGACAGAACGAGGGTTGCATCGTGTAGCAGTAGAAGACCGTGCTAAGAACCACCAGGGATAGGAAGATGTGGAAAGTCATGATCACCTAGGTCCTGAAAGGACAAAGCACATAGAAGAAGATATATGCCAACTGTTTATAAGAAACTATAATGTGGCTATAAAGTGGGAGATCAAATCTATATTATAATCAATATATAAACTGATCCTTCATTTTATGGCCATGCTAGTTTCTATACATTTATATTCTAGATTTATGGGCTTGAGCTAGTGGATGATAGAACGAGGGTTGCATGATGTAACAGGAGAAGGCGTGCTAAGAGCCCCTAGGGATAGGGAGACATGGAAAGCCATGATCGCCTACATCCTGAAGGGACAGGGCAAATAGAAGAAGAAGATATATGCCAACTGTTTATAAGAAATGATAATATGGTTATACAGTGGGGGATCAAATCTATATTATAATCAATATATAAACTGATCCCTCATTTTATGGCCATGCTAGTTTCTATACATTTATATTCTAGATTTATGGGCTTGAGGTAGTAGATGACAGAACGAGGATTGCATGGTGTAACAGGAGAAACCGTGCTAAGAGTCACCGGGGAAAGGGAGACGTGGAAATCCAAGATCGCCTACGTCCTGAAAGGACAAAGCACATAGAAGAAGAATGGGTAGCATGCGATAAATATTGGAGTATGTTTATTGTAGGTAAAAAGAAAAGAAAACAAGAAAAAAGAGGAATTTTAGCAACACTAGAAATGTGAACTCACTCGTCATCCAATCGCCAAACAACAGACGTTATCCCGTGAAAAGCCCTTTAAAGTAAACCCCTCAGTGAGAAATGTCAGCCTGGCGGGCAGTGGCGCGCCAAGATTTCACGGATGAATGCGATCGATCCGTGCTAGCTATAATTAGGCCGAGATTGGGATCCTCTAAATAAATATTTAAATGACTACCGTTTCAGGGTTTTTCGAGAGAAATCTAGTCTTTTTCAGATGTATCTAGGGGCGGAAGCGAAAGTGCGCCTCTACACAAAGGTCGTTTGTTAAAGGAGGAGTTTGGGGTTGAAGAAAAAAAAGTTTTCTGGGTCGTTTCCTTAAATCTGGACAGAAGAAAACGGTGGCTGACCTTTGAGTCGGCCGATTGCAGACGGAATTAAGATGTTTCCCAGTAGCGGGCAGTTTAATAGGACAGGCATCGGTCCTCGTTCTCTTTCTCACTTAGCAATTCGCACGAGTAAAAAATGAAAATAAACAAGAAAGAAATCAGCAGACGTTAGAAATTTGTGTCTACGTGGTTTTCTTTATATAAGACGCAGGAAAGAATAAAGTGCCTTCGCAAACTACGTCCCGCATAATGTTTCAGAACAATGAAGTAATATTGTAAAAAATCTTTTGCACGTTAAAGCAAAGTAGCTTTTTTTTTTTAATTTCAAGGTTTTATTTTTATTTTTGGATAATAATGGTTAGCTAATTAATCGTTAGCTGTGAGAAAAAATTGTTTTACGTATCGCTTTCTTTTTTTCTTTCTTTTCAATCTCCTTCACAAATTTTTCATTACTTTTCTCCATGGAATGTATTATTTAATGTATTTTCCTCTTTCTTTCTTTCTTTCTTTCTTTCTTTCTTTCTTTTACAGCCACTTCCCCACCATCGAGATGTGGCCTTCCTTTGTCTGTTCTATAAATACTTTCATAGCTTCTGCTCCAACGAACTTAAGTCACTGGTGCCTCGTGCAACCAGATAGACAACTGGGACCCACCCATTCACAGTTAGATCAACCAAATGCAGACGACAATTCTACTCCTTCAGCTTCTTTTCCTGCACTTCCCACCTGTGGAACTCGCTTCCATATTCTTGCTTTCTTGAGGCTACAACCTCCATGAATTTATATGCAATGTCAATACTCATCTCTTAACCACTTGATTCTAGTTCTTTATTCACCACCCTGTATAACATTTCCTTTCTCTCTACCTTTGCAACTGTCAATACACCTGTACTCCCATCCTTCTCTCGCTCCTTTCTACTTAAACTTTTTACTTTTATGTAGCCCCCTGCACATCAGTGGCGTTACGCCTTGCTCGTGGTGATACGATTAAAAAAAATTAACTCATTAACGCATTAATATAGTTTTCAGGATATTATGCACAGTCGGAAACACTCATGTTTTTTGTTCTAATAAATAAACAATTTTTACATTTCGCATTTGTGTTATGAAGGAAGAAATTATCGATACCGACACGTGTGGTCGAACACGGATCTCCGAGCAACAAACATAACCGTGACCGTTGAAAGAATTGTGCTACTGGGATTACGTGATCATAAATATTTAATATATAAAACTCTCACATAGAAGTCTGAGTGTATTCTGTGCATTATCACGAACACTTATCTTGTCGAACTCTCTGCCTTTGGGTGGAGAGTAATAACCTAGTTGAGGCTCCGCAGAAGGGTAGACAATAAATTTTAGCTCGGGCTTTAGGGCCCGGATGCCCCGCGTTAAAAAGGTCTTGTGCCACATTCCATCTCGGTGGGGAGGTAGATAAATATAATTCTGCGTCTGTCTATTAGCACGAACACTTACCTTGTGAGTAACCCAGTCTAGACTCCGCCAAAGGGTAGAGTCTCGACTGGGGAACATTAGACAAATAATTTTTGACCGATCTATATGACCCGGATTCCCCATGTTAAAAAGGCCTTGTTCCACATTCCACCTCGGTGGGAAGGTAGATAAATATCATTCTGTGTTGTGCAATAGCACGAACACTTACCTTGTTGAACTCTCTAGCTTCGGGCGGAGAGTAATAACCCAGTCGAGGCTACGCCGAAGAGTAGAGTCTCGTCTGGGTAATATTAGACAATAAATTTTAGCCCGGGCTTTAGGGCCTGATTCCCCACGTTAAAAAGGCCTTGTGCCATATTCCGCCTCGGTGATAAGGTAGATAAATATCATTCTGTGTTGTGAATCATTCCAGTTTTGTGCGTGATTGAAGACATTTTTTCTGGGTGAATTAACCCTAACCCTAACCCTAACACACAGGAAGATCTCAATAGAAACGAAGAAAAGAGTGCTAGACTGCTACGTGATGTCAGTTCTTCAATACGGCTGTGAATGCTGGACAATATCATCGAAAATGAGGACAAAACTGGAAGCGGCCAAAATGTGCTTCTACAGAAGGATGCTACGGATATCGTGGACTGAGCATACAAGCAACGACGAGGTGTTAGAAAGAATGGCAACAAAAAGGAAAATGATGCTGAGCATCAGGAAGAGACAACTGAAGTTCCTGGGACATGCAATGAGGAAGGAGAGCCTGGAGAACCTGATACTGACTGGTCAGATAGAAGGAAAGAGAGACAGAGGAAGGCAGCGGATAACATATTTGCAGGGCCTGATCAGGTGGATGACGGAACGGGGGTTGCCAGGAGCAACAAGAGCAAACATACTAAGAGCCACAAGGGATAGGGAGACGTGGAGATCCATGATCGCCTACGTCCTGAAGAGACAGGGCACATAGAAGAAGAAGAATTACTCTCAAGAATTATTTCAAGAGAATTATTGTGCAATATTTGAAGTATTCGTTTAGTACGTGGACTTTGCACGAAGATACCGAAACATTATAACTCGCTAATAGTTATAATAATTATATTTCGTATAAACGTTAAGAAAAACTAACGTTATAAAAACATATGTCTTTCTTTTAGTTTTTTTTTTTTTTTAAGTCACCTGTTAACAAGATGAATGTCAAAGAATTCTGTTGCTGGCCTAGACACTACATTTTTAATGATTTTTTTTTCATTTCATCTCAGATTTTCAGCAAAATTGCTAAGACGCAGAGTTTATTGGGAGTAAAGTATTAAAGAGAAATAGAAAAACAGTATTAAAAAGCGAGAAAAATGAAAGAACAGAAATTGAGAGAAAGAGAAGATAACGATTGATATTGCGTTTAAAGTTTTGAAGATCGAAGTAGACTAAAGAGGAAGAATCCGAAAGAGAGTTCGACAAGCGATGGAAGAAACTGTTAGAATAGTACTTATAATATGTGAAAAAACATTAATTCAGAAGAGAGAACAATGAAAGAACCAGATATAAGAAGACAGAAGATAACGATTGATGTAACGTTCGAATTATTTTTTATACGATTTTACTGCGAGAAAGCATTATAATATAATTATATAATATTATATAATTTGATTATATAATTATAAATAGTTTTTATATAGTAAAATACTGTATATGTACTGTAAGTTATATCAATGTAAAAATAATTTGTAAATGATTTTTTATTGAAGCGTATTGCGAATGGTTTTAATGAAGGATTGGTTTGCAGAAGATATAAGTGGAAGGTGGTTGATATTAATGTTAGAAAACATTGGAAGTGATTTACTGAAGAAATCAATTGTAAACGACATAACAGTGGAAAAGTATTGTGAATGATTTTACTGCAGTATCACAATAAGTTTAAGCTTAATGTTTAAAAGCAGGAACAAAATTCATGATAGAAAATGAGTAGAAAGTCTGGAAACGATATCAGAAGGCAAATAAAAGAAGCGAGAGAAAGAATGAGGTCTAAAATACTAGCGATAAAGGAAAAGAAGGGATAGAGAGGAAATAAAGTAATAGTTAAGAAAAGTAATAAAGTAAAATAAAATATCGCGAACAGGAATGGAAACCATTTTATTAGAAATGAGAAAGGAATATAGAAATTATAAAAACTGACAAAAAAGATTGCTCACTAGATGAACAGTTAAAGAGAAGAAAGGAAACATTTGGTGGGTGAAAGAGAGAAAGGCAAAATGAATGCAAGTGAACGAAACCTTAACTATGAGCTTGAAATGAATAAATAAATCTAAGAAAATGAATGAAACAACGATAAACTGAAAGTAAAAATAATAAAATTTCGAAAATATTAAGGTAGAAATAAAAATAATTGCAAAATAAAAGTAAAAACAATGACTAAATCGAGAAGAAAATTGACAGCATCTGAAAGAATAGTAAGGGCAGAGTAGCCTGGTCAGAAAATCCCAACTGATCAGACGTACGATTTTTTTTAATCATTTCTCCCCAAGCAAGGCATTCCACTGGCAATATTTCGCAGGACGTTACAGAGATGAAAGTGAAGAGAGAGAGTAGTTAGATTTAGGAAATGGCAGAAGGAGGGTGATAGACGGGTAAGGATACCGAGGATGAGGGTTGTGCAGATTGGAAGAATGTTTGAGAGAATAGATGCGAGTTAGTGTGTTAGGAGGTGTCTATTGACCTTACATTTAAACTCCTGGATATTGTAGCTGTCGGGGAAGCAATCATGTGGCAGGGAATTCCACAGGCGGGAAGTGCGAGAAAAGAAGCAATTGGAGTAGAAATTGTGGTTACATTTTATCGGTTTCACTGTAAAAGGGTGGGGTCTAGTTGCTAGTATCTCGCTCAAATTCGTATTTAGGGGGCACCAGTGATCTAAGTTCATCGGAGCAGAAGCCGTGAAAGTATTTATAGAAGAGACACAGGGAAGCCACGTCGCGCAGGTGGGAGAGAGACTGCAGGCGGTCTGCCAAGTCGGTATCTATCACATTACAGACCCTCCTCTGAACTTTATCGAGAAGCCCGAGGAGAATAGCAGGGGCACCCGACCAGATATGGCAGCAGTATTCAATGCACGGGTGGATGGTAGATTTATAAATGTGCAGGATAGATTTAGACGGGAAAAACTTCCGGGCCCTACACAGAGAACCGACTTTCATAGTAGCGGATTTAGCAGTGGATTCGATATAGTCATTCCATTTGAGGTCCGCTGAAAGTGTGAGACCAAGGAGGCGTAGTGTTTTACTCTCTGGGAGGCAAGCCTGCTCCATGCTAATGGGAGGTAGGTGAGATTGTCGATGATGGTTAATTGAGAGTAGCTTCGTTTTAGAAGCATTAAAATTTACTAGCCATTTCTTACCCCAGTCCAGTATGGATTGGAGGTATTTTTCAATCTCGGCTGCGAGGTTAGCTTTGACGCCTACACCAGATTTTTGTAGGAGGCGAGAGTAAACTGTTGTGTCATGCATTTGTATGGTAGTTCTGAGAGGCATGTCCGTTTAATACCACCTTCATTGTGTGGTTAGAGAGGAATGACTGGATTAGTTCAAACAAATGTCCAGTTATACCATAGCTCCGCAGTTTACATAGAAGGCCAGCATGCCAAACTCTGTCGAACGCCTTAGATATATCCAATGTAACGGTTCGGGCTTTGCCATTCCTGTCGAGTGCCTCGTATATGTACTCGGTGATGGTCGTTAGCATATCAGCAGTAGACCTGGTGAAGCGGAAACCATATTGCTTGTCCGAGAGGAGCCTGTGTGCTGTGAGATGCTGAACCACCTCGGCGTTGATAATGTCATAAGTATAGATATTGACTTGTGAACTAATGAAATATCTAGAAGAGTGACCGATCAGGACAACATTCATCTCAATATTTGATGAAGAAAAAACAGTTTTAAAATTCGTAAAAAATACCATAACCTTTCAACTTGTGAAGAAGACTAGCATGCAAAACGCTGTCAAACGCCTTCGAGATAGGCAAAATAACAGCCCGAGCTACCCCATCGTTATCTAAATCTTGGTAGACTCTTTCAGCAATAACCGTTATACATCTTTTGGCCCTAGGGTAGGATGTTTAACCATTTCAGATTTGATTAAATTGTGGCCGTAGGGGGGCTGGTTAATATTTCTTTGATTCGGCCTTGTCGTAGACTCAACCGAACTCCCTACAGCTTACAAGTTTTATGCAGAATTATCATCAAAAGGTTTTCGTTAAAAGGTTGGTTGTCGGTTGGAATGTGTGGAATTGTGTAAAATAATAGTGTAAGAAAAACATATACATTTTTCATGTTAAAATAGAAATTTATTAAAAGGAAAGAATAACACAAGTTGTAGAAGTTAATGTGTAATTAGATGCATTATTAAGAAGTTAAGGGTAGAGTTAGTGTTTAATGATAAAGTTATGGGTATCAGGATTTGTAGAAAATGTTCGTAGTAGTAATGTAGGTATTTAAAAAGTCCGCAGAAGTTTAGAGTTCATGGTTAGCATAATGTAAAGTCTTTCTTCCTTGCTCTTTTTAGTAGGTCGCGACAGGTTGAGAGAGAGAGAGAGAGGAGAGATAGAGAAGGCAAAACAAATAAAGAGGTTGTACTTAATGTGTCCATTTGTTCTCTCTAGCGGAGTGGAGTGAAAAAGAAGAAAGGGAAATTGGAAGAAGAGGTCGAATAAAACTGTGACGTGCCCTGCGTCCGGGTCGGCTTCTTGAATTTTGTTTCGTTACATTGCCACGAGGTCGTCAGCTAACCGCTCCCATGTCGACTGCCTTTGACAGGTTAGCGTAGTGGTTTAAATAGTGAAACTTCTCATGATGCCGGCTCCAGCAAGTCTTTTCACGGCTAGAAGTGAAAATACGTTTTATATGAATTTGCTGTTGTTAATCAAATCAGCTTTCAGGATTTGCTTTTCGCACTGACTTGTGAATTTTTCTTAGTTGGGTTTTCCACAATGCTCTTAGTTATTAATACCTTATACCTACAAAATCTCTTAGTTTTTTGCTAAAAAGAGGTAGAAGGATCAGACGGTTTGCTTGTGTCCTTAAGACTGGGACTACAGAAGAGGATTTCCAACAAGAAGGAAAACAAGAAGTAGCAAATCACTTAGTTTAGAGCTCACAGGAGCCATTTGAGGTGAACATTTCTTTTTTTCTTTATTTCTTACAGTAAGGGTCACCTTCTACAAGCCTCGAGGGCCACTCGATAAAGGGAGTTACTTTAAGGTGTAGCTTTTATAGATAGAAGAGGAAGATAACTATAAACTTGAATAGACCAAGATTGTATTAATCGGGGATACTTTCTCTTGGGAGTCTGTTCCACAGAACAGTAGTCCGCGGAAAGAAGCCGTTCGGGTAGAAGTTTTCGCCAATAGAATACGGAGGAAATGTTGGTGGTTAGATAATATGTAAGTGGTTTGGCGGGTCCTTGCCGTGAAGGTTAGACCTGGCGGAACCAAGGAATAGTGTTAGTCCGAGGACTTTTCATAGAATCAGCGATAGAACAGTGAAAGTCTCGCCAGGTCTCGCCCGTGAGGCAGAAGTTGAAGAGTGGAAAATAATTATTCTTTAACAAGGATTCTAAAACGCTTTTAGACTTTATCAAAATACAAAAGGGAGGTCTGGTCAGTTTTTTTTTATCGTTTCACCCCAAGCAAGGCGGTACCACCACTGATGATAAGAATACATAAGAATAAAAGTTTAGACAAGAGGAGAGTGAAGAGAAAGAGGGACCAGTTACAGGGTTGTCAGAGAAAGGGTAAGAGAAGGATGGGAACACAGTTGTGAAGACAGATGCGAAGGTAGAGAGAAAGAAAAAGAACAAGATATACGGGGTGATGTAGAAAGGACTGGAGTCAAGTGGATAAGAGATGGATATTGACATTGCATTTAAATTCCTGGAGGTTGTAGCCGTCAGGAAAGCAAGTATATGGAAGGAAGTTCCACAGGCGGGAAGTGCGAGAAAAGAAGCTGTGGAGCACAAGTGTCGGCTGCATTTGGTTGAAATAACTGTAAATAGGTGGGATCTTGTTGTCAGTTTGGCTGCACGAGTAAATTCTTTTGGAAGGGACATCAGTGAGATAAGCTTGTCGGAGCAGAAGTTATGAAAATATTTGTAGAATAGACAGAGGGCAGCCACGTCCCACCGGTGAGAAAGTGGCTGGTGTCGAGCTGCCAAGTCGGCACCTATCACATTACAGATTCTCTTTTGGCGCCTGTCGAAAACACTGAGATGAACAGCAGAGGCACCTGACTATATATGACAGCAGTATTCTGTGCACGGTGTTTCCGCCCATATATGACAGCAGTACTCCATTTTCGGCACAATCTCTCTAATAAATACTGCATAGATGCCATCAAGTACACATTTCTTCTTGGGATGTATATGTATCTGATTAGTTGGATAATAAGTTAGACGAGACGTAGAGATATAATGAATGAACAAAACCAGTTGACTAGACCCCCAAAGAAAGTTTGTTTGCATAATAAAGAATATTAAACGGTGAAAAGTTTAAGGCCAACAAAGAAACATGAATTTCTCAACGTTTTTTTTAATGGATATATTATGCTCAAGGCTGGCGTCTACGTAAACATTAAAACCACATTGTCAATTCATCTTTTCGTTAGATCAAAAACAAATTTTAAAAGCAGATGAAGATGAAAATATTTTTTTTTTAATTATAAAAAAGAAAAAGGGAAATTTCTGATTGCTGCCGGCGTCTGGATGTTTGTAATGGCAGACAAAAGTACTAAGCTTACAGGTAAATGAAAAGAACACGGAATGATTGTCGACTATTGATTGGCTAGCTGAATCGAAGACATTCGTCCAGTTTGGCGGAAGTCGATCTGTCTGTGTTGATCGTCAAATATTTTCCAATATTTCAAAATCGCATTATTTTTAGTCTTTCTCCTGATTTTACTCGCTTATAATGAGACTTTTCTTGCGAGACCGGCTTTTTTGATGCATTCGGTGTGTGTTAATCCATTTTTTCTTTTATTACTTTTTGAATTTTTTTTTTTAATAATTCTTATTTTTCACCAGATTCATTTCTCTCTTAGTGTTTATTTTCTGAATTATTTATTTTCTTTCATCTTTCTTTCTTCTTCAATGTTTTCATTCAATCTTTTTAGTATTCTTTCTTTTTCATTTTCTCTGATTTCATTCGTTTTTAGTTCTTTCTTTTTCAATATTTTTATTTTATCTCTGTATTTTTGTTGTTCTTTATCAATTCTTTTTTGTTTTCTTTCTGAATAATTTTACATCTCGTTTTTCTTTTTTTTTTTGTCTCTTTTTCTCATTCTTATTTATTTCTTATTCTTTAATTTTCGATTTCTTTCTTTTTCTCTATTTTTCTTTCTTTATTTATGAATTTATTTGCTGTTTTATTTTTTTTATATCGAATGTCTTTCTTTTTTTCTTATTTCTTTTTTTCCTTCATTTTTCGCCATTTTTATTTCTGAATACTTTCCTTCTTTTTTCTTTTTCTTTTTGTTTTTATTTCTTAAGTAGGTTTCTATTGTTATTCCTGAAGGATTTATTTCTTTCTCGCGGAATAATTTTCACCTCCGATTTTTGTTAATTTCTTTTTTCTCTTTTTCTTATTTTTTTATTTTATCTTTTCTTCTTTCTCTATTTTATTCTTTCTTTCTCGGTTCTTTTTCTTCCAAGTTTCTTTCTTTTTTTTTCTTTTTCTTTCTTTCTTCATCGATTCTTTTTTCTCTGATTTTTATTTATTTATTTAACTATACTTTTCTTCCATTTTCTATCTTTTTCTTACTTTCTTTCTTTCTTTCTTTCTCTCTCTTTCTTTTTTCTTTCTCTCTTTATCGATTCAATTTTCTCTGATTTTTATTTATTTATTTGTTTATTTAACTATTATTTTCTTTCAAGTTTCTTT
The DNA here is from genome assembly GCA_037127315.1 of Ascarosepion bandense. NCBI lineage: Eukaryota > Metazoa > Mollusca > Cephalopoda > Sepiida > Sepiidae > Ascarosepion > Ascarosepion bandense. The sequence continues at coordinate 154,350 of JBBBDQ010001449.1, forward strand.
CTTTCTTTCTTTTTTATCGATTCTTTTTCCCTGATTTATATTAATATATTTAACTCCTATCACACTAACTCCCAACTATTCTCAGAACACTCTCATCTACCCAACCCTCATTCTCGGTATCCTTACCCGCCTATCACCCACCCTCTGACATTTCCTATATTTAATCATCCTTTCTCCACTCTACGTAGCCCCCTGCGCAGTAGTGGCAGTGACATGCCTTGCTCGGGGTGAAACGCTTATAAAAAAAAAAATTTAAAAAAAACTATTATTGTTTCCAAGTTTCTTTCTTTCTTTCTTTCTTTCTTTCTTTCTTTCTTTCTTTATCAATTCTTTTTTCTCTTATTTTTATTTATTTATTTAACTATTATTTTCTTCCATGTTTTTTGCTTTCTCTCTTTCTTTCTTTTTTTTCTTTTTTCTTTTTCTTTTTTTTTTTTTTTTTTGCCTCCGATATCTTTCTTTTCTTCTGATTATTGTGTTCCTGACCAGGCTACCCTGGCCATACTATTCGTTCAAATGCTGTCAATCTTTTTCTCGATTTAGCCTTTTTTTTTACTTTAACTTTGCAATTCTTGTAATTTCTACTTTAATATTTTCGATATTTTCTCATTTTTACTTTCAGTTTATCGTTTTGCATTCTTTTTCTTAGATTTATTTCTTCATTTCAAGCCCATAGTTAAGGTTTTCTTCAGTTGCATCCATTTTGTTTTTCCACCTTTGCCTCGCCGAATGTCTACTTTCTTCTCTTTAACTGTTCATCTAGTGAGCAATCACTTTTTGTCATTTTTCTTTTAATTTCCACATTCCTTTCCCATTTTTAATAAAATGGTTTCCATTCCTGTTCACGATATTTTATTTTACTTTCTTACTTTTCTTAACCATTACTTTATTTCCTCTCTGTCCCTTCTTTTCCTTTATCGCTAGTATTTTAGTCCTCATTCTTTCTCTCGCTTCTTTTATTTGCCTTCTGATATCGTTTCCAGATTTTCTACTCATTTTCTATCATGAATTTTGTTCCTGCTTTTAAACATTAAGCTTAAACTTATTGTAATACTACAGTAAAATCATTCACAATACTTTTCCACTGTTATGTCGTTTACAATTGTTTTCTTCAGTAAATCATTTCCAATGTTTTCTAACATTATTATCAACCACCTTCCACTTTTTTATTTATATCTTCTGCAAACCAATCCTTCATTAAAACCATTCGCAGTACGCTTCCATATTAAAATTATTTACAAATTCTTTCTACATTAAAATAACTTACAGTACAGTTCTATATCAAAACCATTTATAATGCTTTTTCACATTAACATCGTATAAAATTTTCAAAAATGGGCTCTCTTGTTGCATATTTCTAAAATATAAAAAAAAACTTTATCTTTAAGTTTAAAGGTATTTGTTTTGTGAAAATATTTGCAACGCACTTTAATAGTAGTGGAGGGTGGGGAGACTTGGCCCGTGGGAAGACTTGGCTTCCCCTGTGTCTTAGCAAAACCCAAATATGAAACTAATTCTTAGCTTTGTTTCTGGAGAGCTCTTCTGTAGTGAGGAATAACTGGTCCACTGTTGATTACTTCCTTTGACACATGGCTGAGAGAGAACATTGACTCATTTTGGAGGTAAGTTTTTCAATTTTTCAGTTTTGCCTTTGAACCCTTAGTAACTTTGATGTCATTGTCAGTGTTCTTTTTTTTTTTTTTTTGCATCTGTAACTCTCCACATTTTTGCATCTGGCCAACTCTCCAAATTTTTGCATCTGGCCAACTCTCCACATTTTTGCATCTGGCCAACTCTCCACATTTTTTCATCTGGCCAACTCTCCATATTTTTGCATCTGACCAACTCTCCACATTTTTTCATCTGGCCAACTCTCCATATTTTTGCATCTGGTCAACTCTCCACATTTTTGCATCTGGCCAACTTTCCACATTGTTCATACTGGTTTTATATCTGCACATGACTGGGTTCTGAATGAATTTGTGGTTGTTTTTCATGCATTCCTTTGTATTAGGGTGTATAATCTACTAATTAGAACACATCTGTGACACAGATTTGTAACTAATGTGTGTGTGTGTGTGTGCGTGTGTTTATATTTCATCATTCATGTGTAGTATTGATCATATGAAGACCATTATATCGCTGAGCCCAGCATATTTCAGAATATTATCAGATGTTATTAAGATGCAGAAATGATGTAAAGATTAATAAATATGCTCATTTTGTTGTATTCTGTTATTGAGAGCTGAAAAAACTGACTTCTTTTAATGTGACCAACTTTCCCCATTTGTGGCCAAGTCTCCCCACTGAAGAGGCCAAGTCTCCCCATACCCTAGCCAACTCTCCCAATACATGACATGTCTGGAATTTTGTTCTCATCATTTTTTTTTACATACTTACATGAATAAAACTTGTTCAATATTATGAAAAATGTGTGTTGTTTATATGTGCAAATTTCCAGTTTGGTAAGACCAATCACCTCATTACTAGTGAAAGAAATATAAAAAAGGAAGATTTTGTGGCCAACTCTCCCCACCCTCATATTACAATGCATGTACAGAGGTTACTAATTCACAAACGATTTTAATATTATACAAGCATCTTTATAACAATCAGTCAGTTGAGTGCCATACGTGATACGCGCTTGGGCGATCATGTCTCGAAAGAGACATGTCTGACCGGGCAGATGATTATCCCGCAGTAGGTTGCCAGCCAATCTGTCCTGTTATTTAACCCATAACTGGAGGGAAGAGACGAATTAAAACCTGCCCTAAGGGTATTTGCGCGTAAGTGAATGCAACGGATTTGACTGGAATTCGAACTCCGAACTCGGCTCTCCGATTTCTCGTTATCCATTACACCACAGCGCACATCCCAAAATGGACGCTTACAGAACCTGGTATTCCCAAGCGGTCACCCATCTAAGTACTCACCAGGCTCAGATGTTGCTTAACTTCGGTGATCGGACGAGAGCCGGTGTATTCAACGTGATATGGCCATAAGCTAGATAATACACTACTGTAATAAATACATTTAAAATATATTTCTATCGCAAATTGATTTCCAATGTATTTCCACAGAAAAAAAAAGCTTTATGCTATGCATTCCATTGATAGAATCATTTACTAGGTATCTGTAGAGTAAAATCATTTACAATTAATTTCCAAAGTAAAAAAACTTACTATGCATTTGTGTAGGAAAATCTTTTAAAATGGATTATAAAAATAAAATTAGTTAAAATGCATTTGCATAGTAGAATCGTTTAAAATGTATTTCAGTAATATATCTCTTGACAATGCCTTTCCATATTAAAACAATTATTTATTCAGTTCTATATTATTATCATTTACAATATATTTCAGAATAAAATACTTTATAATGCATTTATATGGTAAAAACACTTAGTAAGCATTTATATGCTATAAGGATTTTTCATTATTTTACAGAGAACGATGATTTACTATGAATTTCTGTCGTAAAATAAATATCTTCGAAGATGAAGGAAAAACTTTAAGCAGCTGAAATGTGGTTCTACAGAAGGATGCTGCGGATATCATGGACTGACCATGTGAGCAATGACCAGGTTTTGGAAAAGATGGAGACGAAAAGGAAATTAATACTGAGCATCAGGAAGAGACAGCTAAAGTTCCTGGGTGATGCAATAAGAAAGGAGGGCTTGGAGAACCTGATACTAACAGGCCAGACAGAGGGGAAAAGAGACAGAGAAAAGCAGCGGACAACATATTTGAAGGACCTAATCTGGTGGATGACGGAATGAGGGCTGCATGATGCAACAGGAGAAAGCGTGCTAATAGCCACCAGGGATAAGGGGATGTAGAAAGCCATAATCCCCTACGTACTGAAAGGACATGGCACATAAACGAAGAGGAAGAATGCACTCCCACAATAAAAACATTTACTATGCATTTTTATATAAATTGTTTACAAATCATTTGTTTTTTACTGATTTACAAAGCATTTCTTTAGCAAAAGTTATTTCTAATGTATTTCCACAATAAAAAATTACTATGTATTTTGATAGTAAAATCATTTACAAAGCATTTGTAGTTAAAAAATATTTACAATGTTTCACATAGTAAAAGATATTTATCATGCATTTCTACAATAAAATTATATCCATGCATTTCCATGGTAAAAGGTATTTATAATGTATTTCTACAGTGATAATTTTGGTGTACTTTCTATGGTCAATCCATTTACAATATATTTGTACATTGAAATCATTTGCTGTGTATTTATATAGTAAAATAAATTATAATATAATACCAAAGTAAAAAAAATATTTCCATATTAAAATCATTTCACAATAAAATCATTTCTATCGTAAAAAACATTTCCAATACATTCTTATAGCAAACCCATTTACTATGAATTCCTATAGGAAAATAAAATGAAGACTTCCATAGTAAAATCATTTCCAATGCATGAATTTAAGCGTGCTATTAGATTGACCTCGAGGTCCCAGTTAAAATAGTTATATGTAACAATCTCTTCTATTCGAACAGTTTCTTTTCCCGCAATTTCCACTTCTGGAACTCCTTTTGTTTACTTGCTTTTTTGTTTACTTGCTTTCCTGATAGCGAAAATCTCTAAAAATTTAAATGCTACGTCAATTGCTATTTTCTATCTTCTTGAACCCCATCTTCTTTTTATCTTTTCTTTGACATCCCATTTACCCTGTTATTTTTCTTACTATAACCCCCATGATGACAAAACTGGAAGCAGCGGAAATGTGGTTCTACAGAAGGATGCTGCGGATATCGTGGACCGAACATGTGAGCAATGATAAGGTTTTGGAAAGAATGGCAACAAAAAGGAAATTAATACTGAGCATCAGGAAGAGACAACTGAAGTTCTTGGGATACGCAGTGAGGAAGGAGAGCCTGAAGAACCTGATACTGACTAGCCAGATAGAAGGAAGGAAGAGACAGAGGAAGGCAGCGGATAACATATTTGCAGGGTCTGATCAGGTAGATGACGGAACGGGGGTTGCCAGGAGCAACAGGAGCAAACATACTAATTGCCACAAGGGATAGGGAGACGTGGAGAACCATGATCGCCTACGTTCTGAAGGGACATAGCACAAGAAGAAGAAGAAGAAGAAGAAGAACCCCCATGCGCAATAGTGTATTTTCTTCTTGGTCTAGGTGACAAGAATAAGAAATGATTCCTAATGATTAGCCATTTTGACGACAATGATTTAAGGATGGCATTACGCAGCCAAAGGTAATCTCAGACAAATGGTTGACATTAATTATTTTGCTATCATATTGCATCAAAACGAACCTTTTGTAAAGGTCTGTAGTCGAGCTGAGAAGCTAGTAAAATAGTTCGCCATTGCTCTGCAGCTGATGAATAACGTTTAAAGACAAGAAGGAAACTGTGTTAATAATAAAGAATAGAAAAGTAATTTTACGAGCTGAGAAAAAGTCGATTTGACTTTCTGTGTGCCGCTTAAAAAAAAAGAAAGAAAAATAGATAATTGTTACTGAAGCAACTATTGTGAATCTTGTTGACAGTTATTCCTTGGGGATGGAGCCGACTCTGAAAGCGAGTAAAGAAAAGTGTATAATGGAGTTGATTTTGTGTTTGCCGGCGAGAACTGAAATGATTTGGGGTAAAGCAAAGTTCACAGACGCATGCACAAGCATTCATACAACCTCCACCAATAAATATTATCTATGCCACCTACACGCGCACGCAGATGCACACACGTACATACACTGGTATTGTGTGTCTAAGTGGTGTACTGTTACCTGTTTAAGAAATCGTTTGACCGCAAAGCCGTCAAATGTGCGAAAATATCTTTTTCTGGAATATAATTACCCTTAGCTGCGTTGAATTTTTCATTTATTAAAAGACAATATTATTCATCGCCCACAATACCGTGCATGTGTTTTAACTCACGACGATGAAAAATGGCAAACTCCATCCCTGATATGGCAATACGACATTTTCTTATCACAAAGCAATGCAGCTCCCAATATTTTTTAATCATTTCCCCCCAAGCAAGGGGTTAACGCTACTGATTTGCAGGGAGTTTTATAAGAGAGTTGAAGATTTAGGCAGGAGGACAGTGAAGACAAAGACGAACCAGCTACAGGGGGTGAAAGAGAAAGAGCAAGAGAAGGATGTGAACACAGGAGTGAAGACAGTTACGAAGGTAGGGAGAAAGGAAAAGAACAAGATACACGGGATGATGTAGAAAGAGTGAAGACAAAGACGAACCAGCTACAGGGGGTGAAAGAGAAAGAGCAAGAGAAGGATGTGAACACAAGAGTGAAGACAGTTACGAAGGTAAAGAGAAAAGAAAAGAACAAGATACACGGGGTGATGTAGAAAGAGTGAAGACAAAGACGAACCAGCTAGAGGGGGTGAAAGAGAAAGAGCAAGAGAAGGATGTGAACACAGGAGTGAAGACAGTTAAGAAGGTAGAGAGAAAGGAAAAGGACAAGATATGGGGGATGATGTAGAAAGGGCTGGAATCAAGTAGGTAAGAGATGGGAATTGACATTGCATTTAAATTCCTGGGGTTTGTAACCGTCAAGAAAGCAAGTATACAGAAGGGAATTCCACAGGCAGGAAGCGCGAGAAGAGAAGCTGTTGGAATAGAATTGTCGCCTGCATTTGGTTGATCTAATTGTAAAAGGGTGAGAACTTGTTGCCAGTCTAGTTGCAAGAGTAAATTCTTGTATAGGGGGCACCAGTGACCCTAGTTCGTCAGAGCAGAATCCATGAAAGTATTTATAGAAGAGACAGAGAGGCAAGCCACATCCAGACGATGAGAAAGTAGCTGGAGTTGAGCTGTCAAGTCGGAACCTGTCACATTACAGATTCTCCTTTGGAGCCGGTCGAGAACACTGAGACGAACAGCAGGGGCGCCTGACCAGATATGACAACAGCATTCCATGTACGATCGGACGGTGGATTTATATATGTGAAAAATGGATTCAGCCGGAAAAAAAGACTCGACTTTACCCTATCTTCCCACCTCAAGTAGAATAATTGAAATTGAAATAATTGAAAAATGAATTGAAGATTTATTTTCTTTTATAGTTATGCCTAAATATGTGATTGTTTTTCCCTCCCTGAGCAAGGCAATAAAAGCAGCCAACATGAAACGGGTAGACAGATATATAGCCGACAGTGTAAGAAGAAGAAAACAGATGACGATTGATATTACGTTTAAACTTTTCAAGATCGTAGTTAGCAGAAAATAAAGAAGCTAAAAACAAAATAATAACAAAAACTAATTAGATCCCAATGAATTATGGCCACTTTATAAAAAGTATTTCTATTCATCTGCATATTTCTATTCATCTTCTGTTCTAAGTTATCCCAAACTCAAACTTGATTAATATTGCAGACGTAAAGGTCATGCAGACGTAAAGGTCATGCACTAAAAACTGAAAGTATAACGATTTCTGTTCAAATAATGTAACTTCTACAACATTTAATCTTTAGACTCATGTCATTTAAGGGCTCTCCGTAATGGACCGTATTAGTAGATTAGCGAACATTGCGACTACCGTAACCGAAGTATTTTGGAATTAAATCGTCACGGCAAATAGTATTGCGTAGTTTCTACAAAGCCGTTAAACTCTTCATCAGTATGGAAGACAAAATGATACTAGACTGAACAAGTTGTCCGAACCAATAAAAGCTAGGCAGCAGTGTCAGTCAGCGATGAAAACAAATTTCATTTGTTGGATCTGATAGCAAAGTAGTACGTTAGACAGTGTATAGGTAATAGATTGCTTTCGAAATTAGTGTAAGGAAATTAGTTTACGTCGTATGGATATCGAAACAAGTTTAATAGTGAACACGAATCGTCGTAAGTCGGGAATATGATAATTTGGTGAAACTTACTGTATAAATAATATTAAGCGTTTAAAAAATTCTGATTGTCACTTTAAAGAAAATCAAATGAAATTCAATGAATATAACTTTCTTCGTTATCTACTGCATCTGATTGTCTCCATCATTAATCGTATGAATGGAACCTGGTCTCAAGAACAAAATTGACAGTTTCATAATAACTGCTAGCCTGAATTAATAATGGGTGATGTTTCGATATTCAGTGCCAAATGTCTCTCTATAATATCGAAGCATCATCGTCTGTTTTTTCGAGACAGCTTCTAAGATATTCTGGTGCTGCCAATAAAGAATGGTGTGGAATTCATTTATGATACCGGATCAGAAAAGTCACAAGAATGTGTCCAAATCTCTGAAGGGTTGATGACATATGCCGATCGAGACACAGACAGACGAATCCAACGACGACTCTGATCATAAAGTAAAAGTATAAGTAATTTGTGTTAGATAGTGAGTCAGAAATAAAAAGTAAAAACGAATTCCTTAACATTCTACCAACTTTCTTCGTCATGAATACATACATTGCATCTGTCATGACAGCTAGACGTGGGTAACTTTTGTGGCAGTCAAGATAGCTCTATCGGATTGTTGATTGTGAAATCATTTTTCCTTGCCACTATTTATTGCCCTCGATTCATATATTAGGAAATAAATTATACCAATAAAATATTTTCGATTAAATTAAGTCTTAAAAAATGACAGAAAATTATCCCGTGGTTTCTGCCTGCAATTTCAATAACCATAATCTGCATTTTGTTAAAAGTTTCTGATAAACTATCCTCTATGGTACCTAGATTTTATTAATTTAAACGTATTACTAGATTGGCAACTAGGTCTCAACGTCTTACTGTTGAACTAGCTAGATGAATTTCTATTGTAACAGTTTCTTTTCACGTACTTGTCACCTGTTGAATTTGTTGTATCCTAAAAAGGTTACTGAATGAGAAATAATCAAAACAAAGGTTGGAAAATGAAACATTAATCTTTATAACATCAACAAATTACAATACGCGCCAGTTGCGTGGAGTAGATAACCACTGCTAGTGGTGAACTGCTAGAGAGCAATATCACCCCACTCACAATAGTATATAAAATATCATTTTACCTGTTGTAACTTAACAAGGTTACTGAATGAAAAATAATCAAAACAAAGGTTGGAAAATGTTATGTCGCCAAGTATAAATGAATAACTCAACAACAGAATCAGAATATAAGTTGTATTCCGCGGAAAGACGGTTAGTATGTACAAAAGTGATTAGTAATATTTACAATAGAAAGATACAAGAGTTCAATCCGTCGTAAGACGTGTGTATACGTGATTACTTTCGGTACGCCACCGGAAGTGGGACTAACTCTTCACTGACTCGCACTGACTCTTCAGTAACTCATTAGAGACTCTCAAGTGACTCTCTACGACTCATTATTTAGTCGTCCCTCCCAGTAAGGACAACATATGACACATGGTCAGTTTATATCTGGGATTTCCGGGCTATATGGCCCGGCCAAAAAATGTCTGTCTATTTTTGCCCAGTCGTGCTTCTATCCTTTGGCGGAACCACGACTGGGTTAATGCTCTCTGCTCGGAAGCAGAGAGCGCCCTCTACCCGAAGGCAGAGTGCTGACAGTGTCGTAGAGTCGTCAGTCTAGTGACTCTGTACGACTGTATTTACTAGCCTTCCCACGTAGGCTGGATGTGACACATGGTCATTTTATAGTGGGTATTCCCGGCCATATAGCCGGGCCAAAAAATGTCTGTCTATTTTTGCCCAGTCGTGCTTCTATCCTTTGGCGGAACCACGACTGGGTTATTGCTCTCTGCTCGGAAACAGAGAGCGTTCTCCACCCGAAGGCAGAGAGCTGACAGTGTCCTAGAGTCGTCAGTCTAGTGACTTCGTACGACTCTCTTGTAGAGAATCCACCATTGCTATATATAGCAGTGGGTACAATCCATTTGTAGTCAAATAGGAGCGGCACCCTAACAGAAAATGAAACATTAATCTTTCTAACATCAACAAATTACAATAGTCGCCAACTGCGTGGAGTAGATAACCACTGCTAGTGGTGAACTGCTAGACAGCAATATAAATATTTAGCTGCCTCTCCACTTGAAACAAAATGTAGCACAAGGCCTTTTTAATGTGGGTAATCCAAACCACAAAAATCGAGCAAACATTTTAGTCTACTTTTCCCCAGACGAGACTCTACCCCTCGGCGAAGCCTAGTCTGGTTACTCTACGCCCAAAGGCAGAGAATCCGACAATGTGAGAATTGCGTCAGAGCGGTGCTAATCGCTAGACAGCAATGTAAATATTTAGCTGACTCTACATTTGAGACAAAATGAGGCACAAGGCCTTATAAATGTGGGTGATCGGAGCCATGTAACTCAGGTAAAAAAATTAGACTACTTTTTCCCAGACGACACTCTACCCCATTGCACCACAACGCACATTGATAAATATATACTTTATACTTTCGGATGTGCGTTGTGGTGGAGTGGATATCGACACAGAACAAGAAATTAGAGAGCCGAGTTCGAATTCCATTTGAATTCATTGCATTCACTTATGCACAAATACCTAGGGAAAGATATTAATCAGCCTCTTCCCTCCAATTATGGGCTAAATAATAGGACAGATTGGGTTCTATAGCCATTTGGCAACCAGTCTACCTCAGAAAGCAATGGCAACCTACTGCGGAAAATGTTCTGCCCAGTCAGTCATGTAACTTTCGAGATATACTCGCCCCAAACATGTAGCACGTATGGCACTTAACTGGCTGATATAAGCTTTTCCCAGGTTAAAAGAATGAGACACTAATTATCATGCCAATAGAGTAAATAATTGTAATTCCTCACTGCGGAAATTTAAAAAAAATATTTTGCATTGTAAGCATAATTTCTGTTTTGCGATTGAATGTTGCATATTATTATTTAAAGATACAGAAATGATGAAAAAAGATCTAATCTAGAAGAAGAAGAAAAAATCTATTCAAAGTTATTGGCGAGAAAAAGTTAAAGAGAGATCAGTGAACGATAAAAATCACAATTAAAAATATTGAAAAAAATCAATTTAAAAAATTGGCTTAAAGTCGTCAAAAATTCAGAGAAACAACAAATGGGTAAAAAGTAAGAAAATAGATTGTTTAGAAAAAGACTATTTTAAGAAGCTGCTGTTGTGAATGTAACAAGATGTAAAAGATACAGAATATTAAGAAAATAAGCTGAAGGCATGAAACCAACAAAGCTATCATCTTTAATGAAACAATTCAAAAGAGAAACATTTAATTTGTGTGAAGAAATCTATGAAAACTATTTTTTAAAATAAAGGTTAGTAGCGATTGTAAACTTTTACAGGATATATATATATATATATATATATATATATATATATATATATATATATATATATATATATACCACGGTTTCGCGCTACGGCTCGTCACGGAAATGAGCCAATTTCCCTGACGAGCCGTAGGGCGAAACCATGGTAAGTTGTTGGCCCTTGCTTACATTTCTGTCTTTGTTTGCTCTACTTTCGTATTGAGCGCTTTAGTGTTAGGGTTTTCGTCTTGGGTTTTTTTTCTTTCTTACGAGTGCTTGACTTTTTGTTCATATACTTCGTTTGTTTCTTTTTTTACTTCCCCTTCTTTTCATTCTCGGTGGGTTGTACAAGACGTTTTAAATTATAGCTTAATTAGTACTAGTTTCTGCAGAGTTAGTTCTGTTACTATTGGTATTGTTATTACTATAGGTAATATTATATATATATATATATATATATATATCAGAAAAAGTAGACCCAGGTACACTCATAGTAACATTTGACGTAAAATATCTGTACAGAAATATACCCCCATGAACTAGGTAAACAGGCCATTACATTTTGGATTGAGAAACACCCAGAAATACTTCCCACACGCTTCACAAAAGAATTTATTATACAGAGTAGAGAACTAATTTTAAACAACAATTAATTCCAATTTAACAACCCAAATTATATTCAAACAACAGGTACCGCGATGGGGACAAAAATGGCACCCACATATGCAACACTCATTCTAGCATATCAAGAAGAAAACCTATACAACCAAATAGGACACAAATATGGGGAAGACATAAAAACAGAATTCACTAAATCATGGAAAAGGTATCTAGATGATTGTTTTATCTTTTGGATATCACCATGGGAAGACATAAATAAACTACACAATCTACTACAAGACTTGCAACCCAAATGAAATTCACACTAGAATATAGCTATAATGAATTACTATTCCTAGACATACTCATAAAAAAGATAACAATTACATCATCACAGACATTTACCATAAACCCACAGACACACAACAATACCCCCATTTCGCCCATTCAGGACGACCTTCATTATGCGGTTATATAGGAAAGATTGAATCAGATCATGCAATCGTCCGGTATGACCGTAACCCCGTAGCTTGCACAGAAGGCCAGCGTACCAAACCCTGTCAAAAGCCTTAGAGATGTCCAGAGCAACAGCACGAGCTTCGCCGGACTCATCAAGACGCCTGGAACATGTACTCCGTAATGCTCGTTAGCATGTCGGCGTTGAACCTGGCAAAGCGGAAGCCATACTGCCTGTCGGAGAAGAGTTTATGGGCAGTAAGATGCTGAACTATTTCAGCATTAATAATGGCCTTGAACGCCTTCCCGAAAATTGGTAGAAGGCTGATAGGGCGATAGTTGGATGGGTCCGAGGGTTCACCAGAATTCTTAAATACAGGAACGACAGAAGAGGACTTCCAGCATGCAGGAAAACAGGAAGCAGAGAGGCAGTATTTATAGAGTTTAGAGAGGACAGAGGAGAGTTCGTATTCCCCATTCCCTCGTACGACGAATATACAAAATCGAATCTGACGAAACCCTTCGTAAAATACGCCTAGAGGAACTACGAAAATCACTACAAATAAGAGGAAACCCCAATCCACTAATAAACAAGGGTTTCCAACTAACAGAAAAAATACTATTAGAACATTTTCGGAATCAAAGAAAAAAAGGACAGAAGAAGAAGAAAACATTCTCGCATAGGTATTCATACGCAACAAAAGCAACCCAGAATTATTTGCAAAGATAAAAAGACTCAACAAAAATGATAAAATGAAAGAAATCTTTAAAAAAAAATTATAATAATTAAAAGCAAACGCCAACCCAAAAATTTAAAAAACATTCTAACCTCATCAAAATTTAAGCAACACACAACCCACGTGGGCTCACAAATTGCTTACAAAATAGATATGGGGTATGCAACATAATAGAAAAAAACACTTCAAGGTCGAAAGCACATCTAAATTGAAAACAAAAACACATCTGAGCTGCAGCTCTAAAAACGTAATTTATGCTCTAAAATGCAATGAATGCGCAAAAATATACGTGGGGGCGACACAAAGCCTTAATAAAAGAGTAGCCCTACACAGCAGTAACAATAAACTAGCCAATAACAGGAAATTGTACGTTTCCCAACGTTTGCACGAATGCAGTGGACGTAAGTTCAGAATAATGCCTATCTACCAAAATGCAGATAATGACACGCTTATGATGCAGGAAGAAATATTTATAAAAATGTACAAGCCTTCCGTCAATAAAACAACGTGAAAACCCTAAGACACACACACAGATACACTAAATTCAAACTCGCTACAAAAAATCACGAACCATTGCAAAAAATAGTATTCCAAAAACAATAAAAAGACCCGGATGACACGTAAAGTAGAAATGAATCAAAATCACTGAAAACAATTTTGAAGTATAAAGACGAAATCAAATTTCACAAGTCAGTGTAAAAAAAAAATTAAATTGGCCAACAAAAGGAAGAGATAGAACGTGCGCGTGTGAAAAAAACATGCACGCATATAAACTTTCTGACCTGCTCACCGACCACTTATCTCTATATACGATATTCTGCCCATCAGATATATAAATATAAGTAAATTAAACCTAGTGAGCCAACAAACCTACCAAGGTTTCCCCTAAACGGATCTTCAGGGAACGCTGGCTAAGTGCAGGCTCGGTCCAAATCTCTTTGGCTGGTGTACATGTGCTTAGCTCTTTCTTTTTTACAACCATTTTTTCCTTCCACGTATATACGCGGAGGTTTTTTCGAAACGAGTATAGTGATAAGTTTGAGTTTATATATATATATATATATATATATATATATATATATATAAGAAAAATGTGCGAGAAGCCGTGAACGTTTTTTAGAGTGTAGATTTATTGGTGTTATTATTATTAATATTACTTGCTTTTTGTATGATATATTAAGTGTCCATAATAGTATTTGAGCCGCTGCACGTGTTTCGAGTTTAAAATTGTCTCTCTTCAGGCGAATAAAATTCTAATACATATATACTTATATATATATATATATATATATTGGATAAACATCATTGTAATCCTAGATATTGTATGTTTTAGGAAAACAGGAAAACAACACAACACAAATTGCTGTCATATTTCTCATCATCTTCTACTTTACTCTGTATGACCGACGACAGGACATGCCCCAAAGACTTTCAACACTCTTCGCTGACTTTTCTATCGTTGGAGCAATGCATTTTAACCTATGCTACACTTCATCTGGAGGACAATTTGTACCACAGCAGAATATCATTCCCGCTATATTGGAACTATACTGGATTTGAAAAAGCAAAGTTACGTCTGGTAAAAGGCTGCAATCATAGCGCATATTGTGAGGACCCAACACAATAGAATAGTTCAGAAACTTGTCGAACACTGTTCAATTAGCACCGGCCTGTTCAATGTTCTGGCAAAAAGATTTGACCCGATCCACCTTTTCTTACACTTCCATCTGTAAATCCGACGACATGATATACTTCAAGTTCTTTAGACACTCTTCGCTGACTGTTCTGTAGATGCGTAGATGCGATTATATCTTTTTAACTATGGCAAGTTTTTAAATTGTAAAAATTACAGTAGCAGCCGTAAATCGTTCCGCTATATTGCATCTAGAAAAAAAGCAAACTGCATCTGGTAGAAGGTTGCAATTATAGAGCATTTTGTGAGGATCAAACACAATAGAATAGAAATACAGCAACAGTTTGTTAAACACTGTTCCGTCGATACCTGCCTGTTCAATCTGTTCTCGAAAAAGAAAATTGACCTGTACCTCTTTCCAAAAGATCACAGGCTAATCAGACAATATTTTTAAAACGATATTTGGTCGGTTTGATAACATATCAGCCTTCTTCATATGTTTCAGCTGAGATAAGTTAGGCAGATGGATCTAAGTATTTAAAAACTTACGACAATATTAAACAGTAATAATTTCCCAAACGTTTGTTAAGCTTGACTATCACGTCTCGTCAACTTCTCGTAAATCATTATGGTTCGGTTTTTGGTGTGTTTTATGGCATATATTTTTTCTTATTTTTATTTTCTATATTTTTTTTTGTTTGTTCGTTGAAAAACTTTACTAATTCTCTGTCTGTCTTACCATCTTACCATCCCACCACTAATAGAGCTGTTGATGTCCCTAGAAGACTAACAGAAATAATAAACGAAATATACAACAGCGACAATATACCGGAGGACCTAAGCAGATCAATTTTCAAAACACTACCTAAGAAGCCAGGTGCAGAGGAATGTGAGCTCCATCGAACAATCAGTTTAATGAGCCACATAACAAAACTCATCATCCGGATTCTGATGAACAGAGCGCGCAGCAGAATCGGCCCAGAGATAGGACAGGAACAATGTGGCTTCGTTAAGGATACCGGAACGAGGAATGCGATATTCATGCTCAGAAAGCTATCTAAACGAGCAATACAAATGCAGAAGGACCTTTTCTGTACTTTATAGACTACGCAAAAGTGTTTGACAAAGTGCGACACAGCACTTGATAAAGATGCTCGACAACCTCGACATTTCCGGAAAAGACGTTAGGATAATCAAGAATCTATATTGGCAGCAAACCGCTTGTTTACGGATAGGAAACAAACTCAGCAGGTATACAAAAATAGAAAGGGGCGTAAGACAAGGATCTGTTTTCTCATCGGATCTTTTCAACCTGTACAGCGAAGCAATTATGAGAGAAATAAAAGCCTTGTCAGGATTCTTAATTGGTGACCACTGTCTTAACAATATCCAATACGCCTATGACACGGTACTGATGGCAGACACGGAAAAGAAAATGCAGGACCTTCTACGGAAGTTAGCAAAAGAAAGTAAAAAGAAAGGATTGAGCATAAAACTCAAGAAAACTGAATGTATGGTCATCAGAGACCAATAAGCCAACTGCAAGTTGGAGAATCTAAAATAAAACAAGTAAAAATTTCAAATACTTGGGAAGTATTTTGACAGAAGATGGAAAATGCGACAGGGAGAACCAAAGACGAATTGGCCTGGCCAAAGAAGTATTTCAGAAGCAAACCAAAATACTGAAAGATATGAAAATCTCATTAGAAACAAAGAAAAGCGTGATGGATTGCTATGTGATATCTGTCTTTCTGTATGGAAGTGAATATTGGACGATCTCATCAAAGATGAAGGAGAGACTTTAGGCAGCAGAAATGGAGTTTTACAGAAGGATGCTGAGGATACCATGGACTGAGTACGTGAGCAACAATGAGGTGTTGGAAAGAATGCAAACGAGAAGAAAACTGATAACAAATATCACTATAAAAATTTATTTACTATAAAAATGTATTGCTTTTATTTTTACTATGAAAATGTATTTCTGGTATTTTTACTATAAAAATGTATTGCTGGCATTTTGCAAAGTGGGATTTGCTGGTATGTATTTTTCCCCCAAAAAACCTATTGCTGGTAATTTTTTTTTTCCTTCAAAAATGTATTATTGGAATTTTTAACATTATAGTCTATTTTTATACTTTTATAGGGTTTTTGCCCCAGTTTGAGGGTTAACTATTTGCCCTTTGCTGGGTCCCTAACAGGTGTTACCACTCCGGGTCAGGGTGAACCATTGAACAACAGCAATTAAGAAGTGGTTCTATGCTCCTCACAACCTCCCAATCAGAGGCCTTGCTGCCAAATGCAGTTTATCGTTATACCCAGGACCAATACAATTATGCTCTTAGGGGCACCACATATACTTTAACCATAGAATCAGTTGTAAGGACAATTTAGCTCGACTGAAATTATCCTTTTCCTTACGTTGCCACCTCCTTGATCTGCTATTTAACCCATAGCTAGGAAAAGATTAAATGGATTCTTACATTTCCCAGGCATATTTGTTCGAAAATGAGCGCAACGGTGCTATATCATGCATAAGATATTTCTAATGTTAAGAGAATGCATTTATATATAAAAGTAATATTAATAATGTCTAAAAACTTATAGTAAAGGATTCTATTGAGTCCTACTTGTTATTACAAAAACATTTTAATTCATGAAGTGCTGGTTAAATAGAGAAATTAGGAATAGAACGTTTTGGAAAATGCCAGAATATTCCATTAGATTCGAGAGAATTCGGAAGGTTCTAAGAATATGCAAATTAGGTGTTAACCCCTATAAAAACAGGTCTTGGACAGAAAGTAGATAGTTGCTAAAAGGATTGGCTGATATTATCAACTCTGACTTCGATTCAAGGATTTATATCCAGTCGAAAGAATCTCCAAGAAAAGCAGCCAACCAACTAAAACCTGAAAGAAAACCTCATGGAACTTTATGGGTAAATAGATATTTTTGACTTTTCATTGACCATACTTGAAATTATTCTTTATATAGACGTTTAAAGATTTCCGAAAAGTATAGCACTTAAACTTCTTTGCTATCTTAACTGGGTAAAGATATTTGACACATTACCTTCCCCTTTTCACACCGTAACACTCGCTAGTAGTAAATTCTATGTTTCTTGTTTTCGAATGCAACAAAAATGGTATATTTGTAAATATTTTATTTGATGTGTTTTTTAAATTAAATATTTGTCTGTGATTTATCTCTGAGTTTTGGTCAATCATTGTTTTTCTTTTGTTACTCTTAACACGGAAAACTAAAACAACTTTTCGTCGGCTTAGTAATCTTTCATTCTCTTTCGTATGTTCAAGCTAAGATTAGTCAGACAGATGTACATAAGTATTTCAAAACACTTTAGCCAGACGGGGATTATCCTGCATCAGACTGGTTTTGAAATAAGAGATTTTCTTCTAGTTTCACGAGCTAAGTTAGAAGCGTACAAACGTTACTTTCTGGATTAATACTTTGATCACGACATCCATAACTAGTTTTTAATTGGCGTTGTTGAACGTACTCACTGTATAAACTAATTTGTACCATCTCTTTCAAGGTAGATATTTTTTCCATATATTCCATGCACTTCGTATGTTCTCACATTCTTAAAATATTTGGCTAGCAAATTCCTATTAATATTTTAAGACACTTCTCGGATATTTGGCTTAGAAACTTACGTTAATATTTCTATAATTATATACTATGTATAACTTAGATGTGTCACGAAGCTAAAATTGTAGAGCACCCAGTGAGGATCGAACTCACTACTCAATCATAATTGATCTCGTTGGACAAGCTTGTTGATCATCACACCAAATTGATGTGCCTACGCTAATCTAAATGTAAACTTATTTATAAATGGAACTGTGTCAATGTGTGTGTGTGTATGTTTGTGTGTCTGTTGCCTATAGACTCCGAAACGGCTGAACTACTTTTCTTGAAAATTTACTATAGTTGTACTATAAGCGTCTGCGAGTGTTCTTGGTTAGGTTTTGTGTCGAGGTACCCCTGATAAATATCGAAAATCGATAATCGAAAAACTCGGGTTATAGAACGAGTGGTCCGATTTTAATCACATTTGATACACTCACAGACAAAGACATAAGAAACGATATTCAGAAGTTTCAAGGTTGCAGTTCTTACAATAGTGCAGAAAATCGATAATATATATATATAAAAGGCAAGATGTTTGTGTCTGTGTGTCTGTTTATCTGCCTGTATGTATTTTTTCAGCCCTTTTATTTTAGTTTTTGCTTCTGGTTTGGATCTAAGTAGGTATAAATGTAGTTCTTAGTCTCAGCCATGATACCATTTACTTAGAGGACTTATTTAGCCTTCAAAATTCAGTTTACGACGAAAAAACTTATTTGATATCGATGCCAGGAAATCAAAATTTAACTTACATCCATTCATTTTTCTTTCAGTCTACGGTTTCGCTTTAACTGGAAACAACTTTTGCTTTTTAGTCTTTCGTGCCAACGTCCAAAGAGTCAGAGCTCCAGAACCATGGATTAGTTTTAAAGCTTTCATTACACCCGAGCAACGCCGGGCTATACTGCTAGCATTCCTAAAATAAAGTAACAGACTTTTAACTAGAAAAATCCCCTTAATATTCCTATAGAACTGAATGCACTGCCATCAGCAAAAAGAAGAGCGTAGACCTCGAATTACAATTTAGGGAGACTAAAATGCAGATGCAGAAATTTAAATATTTAGGAATTGTCCTAACAGAGAATGGAAAGCGCGATACGGATACCCGAAGGCGTATTTGCATGACCAAGGATGTATTTCAGAAACTGAATAGTGTATTAAGAGACAAGAAAATTTCGCTAGAAAACAACGAAGACAGTACTTCATTATTATGTGATGTTTGTCCTTCAATATGACAGAAAATCTTCGACAAAAATGAAAGGTAAGATGAAAGAAAAACTTGAACCAACCGAAATACGGTTCTACAGAAGGATGCTGAGGATACCCTGAACATAACATGAGAGCAACGAGGAGGTTTTTGAGAAGATGTACACGAGAAGAAAACTTATACTTAACATCAGAAAAAGACAACTGAAGTTTTTGAGACATGTAATAAGGAATTTAATCGGGGTGCCGTGTTTGAATTCCAGTTGGAATTCTTTGCATTCACTTACGCTCAAATACCCTTGGGGAAGGTATTAATCCGTCTCTTCCCTCCATTTATGATTAAAAAATAGGACAGATTGGGTTCTATAATCTTGGCTGGCAACCAGTCTACCGCAGAAAGCAATAGCAACCTGATGCGGAAAAATGTTATATCCAGTCAGTCATGTCTTTTTCGAGACATGATCTCCCAAAGCGTGTATCGCATATGGCACTTAACAGATTGAATGAGGAAGGTAGGTTTAGAGAACTTGATGTTCACTGAGCGGATAGAAGAAAAGAGAGACAAGGAAAAGCAACGCATGACATACTTGATGGACTTAAGCAGATGAATGGTAGAACAGGGGTTGGGTGGGATAAAGGGAGAAGGGGTATTAAGAGCGAATAAAGTAATGTATAAGGCCTGAAGGGACACGGCACATAGAAGCATATGTTTCAAATTTTTATCCATCAAAATTTTTCTTTTAATTCTTTAGTAATGAATTCTTATAATATGTGCATTTAAAACTGTTGGTTAACTATGCAAAAAAAAAATCCCTGAAATCTTTTAAAACCTTGCTGTTTAAAACCATATTTTAGTTTTGGGTATAATGGATAACCATTGCGAAATATTTTCTTGCAGCTTCAACAAAGTTACTGACTCCAACATGCGTTGCCGATATAATTGGTACTTTCGCGGCTTCTGAAGCCTGCACAATTGCGAGGAGAACCGGGAAATTACGGTGCAATTTATTTGCATTCTATGCCCCGTTCAGAGAAGGGGATAGTGTTGCAGTCTGAGTGGATTTGCAACTTGCGGCTCAAATGATGGATGCAAATGGCGCCTTCCTGACGAAGAAACTCGGTGGGAAGTTTTGAATTTATTCTTGCGACGAAACAGAAGGGACAGAAAGATCTAATCCGACCCTGATATAATGAGAGTCGTCGTTTGAGTGATAATGTCTTTTTGCCTGATGCTTCTTTATGTCCGGCCTTCTCGTATGACCCACATAATTAACATTTGTGAAAGTTAAGTGCATGCTTGTGGCTTCTCTGATTTCTCTGTCAAAAATTAATTCTACTTTCGTTTCTTGACTGACAAGAACCGATTGTTTCATTCATCTCATACCAGTCTAGATAAAAGATAAAAGCAAAATTTTGCCTCCCTGAATATATTACCAGTAAAATCATATATATCTACAAGTCTATCATTCAACCATGCTTAGAACATTACTGCCACATATATTCCGGTGCCCCTTGCTATTTAACTTGATCTCCTTGATAAAATCTAACGAAGAATCAGTAATATTATTGGTCCTGATCTGCTGCCGAGACTAGAATTACTTTCTCACCGACGTAAACTTGTCACTCTGTGTCTTTTCTAAACATATTTTTATATTTAATGTACAAATGGTCAGTTAGTTAAGTTCAATACGCATGACACTCTTCGGCGATTATGTCTCGAAAGAGATATGAATGACTAGGCAGAAGATTTTTCTGCTGTAGTTTCCATTACTTTCTGCGGTAGACTGGTTGCCAACCAAGGCTATAGAACCAAATATGTTCTGCTATTTCACCCATAAACTGAGGGAGAAGCGACAGATTAATACCATTCCATGGGGTATTTCTGCGTAAGTGAATGCATCAAATTCGACTTTCCAAAAACGTTTTTCTATATTTCTGAAATTATCACATTTTAAAAGAAGGAAAATGAGTTTTGTATTAACACATTCTGTATTAATAGTCAAATTTGTATTTCTCTCAGGTTATTCATCAGTTTTTTTATTTTTGCCTCATTTGAGATTCTCTGTATTTTATAATATTTATAGAAGGTACCTTAAGTATATGGAAGAAATGTCTTTGATTGGTTATGATCTTGGGTCTCCTTTAATGTATTGTTAAAGTGCACGCATTTTTAAGAATCACTTACATGGCACAAAGTATTTCAAAATGAGAGACAAATTTAATTTTTATTATTGTTTAATATTGAGATTTTTAAGAAAACTTGTTGTTTTGATAAAAACATTCCAGATTTCAAAACCGGTTAAAATGTTTTAATTAAAATTCAGTCAGGAGATGGAAAGTGCGACACAGAGATCCGAAGGCGAATTGGCATGGTAAAGGACGCGTTCCAGAAGCTGAGTAAAGTACTAACACACAGGACAATTTCACTAGAAAGAAAGAAAAGAGTGCTGGATTGCTATGTGATGTCAGTTCTTCAATACGGCAGTGAATGCTGGACAGTATCATCGAAAATGAGGACAAAACTTGAAGCAGCGGAAATGTGGTTCTACAGAAGGATACTGCGGATATCATGGATCGAGCATGCGAGCAATTATGAGGTGTTGGAAAGAATGGCAACCAAAAGAAAACTAGGAAGAGACAACTGAAGTTCCTGGGACATGCAATGGGAAAGGAGGGCTTTGAGAACCTGATACTGACAGGCCAGATAGAGGGAAAAGGAAACAGGGGAAAGCAGCGGATAACATATCTGAAGGATCTGATCAGGTGGATAACGGAACGGGGGTTGCGAGGTGTAACAGGAGTAAACATACTAAGCGCCACAAGGAATAGGAAGACGTGGGGAACCATGATCGCCAACGTCATGAAGGGACAAGGCAACACAGAAGAAGAAGAAGAAGAAGAAGAAGAAGAAGAATGTTGGAAGATTACATTTTTAGGTTTATCAAAGGTTTATGCAACTTTTTTCCTCTAAGGAAATTATCTAGGCAGGTAGAATGCAGATTTTAAAATGCTTAAATTCAGGAACAAATAAAGCTGAGAATATGGAAGATGTTTAGGTTAAAATGCTTATGGAATTCGAAAGCAGAATGTCATCCTGAAAAGTTAAAAATTAAGCTGTGGGAATAGCATTTTAGGATTGAGTTCTTAACTGAAAGATTAATGAAGACTCTTGTTTACTCCATTACCCGAATAAGATATTGATGTGAACTGGCGCCCACTATGGATGAATTTGCTTGAGCTACTAGACGAGCAACTAGGTCCCACCCATTTACGTTGAAAACAATAGAATGTAACTGCAACTTCTACCCTTCAGTTTCTTTCTTGAACTTTCCGCCTGTGGAATTTGCTTCCGTATACTTGCTTCCCTGACACCTACAATCTCCAAGAATTTAAATGAAAGGTCAATAGTCATCTATCTCTCTGACTCGCATCCTTTCCCTCATGCTCTTTTCTCTTACTTCTCTTACCCACTTCCTGACACCTCCTATAACCTGTACCTCTTTCACATCATTTTCTTCCTATGTAACCCCCTGCACATCAGTGGCAGTAAAACTGCCTTGCTTGGGATGAAATGATAAAAAAATCGCAGTTTGTGGTGCAGTGGCTCGGAACGACAAATCGGGGAGCGAAAGTTCGAATTCCATTTGAATTCCTTGCATTCACTTACGCACAAATACCCTTGGGAAAGGTATTAATCCGTCTCTTTCTTCTAGTTAAAGGTTAAATAATCGGACAGATTGGGTTTTACAGCCTTGGCTGGCAACCAGGCTATCGCAGAAAGCAATGGCAACCAACTGCGGGATAATCTTCTGCCCAGTCAGTCATGTCTCTTTCGAGACATGATCGCCCAAAGCGTGTATCACGTATGGCACTTAACTGACTGACTCGACAATTTTAAGTTAAATTGGCTACATGTAGTCATAATTTCTATGCTAATAGTTTCTTTTCTCGCAATTCTTCCTAGTGGAACTCCATTCCAGCTCCATGGTTTCCAGTCCACTTTATTCTGCAAAACGCAATGTTAATGGCTACCTAGAGTCCTTCTGATTACTCCTTTCACTTCCCACTCATTATTCATATTTTTCCCCAATTTTTCACACCCAGTATCCTCTTCTGTCTTAGTGGCTTTATTGCCTTGCATGGGGTAATATTGCCTTGCATGGGGTAAAACCGATTAAAAAACAACTGAAACGTTTTTTTTTTCAACAGTTATAATGATTTCGATTTCTTTCAAAAGCGTTCCAATCTTATGAATAATATCTAAGCTGATCTGAAGTCTGTCAGAGAAGTGCCATACGTGATACACGCTTGGGCGATCATGTCTCGAAAGAGACATGACTGACTGGGCAGAAGATTATCCCGCAGTATGTTGCCATTGCTTTCTGCGGTAGACTGGTTGCCGACCAAGGCTATAGAACCCAATATGTCCTGTTATTTAACCCATAACTGGATCGGAAGATAAAGCTTTAAAAACAAGAACCGGAATAGTAATGGAAATATTAGCCGTTTTCTTTATAAGAAAACATTCCCCATTTACTGACTGAGAAGCCAGTGCCAATGTTGGTCTAAATTTATAAAATCTTTTTTAAAATAATTTTTAAAAGAACTAAGTTTCTCAAATCCAGTAACTCTTATTGCTCTTTCTTTCCATTATTGAGGGGGTTTCCTTTCTAGCCTTTTGTTTGAAGTAATGTGGAATGTCAAAATCTTGATTATATAATTATTATATTCATTTCTGTTGTTGCTGTTATTAAAAGTTCCCAATTAATGCTGTTCATCCTCATATATAAAATTACAATGCAAACTCGTAAGGAAGAATAATTTAAAAAATGTAATTTAAGTGTTTCTCTATTCATTGGCTGTTAAGGTGCTATTATTATGTTACGGGTCGTGGTTTGAAGTTGAGAAAGCGAAAAAAAGCGACAGTTGAAATTTCGAGGGAATATAATGAGGAAAGAGGGCTTGAGAATTTTAATACTCATGGGACAGATAGAAGGTCAAGAAAACAGAAGAAAACAACCAGCCGAGCTTAAATGATCAAATCAAAATCAGATCAGTCCAATCCTCACTTTCCTCTAGGACGAAGATGCTGTCTGTCAATCATCACAGGCAACCCCTTCTGCCTCTCATAAGCCTGAACCAAGCGAGTCTCCTTGAGAGCAATATACTTCCCATTCTTGGCCTTACTCTATCTTCTGATCTCAAGTGGAAACATTACATTAAATCAATAGCTAAATCCACTGCTAGGAAGGTTGGGTCACTGTGTCGAGCCAGGATGTTTTTTCCGCCTGAATCCATCCTGCACATATACAAATCATCCATCCGTCCGTGCATGGAATACTGCTGTCATATATGGTTAGGCGTCCCCGCTGTTCATCTCAGTGTTCTTGACAGACTCCAAAAGGACTCAGTAATGTGATAGATACCGACTTGGCGGCTCGACTCCAGCCACTTTCCCACCGACGGGATGAGGCTTCCATCTCTTCTATAGATATTTTCATGGCTTCTGCTCCGACGAACTTAAGTCACTGGTGCCCCAACCACAAGGATTCACTCGTGCAACCAATATGGCAACTGGGTCCCACCCATTCACCGTTAGATCAACCAAATGCAGGCAACAATTCTACTCCAACAGCTTCTTTTCTCGCACTTCCAGCCTGTGTAACTTGCTTCCATATTCTTGCTTTCCTGACGGCTACAACCTGTAGGAATTTAAATGCAATGTCAATACTGATCTCATAACCACTTGACTCAAGTTCTTTCTACTTTATCCTGTATATATTTTCCTTTCTCTCTACCTTTACAACTGTCATCACATCTGTATTCCCATTCTTCTCTTGCTCCTTTCTTTGACACCCCCTGTAAATGGTTCATCTTTCTCTTTTCTCTCCTCCTATCTATTTTTTACACTTATGTAGTCGCCTACGCATCAATGATATTACCGCCTTGCATGGGGTGAAACGATAAAAAAAATCCAAAAGTGTTTGCACGTACATGTGCGTTGTAGTGCATTAGATATCGGCTCGGAACGAGAAATCGGGGAGCCGAGTTCGAATTCCAGCTGAATTCATTGCATTCACTTACACGCAAATAACCTTGGGCAAGGTATTAATCCGTCTATTCCTTCCAGTTATGGGTTAAATAACGGGACAGATTGGGTTCTATAGCCTTGGTTGGCAAGCAGTCTACTGCAGAAATCAATGGCAACCTACTCCGGGATAATCTTCTGCCCAGTCAGTCATGTCTCTTTCGAGACATGATCGCTCAAAGCATGAATCACGTATGGCACTTAACTGACTGTACTTGATGAATTGTTTTACACCCTACACTCTCGTTTTCCATAGACAAAACGTTGCTAGCTGCTTACTATTCTGTCGCTAATTTCACGGCAGATGTACCAACAGTCTAGAATTTCACAGCTAGGACCCACCAGTCTACGTATACTGAATCGATTTATTCTCATTGCCTTCATATACCATTGGTAAAGAGAAAGTTTAATTCAGCTGAAAGACATTAAAAAATAATCGTAAAAATATGTTATTAAAATATACGACATTATTTTGTGATTAATATTTTCTAAAGATAAAAGAATCTTTTACTTTGGGCGGTTTTATGAACAGCAAATAATTTGCTGCAGTCTAACCTGAAGGCTGACAACGACAATTGAATAGAGAGAAAAATATAATGAAAAAAGAACAATGACAATAAAAAAAAAAGTTCTTTCTACCGCGACAAAAAAAAATAAATAAATAAAAATAAAAAATAAAACTGACTAATCCTGGTTTACTCTAGTGTTCCGAAAGCCAGACTTGACCACAATAGAGTTGTAGTGAATAAGAAATTAAGAATTAAAATCAATTTTCTTCTTCACTTTTACAAAAATTCACAATGACGTGTGAAATCCTGCTTTTTCCCAAATAGAAAAAGAATTGGCCATGTGCTTAAAGAAAAAGTCGAAACCAGATTTCGCAAGTAGGTGTTAAACTGATTTTTGACCAATGGGAACGACTTGCAAGACTTGGAGACTTAGCGATCCAGTGCGAAATTCAAAAGGACAATAAAAGGGTCAGATCAGCGCCAGTCAAGAGACAGTCAGGATGGAAGCAGAAAAGACGACAAGCTAAAATGTAACGAGAGAAGAAGCTGACCCGGACATTCGTCCTCTTTTTCTTTCCTTCTCGTGTGCTGATTTCTTTTACTTCTTCTTCTCCATCCAAAGACATTCCTACCAAACCAAACACATACATACATACATACGTAATCATATTCTCTTTCAACAATTACCACTACGAACATTTTCTACAAATCTTGATATCCATAACTTTATCAATGAACACGAACTCTACCCTTAACTTCTTAATAATATTTGTAATTGCACATTAACTTCTACAACTTATGTTATTCTTTCCTTTTAATAGATTTCTGTTTGAAAATGCAAAATGTATATTTTTATTCTTAAACTATTCCACACTAATCCACTCATTCCAACATGCTACCAACCTTCTGATGAAAACCTTCTGATGTTAACGAAAATAACCTTCTGATGATAAAACTGGATAAAATTTGGAAGCTGCAGAAAGTTTGGTTATGTCTGACACAAGGCTACAGTGGTGACCTGCGACGACTGAAAGGAACACGAACCCCACTTCTTCAATGGTGACCCCCGATGTACAAAGAACACTCACCCCCGGCCACAGTGGTGACTCCCGACGTACAAAGAACACGCACCCAAAGCTTCAGATTATTACTAGCACATCTGGGCCGGAGCTGGCCTATCCCAACTTTCGTCTGGAAAAACCTTAGTGCGGCGTTGTTGTTATTGAATTGTTTTCCACTCTTCATCTTTTTTTTTCCCCCACAGACAAAATGGTGCTGACCTCTTGTGTCTCTATTGCTATTTCCCTTCAAATATTCATCTGGGTTAAATTTCTTAGTTCCACCAGTTCGAAGATTCACAGCTAAGAGCAAACATTCTCGTGTCAAACATTAGAAATTATGAAGTCGTTCATACGGTAATCATGTGATTATCTTTCACAAAAGGCTCCGAAAGCAAACACGCATGACTGCATTCACTTCACCTCCTATAAAATAAATATTTTTTAATAGAACGAGCATGCGATCATAAAACGAATATTACACTGAACGGAAAGCAAAATAATGAGAGACGCGACGAATAAAGAGCAAGCCAATTAAAAATGCATGCATCCATTTCACTGGGAGAAATTAATTAAAAAAAACGAATTATTCGTCCAAATGACGCCATAATTTATTTTTTGTCTTCTCTTTTAAATAGAGGTTAACAATATTTCCTTTTTTTTTTTTGTCGATGATACACAGAAATATTGCATTTAATAACCGCCTGTTAAAGTTCTTTCACTGTAACTCCTTATTTTTTTTTTAATCATCTCACCCCAAGCAAGGCATTCCACTGCCACTATTGCGCATGGGGCTACATAGGGGAAGGTAAAGAGAAGGAGTGGTTAGACATAGGGAATGTCAGGAGAAAGGTGACAGATGAGTAAGGATAGCGAGGATGAGGGTCGGGCAGATGGGAAGAGTGTTTGATAGAATGGGAGCAGGTTAGTGTGTTAGGAGGTGTGTATTGACCTTACATTTAAACTCCTGGAGATTGTAGCCGTCGGGGAAGCAATCGTTTGGAAGAGAATTCCACAGTCGGGTAGTGCGAGGAAAGAAACTGTTGGAGTAGAAGTTACGGCTGCATTTTATCGGTTTCACTGTAAAAGGGTGGGATCTAGTTGCTAATCTAGTATCTCGTGCAAATTCGTATTTAGGGGGCACAGTGATCTAAGTTCATCGGAGCAGAACTCCTTATAAACTAGTGACGGTCGCGTTTGCTTGGGGTGATACTGCTAAAAAAGAAAACTATGCACGTATACCTCGATTTTATAACTAACTTTACTGAACGGTTGTTATTAAAGAACGTTCATTATTCAAAATCCTTTCAATAGGAAGGTTAAGTCGTTGTTTCGGGTGAGAAAGTTTGAATCGTCAGGATCCACCTTGACCATTTATAAATCTACCCTTGTTCCGTACATTGAACACTGTTGCCATATCTGGTCGGGTGCTCCTACAATTCATCTCGCAGTTCTCGATTAAATCGAAATAAGTATCTACAATGTAATCAGTCCTCACTTGGTATCTCAACCTCAGTTACTTGCTCACCGACGTGAGGTGGCTTCCCTCTGTCTTTTCTACAAATATTTTCATAGCAACTGTTCTGACGAGCTTTTTCCTCTGGTGCCCCGATCACGTGAATTTAAGCGTGCCACTAGATTGGCATGTAGGTCCCACCGTTTTACCGTTGAAATAATTAAATATAACCTCCTCTTCTACTTTAACAATTTTCTTTTCGCACTTCCTTCCTGTTGATTTTCCTTCCATTAACTTGCTTCCCTGATAGCTTCTTCTTCTATGTGCCTTGTCCCTTCAGGATGTAGGCGATCATGGCTTTCCACATTTCCCTATCCCTGGTGGCTCTGAGCACGCCTTCTCCTGTTACACCATGCAATCCTCGTTCCGTCATCCACCGGATTAGGTTTTTTAAATATGTTATCCGTTGCTTTCCCCTGTCTCTTTTTCCCTCTATCTGGCCTGTTAGTATCAGATTCTCCAAGCCATCCTTCCTCATTGCGTGTCCCAGGAACTTCAGCTGTCTCTTCCTGATGCTCAGTATTAATTTCCTTTTTGTTTCCATCATTTCCAAGACCTCATCATTGCTCACATGCTCGATCCATGAGATTCGCAGCATCCTTCTGGAGAACCACATTTCAGTTGCTTCAAGTTTTTCCTTCCTCTTTGATGATATTGTCCAGCATTCACTGCCATATTGAAGGACGGACAGCACGTAGCAATCCAGTACTCTTTTCATAGTTTCTAGCGAAATTGTCCTGTTTCTTAATACTTTACTCAACTTCTGGAATTTCTTGAATCACGTTCATCTTTTATCCGTTCTTCAATACTCTCTGTACCCAGTCATTTCTTATTACTGTAACCCCCTGCACACTAGTAGCGGTTCCGCCTTGCCTGGGGTGAAATGATTAAACAAAAAAGAAATCATTTTAAATCAGTTTGAAATGCATATAACTGGAGCTTTCAATTTCGTGTAGGTACGTCAACAGCAGTTTTGCCTAATATGTGTAATGATATATCTTCCACGGCTATATTTCTCTCTGATTTGACTGATGTGTGCGGTAAATAAATATGAAGGTTTTGACAAACATATATTGCGTCAATTTTAATGCGTTTTTCTGGTGGCGCTGATTTATCGCCTGGCGAAACATGTCGAAATGTATTTCCCAAACTACTTTATATAAAATAAATATTTGGTCGGACAAACGCACATATCTGCACATACCCATATCCACAAACACACGCGCACACACATACAGAGATAGATAGATAGATAGATAGATAGATAGATAGATAGATAGATAGATAGATAGATAATGAAGAGATTGAGATAGATAGATAGATAGATAGATAATGAAGAGACTGAGATAGATAGATAGATAGATAGATAGATAGATAGATAATGAAGAGACTGACATAGATAGATAGATAGATAGATAGATAGATAGATAGATAGATAGATAGATGTAACAATGGAGATCTAATATTTGGTTATGAAAGCGGGCAGGATAGCTTGGATCTAGAAATGTCACTTTTTAATTTTGCCTGAAAAAGATACATAGTGGGACCTTAGATTTTTTAAAATGGGTAGACAAGAACTTTTAACAGGAGGATGGATTTAGAAATTTTTTTTATTTAATAATAGATATTTTAACGACTATCTATGAGTAATTTAGGTCAGAATTAGGATTAAATCATTATGATATACTTAGTTCTATGTATTAAGAACAAAAATTAGGTATGACTAGCAGTATAGCCCGGCGTTGCTCGGGTGTAATGAAAGCTTTAAAATTAATCCATGGTTCTGGAGCTCAGACTCTTTGGACGTTGGCACGAAAATCTAAAAAGCAAAAGTTGTTTCCAGTTAAAGCGAAACCGTAGACTGAAAGAAAAATGAATGGATGTAAGTCAAATTTTGATTTCCTGGTATCGATATCAAATAAGTTTTTTCATCGTAAACTGAATTTTGAAGGCTACATAAGTCCTCTGAGTAAATGGTATCATGGCTGAGACTAAGAACTACAATTATACCTACTTAGAGCCAAACCAGAAGCAAAAACTAAAATAAAAGAGCTGAAGAAAATACAGACATACAGGCAGATAAACAGACACGCACAGAAACATCTTGCCTTTTATATATATATACTATCGGTTTTCTGCACTATTGTAAGAACTGCAACCTTGAAATTTCTTAATATCGTTTCTTATGTCTTTGTCTATGAGTGTATCAAATTTGATTAAAATCGGACCACTCCTTCTATAACCCGATTTTTTCGATTTTCGATTTTCGATATTTATAACAGGGGTACCTCGACACAAAACCTAACTAAGACCACTAGCAAACGCTTATAGTACAACTGTGTACATTTTCAAGAAAATCGGTTCAGCCGTTTCGGAGCCTATAGGCAACGGAAACATACACACACACACACACACACACAC
>JBBBDQ010001450.1:0-30000 GCA_037127315.1 Ascarosepion bandense
GTAAATCTGTATTTTTTTTTTTTTTTTTTTTTTTTTTTTTTTTTTTTTTTAGCCCTTTTATTTTAGTTTTTGCTTTGGGTTTGGCTCTAAGTAGGTATAATTGTAGTTCTTAGTTTCAGCCATGATACCATTTACTCAGAGGACTTATTTAGCCTTCAAAATTCACTTTATGACGAAAAAACCTGATTTGATATCGATACCAGGAAATCAAAATTTCACTTACATCCATTCATTTTTCTTTCAGTGTACGGTTTTGCTTTGACTAGAAACAATTATTGCTTTTCTAGTTTTTCGTGTGAACGTCCAAAGAGTCTGAGCTCCAGGACCATGGATTAGTTTTAAAGCTTTCATTACACCCGAGCAACGCTGGGCTATACTGCTAGTAGGTTTATAAATACAAATGATTTTTTTAACAGGCACACCTATGGTTTCTTTCTTTTTATTTTATTTTTGTTTGAAATTCAGATATTTACATTTTTGATAGATATAACAGAATTCCCTTATATGTATTTGCTATGTCATTAAAAATTTTAAATTTTGTTTTTATTTTTTTTTAATAAAGTCTGTCAATATTATGAAGTTAATGTATCTGTTTACCCAGATACCACAGACAAGTATTTAGACCAAGATTAACTTCATAATATTAAAAAAAATATATTTACCAGGGGAGTGGAGATATTATGTCAGTCAAATATGCAGTTCATGGACTATCTTTCTACAAACTGTAGGTAACCTGGTATAATTTTTGTCTGTAGTTGCTAAGAATTTTTTATAATTACTATTAGCTAAAGTTAGATTTGCTGGTAAGATAACTGTGCCATGTCCCTTCAGGACATGGGCTTTATGACTCTACAATTTCTTGTTTCTGTGTCTCTTAGTAAAGTTTGTCTTTCAGCTCTCTCTCCTAATCCTTACACAATTTACACAAGCTTATTAGATATACTATGCTCTGCTTTCCCCTGTATTCATTCAATGTGTTCTGTGACTACTCTGGATTTAAAACACTGACAAAATTCCGAAGAAACTACTTGACTCTATTTAAAGATAATAAATTATACTAATGTTGATTTAAAGAGTTGAATTGATTGACTAATGAAAATCAAACAACACAAAATATCAGAATTTCTTCTTTTTCTCCATATCTCATTCTCTGGTAAAGCTTTAATAAAAGTGAAACATGTTAGATTGATATATTTTTCCTATTTGTTCTTTTTCTTATCATATATAATAAAGTAAAAGAGTTTGTGGAGATGTTTAAAAAGGAAAGTTGAATTAACATAATGTTTTTTGTTTTTTTTCTTTCTTTCAGGTAAGTGTTTCCAGCTTATACAAAATACTGTCATTTTTTGTTTTTTCATCTTCATTAACAGGTAAGATACAGTTTTCATCAGCTTTAATGACGCATATGACAGTCGGGGTTGTTATTCTCCCCCAAATTTTCAAACGAAATTTTCTGAAGAATAAAAACAGGAGTTGACTAAAAATGTGACACTTTCTTGCTTAAAAATTCTCACAAAAATTACTTCATTCTTATAAAAGGTTTTTCTGCAATGTGATGAATAAAGGGAATATAATTTTGATTTCTGTCCTTAAGAGGCTCATTTTTTACAGAATACCCTTCATCCCGAGGCCAGGAAACATTAATTTCTTTTTTTTTTTTTAAACCAAAAAACTATATCTACTCAAACCCATTGTAATACCCGCGGCACCAAACCCATTGTAATACCCGCGGCACCAAACCCATTGTAATACCCGTGGCACCAAACCCATTGTAATACCCGCGGCACCAAACCCATTGTAATACCCGCGGCACCTAACCCATTGTAATACCCGCGGCACCTAACCCATTGTAATACCTGCGGCACCAAACCCATTGTAATACCCGCGGCACCAAACCCATTGTAATACCCGCGGCACCAAACCCATTGTAATACCCGCGGCACCAAACCGATTGTAATACCCATGACACCAAGTTCAGTACCGGATATTGGGGAGTAACAGTCTAGTGATCAGATGCTAGTCAATTAAAAATATTAAAATTTGTACACTTTGTTATAATATTGTCAAATATATTTGTGAGTTGTTTTTTTTTTCCTGAATACATACACTGAAATATTTAACTTCAAACATTATTTTTAGTGTATACCCATATTTGAGCAGACACTCCATTTTATTTTTAACTGTTTATTTTTGCACTCCAGAAAATATAATAAATAAAATGAACCTGCATCTTTTGCCAGAGAAATCACCATCTGATCTGATCTGTGCTTTGACCACTCAGCTACAGAGAGCTTGAAAATCAAGCAGGGTTCTGTTTGCCGTAAAGTCTATTCACTCATTCAGATTTTCTCAAAAGCCATCATAAAAAAGCACTTTCTAAAGAATTAATGGATTTTTACACAAATGTATATCCACCAAAATTAACATTTGAAATAGTAAAAATGTCAGATTAAAAAATAAAATCCATTAATTCTTTGGAAAATGCTCACAAATATATTCCTATTGATGAGAGGATCTGAATAGTAATTTTATTATTGTTGTGTCGGCAATCTTCGTCGCCACTGTTGTGTCGTGAGTAAGAATAAATAACTCAATAACAGGAATGGGTTAATTGTTGTATTCCATGAAAATAGTATTTACAAAGGTTATTAGTATCCAATACAAGAATAAAGGTTAATCGTCCCAACTGTTGTAAGACGTAGTATGAGCAATGGGTACTTCTGGGTCGTCACCGGAAGTCTACGACTGACTTGTCGATCGGCTGCTCGGCACACTCTCCTACGTAGATGCCACCATTACTTTACATAGTAATGGAATAGTCCATTATATCCGAATAGGCGCGGGCATCCCAACAGTTATATACTGGCACCCAAAATGACAAACTACTGGTCAGAACTCTGATGACCCCATGGGTGTGATATTCTTACAGTGATGGATTACTTTTAAGTTTTGACCTTAGTCCAAAAATGAACAAAGTCAGTCAGGATGGTTGCAAGAATAGAAGAGTGAAGACACCCACTACTCACAGATTTTTTTAGTTAGGTCACCATAATGTGATTGGAGATCCTTTTCAAAAGTAGTTGCCAGGTTTACTTTGTTGGATCTAGGATGTAACATTGTGGTCTGGAAGAATTGAAACAGAAATTGACACAAAATGTGACACCTTCTCACTTCAAAATTCTCACAAAAATTACCTCATTCTTATAAGAGTTTTTTTTTTTTTTTTGCAATGTAAAGGGAATATAATTCTGATTTCTCTCTTGAAGCTCATTTTCTACATAAGTACTCTTCACCTCTAGGCCAGGAAACATTAATTTCCTTTTTTAAAACCAAAAAACTATGTACTAATAAAATATAATGTCTATAGCAATAAGAAATATTGTCAAATTAAAAAGAAGTCAATTATTTGCTCAAAATGACTTTATTTCAAGTAAGAAAAGTTGGCAAATATGTTTGAAGTTTCTCAATGAGAGACAGACTTTGCTGCAATGGCTTCCCCTAACCAAATGGTAAGGCAGTATATATATATATATATATATATAAGAAAAATTAAGACAGACATGTTATGTCATGGTGAATCGGAAGTATAGGCCTATTTCAGGTGAACCATCATCAGCTTCTGTATTTATTTAACAAAGGATTTTACACGAATGAGATTTTTTTCTCTTACTATCTTTTCTTACTATTTTAAATTTATTCCTATTTTAAATTTATTCTATCATTTCTTTCTAATTTAAATTTATTCCTCTGCTCTGTTTTTCTTTTTTTCTTCTTCTCTTTTTGTTTACGCTTCAAGATACTTGACCTTTCTTTTTAACGCTCTACCCCTCCCTCACTCTCTCACTCTCTCTTTCTCACCTAACCCACTTTCTTTACGTTTCAAATCCACGTTCTGCAACCTAAATGTTAGACGAATGTATCTTCGAACTTTTGTTGACATTGGCCACTACGCATGTCATCTGATTCTATGTTGTGTGTATATATGATTGTGTATGAATATGTGTATGTGTTTGCCAAACTGATGTATTTTTCTTAAATTTTCTCTTTTAAGGGAGTAACCGTTATTTTTATTCGCTTTTTTAGGTTTTTGTGAATCTCATTCATGTAAAATCCTTTGTTAAATAAAGAAGGAAGCTGACGATGGTTCGCCTGAAATAGGCCTATACTTCCGATTCACCATGAAATAATGTGTCTGTCTTAATTTTTCTTATATTTGCTCTATATGTATTTATATGCATATATATTTAGAGCACTCTTAAAGAGTTATCCTACCACTGTATGTACAGGATACTCCTTTGGATTCTTCTATACCGACACTGCATGCTGATATATATATATATATATATATATATATTTTCTAAACATATTCTATTAAATATAAAAGACAATGAATGTCTATTATGTTTAATCATGAGCCGTTCTAAACGTCGTATTTTGGCTTTAATTTCAGTTGAAAATAAAGACAAAAATTCTCCAACATTTGGATAATTATTTATTAGTTTTCTTCTAAGCTTTCGGCTCACATGAGCCATCTTCAGAGAAGGTAGTTTAAACTGAAATATTATAAGATCCACCATCACCGACGATTTTATTTTGTGTTGACATAAAACTCCGCTTGGCAACGGCAATAGTTACCAAAAATAATAAACGCAGTTCTTAAGTTTGCGATGCGGTTTTATGACGTCACACTGCGGGATAGCGCGAAATGACAACAAAACCATGTAGTCAAATGCAATGTAATATGTTATTTCCTGTTTTAAAGTTGATTTTATTGAGTGTTGGTTGTCTTGATTTGATGTACATGGCTTTATTATACAATACAACACAAAAGGAACATGAATCCCATAAACAAGTCATCCAAAAAAAGCTAAACAAATTATATAAAGGAAAAATACTTTTACCAAACATCAATGACAACTTCATTAATCTATCGGATTACCAACTTACTCCAGATGAAATAGAATTCCTGAATCTCGGACCAAATTTTCATGTTCGCACAGAAACCTAATTCAATGTTTAATCAAATTAAACTCATTATATATTATAAAAAGTTTAAAACAATTGACCTCGTAGTCTATAATAACCCAACAAGCACTAAACTAAATTCTTTACAAAAAACCAATGTAGTGTACCAATTTACATGCCCATTCAGAGAATTGCATCTCTGATACTAATCAAAAACCTAGTACATATATTGGTTTTACTACAACCACGCTCTCCCGTAGACTTACATGTCATCTTTCTGATCAGAGTACTATTAAACAACATTTCTCTGAAAAACATAAACATGTAGGTAATATCAGACAGATTTTGGTCAACAATACGGTGATCCTTACTCATACACACAGTAAGAGGAACCTGCAGATATTGGAGGCCATGTACATCAAATCAAGACAACCAACACTCAATAAAATCAACTTTAAAACAGGAAATAACATATTACATTGCATTTGACTACATGGTTTTGTTGTCATTTAGCGCTATCCCGCGGTGTGACGTCATAAAACCGCATCGCAAACTTAAGAACTGCGTTTATTATTTTTGGTAACTATTGCCGTTGCCAAGCGGAGTTTTGTCAACGCAAAATAAAATCGTCGGTGATGGTGGATCTTATAATATTTCAGTTTAAACTACCTCTCTGAAGATGGCTCATGTGAGCCGAAAGCTTAGAAGAAAACTAAATAAATAATTATCCAAATGTTGGAGAATTTTTGTCTTTATTTTCAACTGAAATTAAAGCCAAAATACGACGTTTAGAACGGCTCATGATTAAACATAATAGACATTCATTGTCTCTTATATTTAATAGAATATGTTTAGAAAATTACTTGCTGCCTCGATATACTAAATTCATATATATATATATATATATATATATATATATATATATATATATTTTTTTTTTTTTTAATCACATCACTCCGAGCAAGGCGGTAACGCCACTGAAGCGCAGGGGGCTACGTAACAGTGAAAAGATTGGAAAAGAGAAAGCCGGAAACCACATCCTAAACAGGGAACAAGGGATGAGCCTCTTAACCTGTTCAATAGACGTGGGTGGAGTGTGAACCGGGCGATAGTTTAGTCTATCTACTCCAATTAAAATATATATATATATTTACACATTAGTATTTCAAAATATTTTTTGATAGTTTTGGTAAATAATATATATGTTAAAATGAGATGTGTTATTTTCATTTTAGCATAATTTATGTCAGTTTACTCATCAAAAAGAAAATACTTGTTTCTTGTCAAGAGGTGCATTTTTTTTAGTAGGACTTCTCAATTTCTTGGCTAGTAGACACTAATTTTCCTGTTTAAAAGAAAAACACTGATATCTACTCAGACATGTGTACCCTCTAAATATCACATTTATATTAATGAATAGTTCTCATGACCTAATGGTAAAGCACACTTAGCTTAAAATGGTTTCTCTGATAGAAAAAGAAAATACAGAATATATAATGTTTTATAGCGATAAGACATATATGAAACACCTGCACAGAAACAAAAATAGATTATCCACAAACTACATAAACAATTTGCCAGCAACTCAGGAGTTTTTAGCTGTATGCAGGTGTGTGCATTGTCTACAAAGAATTTGATTGATGAAGTTACAAAAAACCACAACGTCTGGAAAAGTAAAAAAAATGCCTGTCTGTCCAATGACATGATTTCCCTGTTTCGCGATAGAATTTACTGAATTTGTTGGCATAGATCTCAGAGGATGGAAAATCGGAAACTTGTTTTTTACATTTGACAGACATTACAGCTTGATTCCGTCTAGCAGCTGTCATCTATATTAGAAATATGAGATAATTCATTATCTGCCACACACTGTCTACTCACTCTCTTTCTTTCTCTCTCTCTCTCTCTATATATATATATATATATATATACACACACACACACAGCTTTTGAGATTTGAAAAAGAAATCACTTGATTATCGGTCGAGAGCGAGGGAAAATTTACTTGCCCCAAAATCATTTTACTCTGTCGACTCTATTTTCTTAATAGTCACCTTACGTAAACACGGCGTGAATCGCTAACAAAAAACAAAAAATGAAATTTTAATTAAAATTTCAAACGCATTAGAAAGGATTTTAAAATAATAGCAACAAAATTTTGTCTTGATAATAGCATAAACATTTTGATGATAAAACTTTGTTTTTATTAAGTTTAACATATGCTGTTTTTTTTTATTTTTGACAATTGAGTGGACGTACCTAAATTCATAGTTTCTTTCTTCTGTTTGACTACAACCTCCATCTCATAGATGATAAAAAAAATAACAAATCTGATTTTCTCAACGGTTTTCTATAAAAAAAATTACTTGTATTATTTTGTTTTTTGGTGCATGGTTGAAAAAGTATGCATATTTTTTTCTTTCTTTCTTTCAAATGTTTGTTTTTACTTTTCGTAGAAATATAGATGTTAAGTCAAGGAGAATATTTTTCCAAATGAGTTTCTAAAAATCTGTGAGCGTCTTTACACTGACCAGTACAATAAAAGCAAGACAGAGTTCAATAATGTCATTGTGGGTCATTTTAAGTAACTTGTGAGTCTTCAATGGCATACTTTTGGGTTGTAAAATCTATTGACGGTGGGGAAAGTAAAGCAATAAACTTTAATCGACTGAGTCGATCGGGAGAGTGAAATCTCAGAGGTCCATAAACTTCATATTCACTTTAAAAAATGTATAAGTTATCGTCACCTATACCTATATTATATAGGTGTGGTGGGTAATTGTCGACATTTTATATTTTTAATTTCATACCTGCATGTTTTTTGTTTTTGATTTTGTCAACTGCACAGTATAGTAGGGTCAGTTGAGCCATGCCTATGAGAAAAAAGAGCACCATGACACAATTCACTCTGCTAGTAATTTAAAAATGGTAGGCTGTACTGCTTGACATTTGTGCCGGAAGCTCCAATACAAACATTTTAGAATGTTTGGGTGTCGATCTGAGGACTGCAAATGATTCAGAAAGAGTTGGGTGATATATCCAGTCGACATCATGGTGTTTGGAGTGATTACTAGTAATAGCAACATTATGTCTTCATTCAGGAGGCAGTGCTGCTCTGGATCAAGAGGGTGGCTGCTGGAAGATGCTCTGTCTGGCAACAGGACTCTGCACCCTTCTGTGCAAGCAAGAAAATCCAATCATGGCTGCCAGACAATTTGTGCAACCGCTTCACCCCTTACATCTGCCAGACAATTTGTGCAACCGCTTCACCCCTTACATCTGCCAGACAATTTGTGCAACCGCTTCACCCCTTACATCTGGCCACTGAATTTCCCAGACTTGTTGATTATTATGTGTGGAGTGCAGTTTAACACGAAACGAACAAAAATCGTAACACCAAAGATGAAAGAAGAACAAGGAGACTGTCCATTAATTGGAGTAGATAGACTAAACTATCGCCCGGTTCACACTCCACCCACGTCTATTGAACGGGTGAAGAGGCTCATCCCTTGTTTCCTGTTTAGGATGTGGTTTCCGGCATTCTCTTTTCCAATCTTTTCACTCTTACGTAGCCCCCTGCACATCGATGATTTTACCGCCTTGCTCGGGGTGATATGATTAAAAAAAAAAGACGCAGGAGATTCTGAAGTCGTCTAAAGGCCATGGTTTAAGCCAATGACAGTTTTATTACACTTTAGTATTTAAAAATATTTTTTGATAATTTTGGTAAATAATCAGTCAGTTAAGTGCCATACGTGATACACGCTTGGGCGATCATGTCTCAAAAGAGACATGACTGACTGGGCAGAAGATTATCCCGCAGTAGGTTGCCATTACTTTCTGCGGTAGACTTGTTGCTGACCAATCTGTCCTGTTATTTAATCCATTACTGGAAGGAATAGATGGATTAAAACCTTTCCCAAGGGTATTTGCGCGTAAGTGAATGCAATGAATTCGGCTGGAATTCGAACTTGGCTCCCCGATTTCTCGTTCCGAGCCAATATCCAAAGCACCACAACGCACATCTGTTAAAATGAGATGTCAGTGTTATTTTCATTTTAGCATAATTTATATCACAGTTTACTCATCAAACCCTGTGTGTGTGTGCTTTAGAGAGAGAGAGTCCGCCAAAAACACATATGCACTTCAAGAAAGGAAAAACTTATATGTATATTGTAATAGTATATTTATTCAGACATCACAAGATGAATACAAGTTACTTTTGGACTCTACAATCACAAGAGATGCTTAAAATGGTGGCTTTTAGATTCCAGATATTTATTAGTACAACAAACTACTGTTGGGGTAATGCTGGCCAATGTCCAGTGGGATTACACATGCATTTTCAATTTCTTGTCTAAGTGCCATCAATGTAGTCGGTTTTCTGTGATGCACAATGTCCCTTAGGATTTGTTGATGTTACAGCTATGAAGGTAATGGCATATTTCAAGAAAATCCTACAGTAAAGAGTGTTATCACAATTTGATAAAAATACGAAAGACAATTTTTTCCTTTCTTGAAGTGTGTATTTTTTTGTGAACTCTGAGTCTATATATATATATATATATATATATATATATAATAGGAAAAACTACTAAAAAGTTGCAAGTTAAAAATAAAAATATAAAAATATTAAAAATATATATATATATAGGAAAAACTACTAAAAAGTTGCAAGTATATATATATATATATAGGAAAAACTACTAAAAAGTTGCAAGTAT
Source organism: Ascarosepion bandense (assembly GCA_037127315.1). Classification (NCBI taxonomy): domain Eukaryota; kingdom Metazoa; phylum Mollusca; class Cephalopoda; order Sepiida; family Sepiidae; genus Ascarosepion; species Ascarosepion bandense. Next base: position 9,690 of record JBBBDQ010001450.1, read on the forward strand.
ATATATATATATATATATATATAGGAAAAACTACTAAAAAGTTGCAAGTTAAAAAAAAATATATATATATATAGGAAAAACTACTAAAAAGTTGCAAGTATATATATATATATATATATATATATATATATATATATATAAAAGTGAAACATGTTAGATTGAGATATGTTTCCTTTTTTTTTTTTTTTCTTTATTTTATCTTGTCGGATTTGGATCTATGTATTCAACTCATTTGTTATTTTTTCATTTTTCTCTTGAAGCTTTAATAAAAGTGAAACATGTTAGCTTGAGATACATTTCCTATTTTTTTCTTTTTCTTTATTCTACCATCTTGTCGGATTCACATCCATATATTCAACTCACATGTGTATGTTTAGTTTGTGCATGTGTGACTATCATATATTTTTACTATTTTAATGTAAACACAAACACATACAATTCACCTAAGTTTGAAATAAATTTGAATGTTTTTAAATTTTAATGTTCTTTCCAACACTTATTAGGTAAATCCTCATAAACCTGAAATGTTTTAAACTACCTTGTTGCTATAGTAGGCTCTCCAGTATCAGATACTGGGTACATTATCAAGTAGTTAGAATGTTATCATTTCAACTATGAAATCCAGTTTCAAATTTTACTTTGGTCAGTTTGTCAAGCAAGTGACTTAATGATAATTTTGTCCTTTGGAATATGATCCCAGCATATTTCATTGTCAGGAATTGCCTGAAAACTGTACCATGGGTTGACCCAGTCATTGTAAGTGCAATTGCATAGAGGAAACTGTCATTTGTAATTGTATGAGGTCACAAACCCTCATGAACCTTGCTTACTGATGCAATATTACATACTTCCTCTTAGAATTAATCTCATAGAAGTTGTTTGAAAGAGCTCTCCTCTTTGATACCTAAACTTGATGAATTTAGATCTTACTAGATTGGTAGTTAGGTCTCATTCATTTACTATTGAAATTGCTAAATGTAACAGTAAGTTTTATTTTAATAGTTTCTTCTCTTGCAATTCTAAACCGTGAAGCACTCTTCCGGCTTCTTGCTTCTCTATCACCTATGATATTCAAAAATTTAAATCCGACATCAGTTGCTATCTTAGTTTGGTGACCGCTTAGGAATACCAGGTGCTGTAAGCGTTTTGTGACGAATGTGCATTGTGGTGCAGTGGATATTGGCTCGGAAAGAGAAATCGGTGAGCCGAGTTCGAATTCCAGTTGAATACCCTGCATTCACTTAAGCACTGGTACCCTTGGGAAAGGTATTAATCCGTCCCTTCCCTTCAGTTATGGGTTAAATAACAGGGTAGGACTTGGGGACCCTGCCCTTCAAAACAAATCCCAATGAATCTTGATACTCGAAAAGAAAAAAAGTATTACCAGACACAAACCTTATATAAAAACAACAATAAATTGTTGAAAGAAAAAGGTATTACCAGCAATAAATAAATAAATAAAAAAAAATTTAGTTGGCAATAAATGACCCACCGAGGTTGATATGCCATAAAACTAAACAACCAACCAACCAACCATCTTGGCTTATAATCACATCATGTTGAAACACTAGTTCTTGTACGATCACTGAAGTTAAGTTACATTGAACCTTGTTAGTGTCTGGGTGGGTGACTGCTTGGATATGTGCATGGCGTAGTGGATAATAGCTCAAAAGCACTAATACGAAAGCAGAATATCAATTCTCATTGGATTAATTATATTTACTGATGTTAAAATACCTTTAGGAAAGATATAAATCCACCACTTCTCCACCAAGCTATGGATTAAATAGTAAGATTTGTATCACTAAACCATTATTATAGCAAAAAAATTCTTAAATACTGATTTATTTACATTCTCTTGAATATAAGTGTATAGAAACTACTGTAGCCACAAAGTGAGGGACCAGTTTATATCTTGATTGCAATATGGAATTGATTCCCCAGCTTATATTACATTTTAATTTCTTGATTAGATATAAATCCACCTCTTCTCCCTACACTGTGGGTCAATTAGTAAGACTTGCATCACTAAACTGTTATCTCAAAAAGAATTTCTAATAACCTAAAAATATTTTCTGGCTTTAAATAACCTGCATAGGGCTGATAAGCTGTAGAAAATGAATGAATCAATCAAGAGAATATGAATTAGCTACACTGGCACATCTTTTAGATTTAGTTACATTCTCTGAAATATAAATGTACAGAAATTAACGTGGCAACAAAGTGAGGGATCAGTTTTTATATTGACTGTAGATTAGAATTAATCCCCTATTTTATATCTACATAATTTATTGTTTATCAAATTCTGATTATTTATGAATCCACCACTTCTCCTTCCAAGCTATGGGTTAATTAGTAAAAGTTGTATCACTAAACTATTATTATCACAGACAATCACTCCTACCTCCCCATTAGCATGTGTCAGGCTAGTCTCCCTGAAAGCAAAACACTGCACCCCCTTGGCTTAATTCTGACAACAGACCTCAAGTGTAATGACTATATAGAATCCATAGCTAAATCCGCTGCTAAGAAAGTCGGTTCTCTGTGTGGGGACAGGAAGTTTTTTCTGCCTGAAACAATCCAGCACATATATAAATTTACCATCCACCCATACCTTAAATACTGCTGCCATATCTGGTTGGGTGTTCCTGCTATCCACCTGGGTGTCCTTGACAAGATCCAACAGAGAATCTGTAATGTGATCATGCCCAACTTGGCAGCTCGGATACAGTCACTTTCTCACCGGTGTAATGTGGCTTCCTTGTGTCTCTTCTACAAATACTTTCACGGATTCTACTCCGATGAACTTAGCTCACTGGTGCCCCTATATATGAATTTAATCAAGCCACAAGATTAGCAACTAGGTCCCACTCTTTTACTGTGAAACCAATAAATTGTAAACACAAATTCTACTCCGGCAGCTTCTTTTCTTGCACTTCCCGCCTAGAAAGTATGAAAAATAAAGAACTTGCTTTAGTGACCAAGATAATGATATTTTTGAAATGTACTTCTTCCCATTAGGAGACCTGGTGTATGTGAACATTCTTGTTCATGCAAAGCAGAAACAAAACAATATACGATTCAAAAGTAGAATTTATTTATTTTAGGTTTGCAAAAAAAGAAACCATAAAAATTTAGAAGTGAGTAGCTTTTTTGCAATTTATGTTTAAACTGGAAATTAATTTCACAAATCAGGCTTCAAATATAGTTTCCCATCATGTTTTTGTTAGACAATTATTAATAGCCTAACATTATAGAATTTTTTTTAAACTTCTTGAAATTTCTAGAAAATTCTCCTTTAGCAACTCTGCAATGAATCTGTCTGGAATGGAATAAAAAAATAGGTCAGTAACAAAATATCAATGTCTAGGGTACAAAAGCAAATTTTGAAGAGATTAATAGTCATTCTATTTGCTTTTTAGATGCTTTTTTTTTTATTCTAACTCCTCAATAATTGATTTGCAATTTCTTTGACTCTCAGCAACATCTTGTATTTTAGTGGCATTGTTGCCTTGCTTGGGGTGAAATGACGGAAAAGAAAATAGAACAATGCATCTTGAAGTTGGTAACTCAGTGTGTGTAAAGAATTTAAAAAAAACCCGGGATCAAATAATTGGTAAAAGGCCCATCCTTTTTCTACTGGCATCATGATGATTGTCTTTCAGAACTTCTTTCTGATACACATTCACAATTTCATATGGATTGGAACAAAATTATTTGGGTAAACGTTAGGAAAATTTTGAAGGTGGCAGGTGGCATATATACAAGGGTTGAAAATTTCACATAAGAACATCACTGTCACAGATAAAAATTCTTGTGTTGAGGATATATTCTAATAAAAATATCTCGTGCATCAAGAAAAAAAATAATTTGAATAAAAAAAAAATAATGTAGTCTCATTTGTCAATCATTGATTAACTTAACTGGGTAATTAGTTAACACATATCCCAGTATTAGTCACACTTGAGTTTCAAGTAGATGAGCTGGTTAGAATAAAAGGAGTAGCTAGATTATTTATATATAATAATAATATTAACTATAGTAATAACAATACCAATAGTAACAGAACTAACTCTACCAAAACTAGTATTAATTAAGCTATATTTTAAACCGCCTTGAACAACCCACCGAGGACGAACTCTTATTTATATATAATAATATTAACTATAGTAATAACAATACCAATAGTAACAGAACTAACTCTACCAAAACTAGTATTAATTAAGCTATATTTTAAACTGCCTTGAACAACCCACCGAGGACAAACTCTGAGGGAAAAGAAGGGGAAGTAAAAAAAGAAACAAACGAAGTACATGAACAAAAAGTCAAGCACTCGAAAGAAAAAAACCTTGGTATGAAGTGATTTATGGCAGATGATAAGCAACATGTTCAACTAGGCATGAAACAACCAATACTTGTTTGCTAGTGCCAGAATCACTGAATCGTACTTACAATTCAAGCGTATTTATCCCTTCTACTTGAAAAGGAAAATGACACTGTGGTGATACCGACCAAACAAAAGCGAGAAACTTGATGTTGGCTCTCTCACAATAAAAAGGCAAATGAATAAAACTTGTCATGCGCATCCGGGTTTGTGCAGATGTTCTGGTTGAAAAATAAAAATTAATCAAATTACCATTTCGCAAGCCTTCACAAATTTTATTTACCAGCCAATGGGAAGCCCGGAACCAAATACAAGTTTGAAATTTGAAACTAGCTTTTGATCCAAAAAGCAGATATAAAGTGGAGACACAAAAGCTTCATCAGACAGACTTACGGTGACAGGAGAATGTAATTAATATACCCTTGACTTAAGTCGAGCGGCTACTTAACATTCGCCTCCCTTAACCTATCATAATTTCTTTCCTGTCTCAAAAGTACTTATTGACTTCAGGAGTGACCTTTTCAAAGACATTCCACACAAACCAACTTACTGACCTTAGAAGCGGCAACTTCTAAATGAACATTTTTTAAACTACAAGATGCTTCCACATTCCTAAGCCTTTATATCTTTCAGCTCATCATTTGTCATGAACTCTTTAACCTCCATTGGACCTTTATTTCAAGTATTGCTTTAATTGTAAAACATTGTTTCGAGGTTTAATGACCTATCAATCCTTATGGGATCATTTAAGGTCATAACATGATTTTGGGTAAAGTTATTCTATTTTTACATTTTTCTTTTCGGGTATCAAGATTCATTGGGATTTGTTTTTAAGAGCAGGGCCCCCATGTACTACCCTTGTTATTTAACCCATAACTGGAGGGAAGGGACGCATTAATACCTTTCCCAAGGGTACCAGTGCTTAAGTGAATGCAGGGTATTCAACTGGAATTTGAACTCGGCTCACCGATTTCTCTTTCCAAGCCGATATCCACTGCACCACAACACACATCCGTCACTATATACTTACAGCACCTGGTATTCCCAAGCAGTCACCCATCTAAGTACTGACCAGGCTCAAAGTTGCTTAACTTCGGTAATTGAGCGAGAACCGGTGTATCCAACGTGATAGGCCGTAAGCCTTAATTGTAAAACATTAATTGAAATGTGTATATATATATATATATATATATATATATATATATATATATATATAAAAATGTTATTTTATACTCAAATTGCCTTTCTTGATTTTATAATCATTTTATGAATTATAGTGGGCTATCTTCCTACAAGGCCAAATTCCATTAAACTGCTACAGTATACTACTACTAGAAAAGAATAAATGAGAAAAGATATACCCACTATAACACAAATTCAAAATGAGATTTGGTAGGAGTACAAAAATTGCTCAAGACCTCTTTGGAACTTCTCTTTTCAGAGACACTTCAGTTGTCAGGTAATAAACTCCAGCTCCACCTGAGGGAAAATATAATACCAAACTGAATTGTAATTTTTTTTTTTTTTTTTAATCATATCAAAAACATGAGAAGATTGGAAAAGAGAAAACCAGAAACCGCAAACAAGGGATGAGCCTCTTCACCTGTTCAATAGACGAGGGTGGAGTGTGAACGGAGCAATAGTTTAGTCTATCTACTCCAATTGAGAAAAAAAAACGTGAGAAGATTGGAAAAGAGAAAACCGGAAACTGCATCCTAAACAGGAAACAAAGGAATGAGCCTCTTCACCTGTTCAATAGACATGGGTTGAGTGTGTAATATGTGTAGAATAAGAACACTTACCTTGGTAAGGATCCCAGCTAGCGTCCAGCTGGCAGACAAAAATAAAGCAAGGTGTAACCGAATACAATCCCTGCGAAGTAATACTACAAATAAATACACAAATACGTTCACTCATTTAACAGCAGCCAATCCTGGTTCACACACCACCCATGTATATTGTACAGGTGTTGAGGCTCATCCCTTGTTCCCTGTTTAGGATGTGGTTTCCAGTTTTCTCTTTCCCAATCTTTTACTCTTTCCCAATCTTTTACTCTTTTTTTTTCTTCTCTCAATTGGAGTAGATAGACTAAACTATCGCCTGGTTCACACTCCACCCACATCTATTGAACAGATGTAGAGGCTCATCCCTTGTTCTCTGTTTAGGATGTGGTTTCCGGTTTTCTCTTTCCCAATCTTTTACGTAGCCCCCTGCACATCAGTGGCGTTGCCGCCTTGCTCGGGGTGACATGATTAAAAAAAAAAAAATCACAGCCCATGTAATGGACTTGCCCACAGATACACAATGAGACACTCCAGTGCACCATATATAGCTCTCCTTCTCAAGTTGGGATTAGTTCTGAACTCAGCTTGGATTGGGAGATGATGGATGGGTTCTTGTGGTGAATGTGCAAAACTGTAATGAGTGATTGGGTCGTGATAGTGTTTAGCTGGGTATAGGATGAGAACCAACCTCTTCCCCTCCCCTTTTTGGTTTTATGCCACAATTTTTGTAATTTTACAAAAATAAATATTGTTCTGAACTCAGCTTGTTCTACAACTGAGTACTGATTTTGACAACATGGTCATTCTACAATATGTACAGGGATTCATGCTCCAATTCGCATAGAATATAACATAAGGTTAAAGTTTGAAGTGGGATTTGGTAGCTATACAAAAATTGCTCTAGATTCCTCCTGAAGGAGAGATATTTGTGGTGTGTGAATGGCCGCTTGGAGCCTTGAGATTGATATTCATTTGACACCCTCTGGCCTAACGTGAAAGCAATTGAAAAAGAGCATTGCTAGTAAATACTATTCTTTATGCCTCATCACTCGGGTTGGCCAAATGGGCGTGTCTGTTTGACAGAGAAAAATGGAAGGAAATAGATAATGGTGCGAAGGATGTTATTAAAAATCTAAAAGATGGACCATGTGATATTGTTTTCTCGAAACTTGGTGATTCATGGCTTCTGCTCCGATGAACTTAGAGCACTGGTGCTACCTAAGCAGGAATTTACACGAGATACTAGATTAGCAACTAGGTCCCACCCTTTTACAGTTTTACAGATAAGATGTAACTGTAAATTCTACTCCAACAGCTTCTTTTCTCGCGCTTCCCACCTGTGGAACTCCCTTCCACAAGTCTGCTTTCCCGACAGCTACAATCTCCAGGTGTTTAAATGTAGGGTCAATAGACACATCCTATCACACTAACTCCCAACTATTCTCAGAACACTCTCATCTACCCAACCCTCATTCTCGGTCTCCTTACCCGCCTATCACCCACCCTCTGACATTTCCTATATTTAACCATTCTCGGTATCCCTACCTGCCTATCACCCACCCTCTGACATTTCCTATATTTAATCATCCTTTCTCCACTCTATGTAGCCCCCTGCGCAGTAGTGGCAGTGACATGCCTTGCTCGGGGTGAAATGCTTATAAAAAAAAAAAATTTATCTAATTAGGAATTAGGCGTGTCCTGTGGTGCATCACATGTAAATTTGATTGATGTAGTTTCCACGGCTGTAGGCCAATCTCATATTCCTTATCTAAAAGAAAAAAAAAAGTCCTTTAGCTTAGAAAACCAAGAAAATATATGGTAGCTGAATCTCTAGCCTTATTTGAAAGCCTCACTACAGCATCCCTCCATGGACATTTATTATTCAGTTTTTAATAAACTAAAGGAAATCAATAATCCTCATTTTTGTTTTACCAATAACGAACCATTGTCAAAAAATAGACATTCAAAAGTTACCAGTAAAAAAAATAAAAAACATCTTAGAATTTATTTTCTAGCAATCTTGGAACTTCATGGTCACAAAAAGAACTGAGTGCCAAGATGAGAGTTTTTCCCTTGACACTGCTATTATTTTAACTACCTTCATTCCTCAGCAAGGTTTGTTGCTTTAATAAGCAATGATTAAAAATTATAAATTCTGGGTGATTTTAATGAGAAAAAGGAACATTTTTACCCCAACTCAGTCTATTTTTGCTTAAGACATCAAAAATATTTTCCTAATTCATATAAGCTTTGTAGAAACAGCATATAATCATATATTCAAACATTTAAATCCAAACAGCAAGGTTTGTAGCTCATTTTTAAGTTTTGTAGAATATGTTGTCATTTTCAGTGATTTTATTTTAGCTCTGGGCACATTTTGGTCTGGCTTCATCTCCCAATTTTCAAAAAGTTAGCGTATTTCCTTTGATTTGGACACAAATGAGTGGAATAAAACACTTTTTTGAAAAATTTGGTCTCTGTAACCGACTTCTATTATCAGAAAGGAAATAAAGTTCTTGAGTTTTAAAAAAAAAAACAAGAAAATATACTGCAGCTGAATCAGTTTGAAAGCCTCACTACAGCATCCTTCCATGGACATTTATTGAATTATTCATTCTTTAATAAACTAAAAGAAATCAATAATCCTTGTCTATTTTACTCATAATAAACCATTGTCAGAAAATAAACATTCAAAAGTTACCAGTTACAAGCTAAAAATATTTCTTGGTTTTTTTGCTTTCCAGTTAATTTTGATCTTCAAAAATTTAAATGCAATGTCAATCGTTATTTACTGTCTTCTTGATTCCTTTTCTTTTATTGTTCTCTCTCCTTAATTATGTTTTCTTCTTCTCATATTATTATAAGTCCTATGCCAACAGTTTCTTCTCTCGCTTATGGAACTCTCTTCCATCTTTTTGCTTTCCACTCAACCTTGATCTTCATTAATTTAAATGTAATGTCAATCCTTATTTACCATCTTCTTGATTCCTCTTCTTTTATTGTTCTCTCTCCTTAATTATGTCGTCTTCTTCTCATGTTATTATAAGTCCTATGCTAACAGTTTCTTCTCTCACTAGTGGAACTCTCTTCCGGCTTCTTGCTTTCCAGTCAACTTTGATCTTCAAAAATTTAAATGCAATGTCAATCGTTATTTACTGTCTTCTTGATTCCTCTTCTTTTATTGTTCTCTCTCTCCTTAATCGTGTTTTCTTCTTCTCATATTATTATAAGTCCTATGCTAACAGTTTCTTCTCTTGCTTGTGTAACTCTCTTCCGGCATCTTGCTTTCCACTCAACTTTGATCTTCTAAGATTTAAATACAATGTCAATCGTTATTTACTGTCTTCTTGATTCCTCTTCTTTTATTGTTCTCTCTCCTTAATTATGTTTTCTTCTTCTCATATTATTATAAGTCCTATGCTAACAGTTTCTTCTCTTGCTTGTGTAACTCTCTTCCGGCATCTTGCTTTCCACTCAACTTTGATCTTCTAAGATTTAAATACAATGTCAATCGTTATTTACTGTCTTCTTGATTCCTCTTCTTTTATTGTTCTCTCTCCTTAATTATGTTTTCTTCTTCTCATATTATTATAAGTCCTATGCTAACAGTTTCTTCTCTTGCTTGTGTAACTCTCTTCCGGCATCTTGCTTTCCACTCAACTTTGATCTTCTAAGATTTAAATGCAATGTCAATCGTTATTTACTGTCTTCTTGATTCCTCTTCTTTTATTGTTCTCTCTCCTTAATTATGTTTTCTTCTTCTCATATTATTATAAGTCCTATGCTAACAGTTTCTTCTCTCACTAGTGGAACTCTCTTCCGGCTTCTTGCTTTCCAGTCAACTTTGATCTTCTAAGATTTAAATACATTGACAATGGTTATTTACTGTCTTCTTGATTCCTCTTTTTAATATTGTCCTCTCTCCTTAATTATGTTTTCTTCTCATATTATTATAAGTCCTATTTTTTTTTTTTTTTTTTTTTTAATCATATCACCCCAAGCAAGGCGGGAACACCACTGATGTGCAGGGTGCTACGTAAGGGTAAAAAGAATGGAAAAGAGAAAGCCGGAAACCATATCCTAAACAGGAAACAAGGGATGAGCCTCTTCACCTGTTCAATAGATGTGGGTGGAGTGTGAACCGGGCGATAGATCAGTCTATCTACTCCAATTGAATGCTAACAGTTTCTTCTCTCACTTGTGGAACTCTCTTTCGGCTCCTTGCTTTCCAGTCAACTTTGATCTTTAAAAATTTAAATGCAATGTCAATCATTCTTTTTACTTTAATTTTTGTTCTTTTCTTGTTCTCTTCCTCATAGGGTTTTTTTTTTTCCTCATATTCTCTAGCACTCAGTAATGTCTTATTTTTAAAGACCAAAATTAAGAGGTTGGAAAAAAAATTCTTAAACATTTAATAAATGGTATGGTTGGAATAAGAATATACCAGAGGAAAACATAGAATAATAATAATCATCCCTGCCTAATTAATTGAAACTCAAAGGTATCTACATATCTCTAAGGTATCTTACAATTGACTTTCTACTGATCTTGGACTTTCATAGCCATAAAAAATGAATGTCAAAAGAACAGTTTTTCCATTGATGTTATTTTAACTACCTTCGCTTTTTGTCAAGAAGACTTGAAGCAAATGAAATGCGGTTCTACAGAAGGATGCTGAGGATACCAGAGACTGAACATGTGAGCAAAGATGAGGTTTTGGAATCAAAAAAGAAACTAATACTTAACATCAGGAAAAGACAGCTGAAGTTTCTGGGACAAGTAATGAAACAGGAGGGCTTGGAGAATCTGATACTCACAGGTCATATAGAGGGAAAGAGAGAGAGAATAGTAACATACTCAATAGGCTTGAGCAAATGAATGGTAGAGTGGTGTTTGGGAGGGACAATAGGAGTAAGGGTGTTAAGAGCTACTAGGGACAGGAAGATGAAGACCATGGTCATTCAATTTCTGAAGGGACACAGCACATAGAAGATGACTACATTTGTGACAGGATGGCATATGCTAAGAATTTCTTCCTTTGCCCTTTTCACTTGTGGAACTCTCTTCCATCTTCTTCCTTCAGTCATATATCTTAGTGGCTTTATTTCCTTGCTCAGGATTAAATGATGAAAAAAGAACAAAAAATGCATTACTTACTCCCTCCCTGTGCACATTTAAAACAATCACATTCATTTATGCTCTACCTTGAGTGTCTCTTGGGTTTTATATTGCGTGAACAATTGAAAAAAAAAATTGTGAAAGTACACACAAGGATGTGCGTTGTGGTACAGTGGATATCGGCTCGGAACGAGAAACCGGGGAGCCGAGTTCGAATTCCAGTTAAATCCATTGTATTCACTTACGCGCAAATACCCTTGGGAAAGGTATTAATCCGTCTCTTCCTCCCAGTTATGGGTTAAATAACAGGACAGATTGGGTTCTATAGCCTTGGTCGGCAACCAGTCTACCGCAGAAAGCAATGGCAACCTATTGCGGGATAATCTTCTGCCCAGTCAGTCATGTCTCTTTCGAGACATGATCGTCCAAGCGTGTATCACGTATGACACTTAACTGACTGACACACAAGATAAGGATGAAAATTGAACCTGGTTTGCTGGCTCAACTTTCCACACAAATAATTATTCTACACCACCTTCCCAGGACTTACTCCATTTTTTTCTTTATTTTTACAACAGGGGTAAAAATATGATTGAATTGCTGGCTGTTAAAACATCTATAAATAGTCTCCATATTATCTTTCTGCCTCTTGCTCTCTTCCCTATAAGGCATCAATCAAGTTCTTTGCCCTAAATACATTACCATGGAGCTGGTAAGATCAAGTCTGGTTGCTTCTTATAAACTGCTCACCCCCAGCCTTTCAATTGCCATCCTCAAAACTGTAATCAGTGTAGAACTCTCCAGTTAGAAGTTTCCTTTATTGTATGAACATCATTTTAACAATGGTATTTGTCACTTTGAAGTGATATTTGGAACCACATTTGTGATGATATGTATCAACTGACACATTGATAATTAAAATATTAATTAAAGAAAAAAAATTTTAATTAACAAATTCTCTTTATAATTTGGGAAGCACCAATCATAAAAGCTTTTAAAGTGAGCAAATTGGTATTTTTTCTTTAAGCCATTTTTGATTATCAATAATTGTTTTTATTTTTTTATTTTAATTTATATATTCATTTATAAAAATTTTTTTCAAGTTGTTATACATTCAATTTGACAAAAAGTTAATTCTTTTTTTAGATTGTACTAGCAGTATAGCCCAGCGTTGCTTGGATGTAATGAAAGCTTTAAAACTAATCCATGGTCCTGGAGCTCAGACTCTTTGGATGTTGGCATGAAAGACTAAAAAGCAATAGTTGTTTCCAGTTAAAGCAAAACCGTAGACCGAAAGAAAAATTAATGGATGTAAGTCAAATTTTTATTTCCTGGTATCGATATCAAATCAGTTTTTTTCATCATAAACTGAATTTTGAAGGCTAAATAAGTCCTCTGAGTAAATGGTATAATGGCTGAGACTAAGAACTACAATTATACCTACTTAGAACCAAACCTGAAGCAAAATCTAAAATAAAAGGGCTGAAAAAAAATACAGACATACAGGCAGATAAACACACACACACAAACATCTTGCCTTATATATATATATATATATATATATATATATATAATCAATTTTCTGCACTATTGGAAGAACTGCAACCTTGAAACTTCTGAATATCGTTTCTTATGTCTTTGTCTATGAGTGTATCAAATCCAATGAAAATCTGATGACTCCTTTTATAACCCAATTTTTTTGATTATCAATTTTTGATATTTATCGGGGGTACCTTGACACAAAACCTAGCTAAGAACACTCACAGACGCTTATAGCACAACTGTGTAAATTTTCAAATAAATCGGTTGAGCCGTTTCAAAGTCTATAGGTAACAGACAGACACACACACATACACAGACAAAGTTCCATTATAAATAAGTTTAGATTAGATAGATTTTGTTGTCTTAACATCCTGCTGCTTTAAAAAAAAAGAAATTTAACTGGAATTCGAACTCAGCTCTGATTTCTTATTCCAATGGATATTGTCTTAGAATGAGAAACCAGTTGAATTTGTTGTATTTACTTATGCTAAAATGCCCTTGGGAAAGTCATTAATCCATCTCTTCTCTCTCCAGCGATGGGTTGAATAGCAAACAAGATTGGGTTCTATAGCTATGGTTGGCAACTAGTCTACTACATGAAGAAATGGCATCCTACCGTGGAAAAATTATCTGCCTAGTCAGTTATGGATCAAAAGAGATATGATCACTCAAGTCGGTATCATGTTTGGCACTTGTCTGACTGACTGAATCATCAGATAATAATTCTATAATTAAAAAAAAAAATTATACTTTTTATCCATATATTTACTGTTTTTGTAGCTATTATTTATTCTGATGACACAACTATCTATTCAAATATGTTCAAATTGCCATCTTGCATATAAACTACCTCCAGCAGCAAAGTCTCTGATCAGAAGGTTTTTAAGGAGTGTGGAAAAATCTCTTAATTGTTAAAGTGGTAGCATCTGTTAGGGTGCCAACTATGAGCAAATAGTGAACCCCCAAACTGGGATCAAAAGGATATGAAAGTCTGTAAATCGGTTTTTATTGTAAAAATATCCAACAATAGATTTTAATAGCAAAAAAAAAAAAAAAAAAAATTACCAAGTTCTCAAATTAAATTTCAGCATTAAATGACCCATAAGGAGTTGATATAATGTTAAACAAACCAAACAATAAAAAAAAAAAAAAAAGATTAAATTGGCAGCTGATCTAAAAAATGGCCTACATTCTGTTGTTAACTGGGACAAGGAATGGCTTGTCAATTTTAAAACTTCCATAATAAAACTGCACTCTATTAATCATCTAAGAGTTCTTTTCTACCTGCTATCATTGTGCTTTTACAGGCTAACATTTTTCACTGACTTGAGGTTGCAAAGATTATATTGAATCCATTGCTAGGTCTGCTGCTAAGAAAGTTGGTTCACTGTGACGGACTAGACAATTTTTTTCTCTCCTGAATCAGCTGTACATATTTATAAGTTTGCCATTCATCCTTGTTTAGAATATTGCTGCCATATAGGGTCTGTTGCTTGTGCTATATATTATTGTCTTCTGTCTTTTTAGATTCTGTTCTTTTATTGTTTTCACTATGTTTTTCTCATATTCTTTAACACTCAGTAACCCCTGAATGTTAGTGGCTTTGATACCTTGCTTGGGATGAATGGAGTGGAAAAAAAAAAAAAAAAAAAAAGCCAAAAAAAAAAAAGAGCATATACCTGTGTATAATCTTTTATCTAAAATTCTGAACTATGACAGACTGGATCAGAAAATATTGGCGGCCAGGATACAAAGGGTGGCACCCACAACTACAATGCTATTAAATTTTCATAATGAATAAATAAAATTTTAATTAAAGTGTATATGTATGGTGTATATTACTGGTATGTAAATATTTAAATGTAAATACAGAATATTTTAATTGAATTTCTATTTGTTTTTTTTAATTTTAAGTAATTGATTGATGTGTGTTGTGGTGCATTGGATATTGGCTCAGAACGAGAAATTGGAGAGCCGAGTTCGAATTCCAGCCGAATTCATTGCATTCACTTATGTACAAATACCCTTGGGAAAGGTATTAATCCATCTATTCCTTCCAGTTATGGGTTAAATAATAGGACAGATTGGGTTCTATAGCCTTGGTCAGCAACCAGTCTACCGCAGAAAGCAATGGCAACCTACTGCAGGATAATCTTCTGCCCAGTCAGTCATGTCTCTTTTGAGACATGATCACCCAAGCGTGTATCATGTATGGCACTCAACTGACTGAATTGGTTGATATTTTTAAATAGTTTACTGCATGATTTACATATTAAGAAATCGTTAAAAACACAAAGGATTGCATATTAAGAGCAATCATTTGTGCTCACTAGATGATTATTCAAATCTGCCAATACTTTTGTATCCAATTTATTTTACAATTAGATTTTTAATGGATAGCAACAGGTATTATTCCAAATTCTCCTCAGATAGTGAATTTTTTAATCTTGTCTTTTTTATAGTTGGCTTTGAAAATGTCCTCTCACATTGGACTAAAATAACTGATAGTGTTCAGATGATATTAGAGAAATTCTTTTTTTTTTATGACTAAAACAGTTGTCTGTATTGTTCGAATTGTTCAATTATTGTTTGAATCTGCTGCTGCAATCAATTCCTGTCAGAATTCCTTTTCAATGGAAGCAACATGTATGATTTTAAAACATTCTCCTCAGACATTGAATTTCTTAACCCTTGTCTTTCTCATCTTTGACATTGAAAAGGTCCTCTTACATTGGACTAAAATAACTGATAGTGTTCAGATGATATTAGAGAAATTCTTTTTTTTTTATGACTAAAACAGTTGTCTGTATTGTTCGAATTGTTCAATTATTGTTTGAATCTGCTGCTGCAATCAATTCCTGTCAGAATTCCTTTTCAATGGAAGCAACATGTATGATTTTAAAACATTCTCCTCAGACATTGAATTTCTTAACCCTTGTCTTTCACATCTTTGACATTGAAAAGGTCCTCTTACATTGGACTAAAATAACTGATAGTGTTCAGATAATGTTAGAGAAATTCTTATTTTGTTTTTATTACTAAAACAGTTGTCTGTATTTGTTTCTTTGTTGGATTTTTATTGTATACAAGGGGCCCTACTGGCCATTGGGAAAGCTGACATCGTGGCCAGTTTGCCATTGCACATTTTGTATATAAACAAGACAACTTCAAAATATATAATGATTAAAAAAAAACAAATTCCTTTTTAATGGATAACCGTTATAGTGGAACATCCTGCCATCCCCGAGAATGGAATGCTGTAGACTATAAAGGACGGTGACATGCGGTACGAGAGAGCGCAAACGTCTTAGGCGAAAGCATTCTCTATTTGATAGTTTATTCTGCTCCTACTCGTTAATTGCTTATCTGTATCTTATTGTTAATTGTACATCCCTACAATAAATCCGTTATATCTATTTCCTGTGTCGAGTACCATTCTTCCACTGATCTTTACACTGATATTCCTTTCGGGGATATATCAATAACAAAATGTATAATTCCAAGTTCTCCTCAGCTAATTACTTAACATTGTCTTTTTGATTTTTAGCTTTGAAAATATCCTCTCACGTTGGACTTAAGTAACTGATAATATGCAGATGATTTTAGAGAAGTTCTCATTCCTTTTTATAGCTAAAAGAATTGTCTGTGTTTGTTTTTTAATTGGATTCATGCCAGTAAATTTATCTTTTCAAGTTTCAGCTTTTTGAGTGTGAATAAAATAATTATCTCGTTTATTTATCTTGTTTTCCTAAAATTATGATATGTAATAAATTTCTTTTTGTTTTGTACTTGTGAATAAATGAGGCGTTAAGCTTAGGCATCATTTCTGGTGTAATCATTTTTTATTTATCTTGTTTTCTTAAAATTATGATATGTAATAAATTTCTTTTTGTTTTGTACTTGTGAATAAATGAGGCGTTAAGCTTAGGCATCATTTCTGGTGTAATCATTTTTTATTTATCTTGTTTTCCTAAAATTATGATATGTAATAAATTTCTTTTTGTTTTGTACTTGTGAATAAATGAGGCGTTAAGCTTAGGCATCATTTCTGGTGTAATCATTTTTTATTGATCTTGTTTTCCTAAAATTATGATATGTAATAAATTTCTTTTTGTTTTGTACTTGTGAATAAATGAGGCGTTAAGCTTAGGCATCATTTCTGGTGTAATCATTTTTTAAACCATAAGATCTGTCACCCTTTTTAGTTCCATTTATAATGAGCCCAGAATCATTTAAAAAACTGAACATGGTAATTAGTAAAAATTTCAGTTAATAAGGCATTTGATTCATTTTCTAAAGCTTATCCTTAAAGCCAGAAAATATTTTTACACTGTAAGAATTATTATTTTTGTTTTTTGATAATAATGGTTTAGTGATACGAGTTTTACTAATTAACTCTTG
This sequence comes from Ascarosepion bandense, assembly GCA_037127315.1. NCBI lineage: Eukaryota > Metazoa > Mollusca > Cephalopoda > Sepiida > Sepiidae > Ascarosepion > Ascarosepion bandense. The sequence continues at coordinate 26,919 of JBBBDQ010001450.1, forward strand.
GAGGAAGAAAAGATGAATTCATACCTTTCCTAAGGCTATTTGCATGTAATTGAATGCAATGTACGTAATGGAACTCGGCTCTCCAATTAAGAATTTCAAGCTATTATCCATTACACCACCTGCACATCCAAGTAGTCACCCATCTAGATACTGACCAGGCTTGACATTGCTTAACTTTGGGGATCATACAGATGCTGGTGTTTCAACATGATGTGGCTGTAAGCAATCATTTAAGAGTAAAATTTAATAAGTAAATATAAAGCATATAAATCCAAGGCCTAACTAATAAAACAACAAATTTTAGGCAAAATTCAACTTTATTCATCAACATAGTCTCCTTCTAGAGGGATACACTGATTCCAATGCTTCTCTAACAATTCAATACCTTTTTTGTAGAACAATTTGTCATCGGCCTCAAAATACGCCTCAGTTTTTGATATCACTTCTTCACTGGAGCCAAATCTCTTTTCCTGAAGCATTCTTTTGAGGTCTGCAAACAGCCAGTAGTCACTGAAGGCCAGATCTGGAGAATATGGAAGCAATTCAAAGTGCAATTCATGTAGTTTTACTATTGTTGCGATCGACTTGTGACATGGTGTGTTGTCATGGTGAAAGATCACTTTTCTTCATTTGTGGCTGTTTTTTTGGCAATTTCTTTTTTCAAACACACCAATAATGCTATATAATATTTTACTGATGGTTCTTCCTTTCTCAAGGTAATCAATGAACAAAATACCTTGCACATTCCAAAATATGGAGGCCAAAACCTTGACTGCTAATGTTTGCATCTTTAGTCACTTTGGACAGCTTTCACCTGCTACTGTTCACTCAGCCGACTGCCAATTTGACCCTGGAGTGAAGTGGTGGATCCTTGTTTCATCTGTTATCACATATTTATGCAGAAACTCATTGTTGTCTTGAAAAAGTTGCAAACAGTGCTCTAAATCGTCAACGCGTTTTTGATCGACTGTGAGCAAATGCGACACCCACTTTGAACACAGCTTTCTCATTGACAAATGTTCATGCAAAATGGTGAATACACTGCCTTCTGATATGTTCAACAATTCTGCTATCTCACACCCAATGTAATATGTTATTTCCTGTTTTAAAGTTGATTTTATTGAGTGTTGGTTGTCTTGATTTGATGTACATGGCCTCCAATATCTGCAGGTTCCTCTTACTGTGTGTATGATTAAGGATCACCGTATTGTTGACCAAAATCTGTCTGATATTACCTACATGTTTGTGTTTTTCAGAGAAATGTTGTTTAATAGTACTCTGATCAGAAAGATGACATGTAAGTCTACAGGAGAGCGTGGTTGTAGTAAAACCAACATATGTACTAGGTTTTTGATTAGTATCAGAGATGCAATCTCTGAATGGGCATGTAAATTGGTACACATTGCTGTAAGCATAAAAGCACACACTCAAACATACACAAGACACAAATACGTTTTGAAAAAAAGATTTTCTCTGTCTTTTCTTTCCCCAATGACTGATTTTTTTTTTTGTCTTTTCTCTTTTATTTTCATCATTTTTGCTTATATACACACGTATGTTCATCTCTGTTAACATGTTATAATTACAAGCTTAAAAACTACACTACATTGGTTTTTTGTAAAGAATTTAGTTTAGTGCTTGTTGGGTTATTATAGACTATGAGGTCAACTTAAAAGCTTAGAAGAAAACCAATAAATAATTATCCAAATGTTGGAGAATTTTTGTCTTTATTTTCAACTGAAATTAAAGCAAAAATACGACGTTTAGAACGGCTCATGATTAAACATAATAGACATTCATTGTCTCTTATATTTAATAGAATATGTTTAGAAAATATATATATATATATATATATATATAATTTCTCACCAAGCAAGCAATCAAGCCTATTAGACACAAGTGGTTACTGAGAGTGAAATACATTATAAAGGAGAGAGAACAATAAAATGATAAAAATTAAGAAGACTGAAGATAACAATGGACATAGCATTTAGATTTCTGCAGATCAAAGTTAACTAAAAAGCAAGAAGCTGGAAAAGAGTTCCACAAGTGCAAGAGAAGAAACTATCAGCATAGAACTTATGGTTACATCCTATAATTTCAGTTATAAAATGATGAAACCTAGCTGACAATCTAGTGCTTAACTTCATAAATTCAGAGTATAAAAGAAGAAAGTTCAATGGAATTGCAGGATTCGAACCTGCGACCCCTATCCACATAGAAGCCACCAAGTGATCTGGCACATCTTAGACCTCTCAACCATGAATGACGATCACTTTAAATGAAGTCAAATTAAGCCTATAACACAATTTTCGAATCATCAGAATAGTCATATCTGCTCTGAAATGTATCGTAATGTCAACAAATATAAACATGTTATGGAAATTAGTAAAGATTAACGAAATTGGTTATAAACAACCGACAATTTGAAATGATTTGTTTGAACATTATTTTTGATTTCACAGGTTTAAATCCTGCCAAATGATACATATATCTGTATAAAAAATTTCTCGTAAATAATCATGCCGATAGAAATAAATATATAATACTATATGATTATAAGCAGAATATCTACTTAAATACAAGTATCGATCAAAAATAATGTTCAAACAAATCATTTCAAATTGCCGGTTGTTTATAACCAAGTTTCGTTAAAATTCGTTAATTTCCGTAACATAAAACAGAATATCTACTTAAATACGAGTATCAATCAAAAATAATGTTCAAACAAATCATTTCAAATTGTCGGTTGTTTATAACCAAGTTTCGTTAAAATTCGTTAATTTCCGTAACATAAAACAGAATATCTACTTAAATACGAGTATCGATCAAAAATAATGTTCAAACAAATCATTTCAAATTGTCGGTTGTTTATAACCAAGTTTCGTTAAAATTCGTTAATTTCCGTAACTTAAAACAGAATATCTACTTAAATACGAGTATCAATCAAAAATAATGTTCAAACAAATCATTTTATATATATAAGAAAAATTAAGACAGACGCGTTATTTCATGGTGAATTGGAAGTATAGGCCTGTTTCAGGCAAACCATTGTCAGCTTCCGTTTTTATTTAATGGAGGA